>OZ038497.1:54594997-54602497 GCA_964036315.1 Acanthosepion esculentum | reverse complement strand
ACCTAAGCGTGTATCACGCAAGAAACATTACTGACTGAAATTCACTTACGTGCTAATACTCTTTGGAAAGGTATGAATCCTCTTCTTCTCCCCTCAGCTATGGGTAAATAGCAAGACAGACGGGGTTATATAGCCTCGGATGGCAACTAGTCTATCGCAGAAAGAAACGGCAACCTACTGCGGGAAAAACCAGCCTCGTCAGTTATGTATCAAAAGATACATGATCGCCTAAGCGTGTATCACGCATGGCACACAACTGACTAGATTGGCAGGTCTCATCCAGCCATTTAATTTTCAGTTAGATTTGATCTTAAAACATTTAAATGGAATGTTAGTCGTTACTTTCGGTCTTCTTAATTTGTGTTATTGTTCTCTCTCCTTTATAATGTTTCTTCTTTTTCTCATATTCTTCACTCTTGCGTAAGCCTTTGCGTCTTAGTTTCTTTATTGCCTTGCTTGAGGCGAAATGAGTAAAAAAAATGAAACACTCTAAATCAATTAAGATCAGAAGATATGAAGATGGTGACTGATGTGTTATTATTATTATTAGTAGTAGTAGTACTAGTAGTAGTAGACAGAGTTGATGGCGTTACTTTGTTTTCTTTCTAAAGCAGTCGTTGTCTTATTGAAAGATGAGGCTGGACACGAGGAAAAACAAACAAGGACGAAGAGTTTTGTATTAAAATATAACTAAAAGAAGAAGAAAAAAAAGAGCTGGCAAAATTTAATTTTAATTGGAGGACTCGGGGCAGGTGGAGAGCAGTACGTGAAGGCGGACTGAACTGACAGTGGTGGGCAGGTGAGATTGGAGCTCGGCGGCAGAGAAGGAAAACGAAGCCCGACTAATGAAAAGACACGAGACCAATGAAAGATGGGGCGGGGGATTGGGGTGCCTGAAAGGAAACAAGTTTTGAGGGAAGACGAGCGAGTTGGCGTCTCGTGTTGAGAACCATGATTGTCATTTTGTTGAAAATTTGAAGTGTTTTTCTACGGTCCCCCTGCCCTTCATCTCTGTTTATTTCCTGTGCAGTGGTGTCTTTTGTTCTGGTCAGAATTCCTCATTTTTCATGCTTTCAAATTCTTCTTGAGATACCCCCCACCGCATCCAATCCACCCCCGCCCCCCTGCTCCTGTGTTTTGTCCTGTCTTATTTGGTTTTATTTTTACTGTATTTTCTCAATCATTCCACCCCCAGCATTTTTATTTTTTATTTCTCCGTCCAAATTTTTTTCTCCTTTCTTTTTTTTTTTCATGGTTTTCAGGAACGCTTCTTTACCATCTAATCTTTTTTGAGTTGTTTGGTTGGCTTTCTCTTCGTTACTTCCTTCTTTAAATCTTTACTTAATCCAGTCATTTTCTCTGCAGGATTTTGTACCATTTTTTTTCAAAAATGGATTTGGTCGCAGACTTATATCCAGAATGCCACTGAAGGGAGTTTCTATTGTAAAATAAATATGTGCAAAATTTAACAGTGCCTTCATTTGTGTGTATTACAAATACAGCACTGAAAAGGGATGTTTCATTTTGTTAAGAAACAATAAATATTTGTCACATTCATTTTGTTTTAATCATTTCAACACAAGCAAGGCAATAAAGTCACTAAGACGCAAGAGGTGTAAGAAAATAAGAAAAAAAAACATTTTTTAAGGAGAGAGAACTGTAACAGAACACGAATTAATAAGACAGAAGATAACAATTGACATTTCATTTACATTTTTGAGGATCAAATGTGACTGGAAAGCGGAGAAGCCGGAAGTGAGTTCCACGAACGAGAAGTCGAGAGAAGAAACTGCTGCATAGAATTTACGGTTACATCTCGATATTTCAACTGTAAAATGATGAAACCTGTCCGCCAATCTAGTACTGCGCTTAAATTCATAAGTCTATGAATAGTTTCCCTAGAGAAAAGTACAGAACAATTACGATCAAAATATTTATAGAAAATGCAATGGGAAGATACATTAGGTGGTGGCAATGTGACTGAAACCGAATATTTCCGTGTAATGTTTCCCCTACTACCGGGTCATGAATACGCCGACTTCTACAGCAGGTGAGTCACCTTTGAAATAAATGTTTACAGATCCAACTATAAACACGACTGATATTTAACTTCACTTATGTTTACTTCAAGAAACAATCAAAAACACAAACATCGCTTGCCGAAAGACTCAAGTGTAAAGCCGACAAATATTTACCAGAGTGTTTGAGATATAGTAGAAACACCTAGTCCAACAATATATATATATATATAGTCAGTTTCATGCTTCAGTATGATCTGCTGACCAAGATATTGATGTATGAAAATGATAGTCACTTTCCAATGTTAAACCGTATGTATTTAATGACTCTTAAATATCGATATATATATATATATGATCCGACTCGATATCCATGAGTCGGATCATATATATATATATATATATATAAGACACACACACACACATATATATATATATATATATATAAGACACACACACACACATATATATATATATATATATATAAGACACACACACACACATATATATATATATATATATATAAGTTTATATATATATATATATATATATATATATATATATATATATATATATAAGTAATTCGTCGAGTCTGAAACCTCAGCAGAATGCAGAAAGCACTGGACGGCCGTTTCGTCCTATATTTGGGACTCATCAGCAGTAAGCATCCACTAACGAGAATTGAAACCCTGACAGTTAGATTATCAAGCAAACGTCATACCAACTGTTCCAACGGGCATCAGACTCAATATATCACTCACATATTCCGCGGTGGAACTCAACTGAACTGAGGCCCGTTGGAACAGTTGGTATGATGTTTGCTTGATAATCTAGCTGTCAGCGTTTCAATTCTCGGTAGTGGATGCGCACTGCTGATGAGTCCCAAATATAGGACGAAACGGCTGTCCACTGCATTCTGTTGAGGTTTCAGGCTCGATGAATTACTTAAATATAATTATCAAATCCTCCTAATAATTTTTTTAATTTATATATTTTTTATTTTTATTTTTTTTATTATATATATATATATATATATATATATATATATATATATATATATATATATATATATATATATATATATATATATATATATATATATATATATATATATATATATGATGGATAAATTGTCTGAATTACGCAAAAATGAAAATAGTACTGACATCTCATTTTAACATATATATTCATATCGATATATACATCCTACTAATATAAAAGAAATGCCTCAATCCATGAAATAAATGTTGTGACTGATATAATTTTGGTATGATGAGATATTAATAAATAAAAGCCCCAAAACCCAGACATACATACAGATAATAGATAATTACCAACTGAACCTCGTGATTGTAAAATCATACGTAAAATAAACAAAAATGTCATTTATTTGGTTACTACCAAAATTTATTACTTCGTATTTTATCCGTTGACTCAATACACATTAACGTATCTGTAAATTTAAACCTTCTTATGAATAATCAAGAGTGGTCTCCCCTTGTTTTGTTACTCTCCTCTTTGAGAGAGCTATTACTGTTTACTGGGACTATAAAAGGACACTGTTCGTGAACCTTGTATTCTCAGTCGAATAAAACTTTCTCAAAGCATAAACCTGCGTACTTTTCTCATTACAAACCCCAGTACTATTTCATATTTATAATAATCTTGACCTTTGAAACCACACACTATGTAGCGTTGCTGCCATGAAACCCAGAAATAAAAAGGGAAACATTATTGAACAGTTGGTAACTTTTTTGTACCTGAAAAATCTAATGAAATACTGAGTCGGACTTTAAACTTAGGTTTATGTTTAATTATTAATATATACTTTATAGCTTTATTTGACTACATTGAGCACTGTTTTGTCTGCAACCTTGATTAATTAAATTGTTATTTGCTCACCTGTATGTGTACGTAATCGGTCATATATATGGTTGATCGTATCGCCTTATTTAGATCATTTATATGATATCATTTATATATATCATTATATTAGATCATTTATATGATATCATATATATATATATATATATATATATATATATATATATATATATATATATATATATATATATATATATATATAACAGGTAAAAGAAATCCGTGGGAAAGTAAACTAAGTAGACCGTATTAATATATAATATTAAAACTGATCCACAAAAAAGAGCTCAATATAATTTTTATTATAGAGCATATGAGTGAATTACAATTAATAAGATCCAAAAAATTTACCTCATACAGATGATCATTTCGTACATGGGAAAGTAGTTTTTCCCTGGACTTATCAATTCAAATACATTTACTAAAAATCATTTAATATATGTATTTGCATTGATAAGTCCAGGGAAGAACTACTTTCCCATGGATGAAATGAACATCTGTATGAGGTAAATTGTTTGAATCTCATTATATATATATATATATATATATATATATATATATATATATATATATGTATATATATATATGTATAATTATCGAGCTCCAAACTCATATATATATATATATATATATATATATATATATATATATGATTTTGTCAGTGAAGAGGTAGGCAAAGAAACAAGATGTAAATAGAATTTTAATGTGGAAAAGAAGTAAAAGAAGAAAAGAATTAATTAATATTCTAAAGGATAATTAAGTCGAAGCAATACAGAGAACTGCTAAAAAGCCATTTTGTTTTTAACAATATGGCTGCGGTATCTTTGTGTTAGGGTCAACTTGGGTTTGTTATTTAGATTTTCTGAATAATTAATAAAGCTATTCTTTTAATTTAATCGTCGTTCACATAAACTTATTAATCTCAGTCACGCTATTCTTGTTGGTGTTAACATTATTAACATTCTCAGTGAGTTTATTACTTTTTGTTTTTATATCGTTCCTTTGTCTTCTATTGTCCTTTTATTATATTATTTCTTTTCCTTGTATTTTTCTTTCTTTTGAAGTTTATTTTTTTATTACTGTTTGTGAAGAACCATTTTCTTTTTTTCTTCGCTTAAATTTGTTTTTAAATGGCTGTTTCAGAATCAATTATCTTGGCAATTTGTTATTGCCCTTTTTTGTTTTTTCTTTATCCACGATGATAGTTCTCACTTCTTCTTCTTCTTTTTATTCCTCTTCTTCATTTTTCTACTCAGCATTTATTTTATGGGCCGTGTTTCTTCATGATCTGGACGTTCATGGCTCTCTAAGACTTCATATCTTTTGTCAACACTATCTTCCATTTTCTTTCCCAATCATCAACGCCGTAACCACCGCTTCATTCTTTATTCTTCTCATCTCCCCAATGCCCTCATCATCATCATTATCTTCTTCTTCTTCTTCTTCTTCTTCTTCTTCTTTTCTTCTTCTTCTTCTTCTTCTTCTTCTTCTTCTTCTTCTTCTTCTCTGTCAAATTTCGATTTTCATTTCTATTTTCTTGCTACCGTATTAATATATATATCGCTTTCTCTTCTTTTACTTATGTATTTTCTTTCTTTCTTTCTTTCTTTCTTTCTTTCTTTCTTTCTTTCTATTCCTTCCACCTACTACTCTTCTTCCTTTCTATTCAGTTCTCTTTCTATGAGTTATATCCGTCTATTTTCTTTCCAATTTTCTCTGTTCCATTTTAAAGCATTCATCCTTTCCTCTTTCACATCACCACTACCAATCATCATCATCATCATCATCATCATCATCATCATCATCATCATCATCATCATCAACTTTCTCTCTTTCTCTTCCCCCTCCAACATTTCTACTTTCCCGTCTCTCCCCTCTTTCCTTCCCGACCGCTCGTCTCTGTTGTTGTCAACTCACTTCTTTTCTTCCTTCCTTTCTTTTTCATATTTAACACCTTTTTCCGGTTTCCTTTCCTCCCATTTCTCTTCCGGCCTTCTCTCCTCCTCGTGGTTTTTTTTTTCTTCGATTCTAATTTGATAGTCCTCGTCAACCGTAGAGCCTTGACCAAATGACAGATGTCCCAAGATGGTAGTGTTTGAATGGAGACAACAACTTTGCCAATTTGAGACAAAGATAATCAGAGAGAAATGCAAGAATAAGATGAGGAAGGGGAGTAAAAGTGGGCAGACGCCGGGGAATAGGAAAGTGTTGAAGGTGGAGATAAATAGATAGATAGATAGATAGATCGAGAGAGATAGATAGAGAGAGAGAGAGAGAGAGAGCGATAGGGAGGGAGGTAGAGGGGGAAGATTGAAAGGAGGGGTAGAAATTGAGAGGAAAGTGAGACAGTGAAAAGCGGATGAAATAGACACATACATAAAAACTAGGCAGCAAAAAGTGAGAGAAAGAACAGATGCAGAAAGGAGGGAAGAATGTGAGAGGAGAGAGAGAGAGAGTTAGATAGGAATGAGAGACAATGAAAAATGGAAAGGTATGAGGTCAATGCATAGAAAAAGAGGGAGGAAAATGACAGGAAAGAGAGTGAAAAGGAGGAAGGAAAGCGATACATAGATAAAGAGAGGAGGGAACTAAGAGAAAGAAGAGATAAAGAAAAAGATGGAGAAATGTGAGGGGAAAGAGAAAAGTGAAAAAAAGGGGGAGGATCGAAACGTAGAGAAAAAGTGAGAGAAAGGATACATAGAGAAAAAAGGGAGGAATATCAGAGAAAAGAGATTAAGAGAGAGAGAGAGAGAGAGAGGAGAATGTCATCGGAAAGAGAGACAATGAATAAAGTGTGAGGCAAGAAATACAAAAAATACGAGGAAGGAAAGGGAGAGGAAAATACTTCGTGAAGAATGAGGAGGAAAGCGAGAGAAATGTGAGATAGAAAAGAAGAGGAATGTAAATAGAAAGAGAGAAAAAAAGGGTAATTATACATGGACAGAAAAAGAGGGAGGAAAGTGACAGAATATATAAACAAGGAAAAAGAGGAAATGAACGAGGAAATAAAGACAGTGAAAAAGTAGGAGGAATTTGATGCATAGACAGAAATTTGGGGAGGGCGCACTTGAAAGAAGGGATGGAGAAAGAGGAGGGAGGACTGCAAGAGGAAAAGAGAGAATGAAAAAGGGTGAGGTACATAGAAAAAAGAAGTAGGAAAAGTGAACTGAAGGGGAGATAGTGGAAATGCCGGTAAAATATGAGTCGAATTAGAGACAATGCAAAAAGAGGGGCAAAGATATTCATAAAGAGAAACATAGGGGGCAAAGTGAGAAAGTGGAAAAGGGGAAGAAATAGAGGATAGAAAGATGCAGACCAGGAGGGAGGATTTGCAGGAGAAAAAGAGAGAATGAAAAAAGGTGAGGTATGAGGTACAAGAAGTGAGTTAACTCAATTATTGTAATCTCTATCTATAAAAGGCAGGATATGTGTGTGTGTGTGTGTGTGTGTGTGTGTGTGTGTGTGTGTGTGTGCGCGTGCGTGTGTGTGTGTATGTGTGTGTGTGTGTGTCTGTGTGTGTATGTGTGTGTGTGCGTGTGTGTGTATGTGTGTGCGTGTGTGTGTGTATGTGTGTGTGTGCGTGTGTGTATATGTGTGCGTG
>OZ038497.1:54537497-54589997 GCA_964036315.1 Acanthosepion esculentum | reverse complement strand
TTCCCTTCGAATTACATGTGCTATGTAATTTAGTTGTTGCTTTTTAAAATCCTCAAGTGATCCGGTTTTTATTATTTCTGGGAATTCTTTGTGGTCTTATAGCTTCAGTCTATAGGTTTTGATTAAGAATTGTCTTTTTTTTTGAAAAACTGAAGGATTCAATCGCTTGCTGCCATTTTTATTCTTTGACCTGAGAAAAAAGTAGTATAGGGATCATAACAAGGGGTTGCTATGAGATAAAAGAATATTTTCTTTTTGTTTTGTTTTGTTTTGTTTTACGGCATATCAACCTCAAAGGGTCATTTAATGCCGATGGCTTTTTATTTATATTGTTTTGTTAGAAAACCATTTCTGTTTCTCCCTTTTTTTTTTCTTTTTCCTTTTAAACGTATAACTTTCTTTTAAATTTTCTGATAGAGGCCGATTTTCTTGAAATACGAAAAAATGATTTGGGGGCTGTTTTTTTCCAATATATCTTTAATATTATTTTCTTTGTAGAGATTTTTTCTTGTTTCTGTGAAATCAATGCAGTCTGTTAGAATGTGTTTAATTGTGAATGGGGTTTGACATGGTATACAGAAAGGTTGATCTTCTCTTTTCAGGAGATATGAGTGAGTTAAAAATGTATGGCCTATTCTTATTCTTGCAAGTGTAACTTCTTCTTTTCTGTTTAGCTTCGTATTATGTTCCTGTTTTTTAATTTTTGGCATGATTTCGTATAGTTTGTTTTGGAGAAATCCGTTCCAGTAAGTTTGCTATTTTTTCCTTGTGTATGTATTGACGTGTCTTCTAAGATCTGTGTAGGGAATTTTAAAGTTTACGTCAGTTGGGATATTTAAGGCAGCTTTAGCTGCTGAATCGGCTAATACATTTCCTCTGATACCTGTATGGCTTGGAATCCAGCAGAAAATAATTTCTTTTTTGCTTTGGCTGTTTAGTTGCGATAGCTTGTTGAGTAATTTTGCAATTGTTGAGTAATTTTGCAATTGTTGAGTAATTTTGCAATTTCTTTTTGTATTTCCTCATTATGGACACTATTATATCCATGATATAGTAAGACCTTAACACACCGAGGGAAAAGAATAGCAGAAAAAAGCAATGACATATTGCCTTGTTCTTAGAGAGAGAGTTTTATACCGCTAAGTCATACACAAATTTATATACACACATTTACACTTGTCCCACACAGAGAAATTATAACACAGATATACAACAAGTAATGTGAAAATATGGGAAAATATATAGGGTCTTATTTGTGATGAATCCTAACGCGAATTTAAGCTACCGGTTAATATTTCTACTTTTTCTGGAGAAGCGATATTTAGGTTTCCCAACAAGGATTCGTGCGGTCCGGATTTATATTCTATATCACTGGCGAGGACATATTTCTCAAACGGAAAACGACGCGTCATGGGTATTTCGTAACATGGAGTGTGCAAGCGGGAAATAGTTTCTATATGTGGTGACGACATATTTCCCAAAGGAAAAAAAAGGCTTTAAACGTTTGTGAGCGGCCTATTTGGCAGCTCGTTCGGGCGAAGCAAATATATCGTCAGCCTTGTAAGGCAGATTTATTCCTTGCTGTTTTTTTTTTGGTTTTGTTTTTTTAAACAAAAAAACAGCAGACGCTCGTTTTGACTCCTGGAACCTAACTGGCGGATTGACTAATTTCATCAGAATATGAACTGACGTCGCAAAACGTCGGTCACATAACCCATTTGAGTTCATCTCAACCAAAGGAGATAATCGCCGTTTGCATCCCTGCAGTAGTTGAGCAATTTCTGAATGAGATGGAAGCCATGCATGACATCCATATGAATGTCTCGATCAAATGAGAGTAATTAATACACGACTCAAGTTCTCAGGTTGTTTTTTTGTCCTGGGTATGACGATAAACTACATCCGGTAGCGAGGCCTCTGATCGGGAGATTGGAGGTTTCGAGGAGCGTAGAACTACTTCTTAATTGATGTTTTGCTAAGGTCCACCCTGATCGGGGTTGTAGTACCTGTTAGGGTCCCAGCTATAGGGAAATAGTGAATCCCCATACAAAATTCAACAGTATATTTTTTTAATAAAATGATCATCATTAAAGGTTTATAATAAAATAACAATTAATACAACAATAAATTATAAAAATACATTTTTTTATAGAAAAATTACAAATACATTTGTAATAAAATACATTTTTTAATCTCCAAAATATATAATAGAAATAAAAAGACATACATTCACTCTGAAAATATAAAATTGTTTACAAAATATCTGTAGTTAATCCCTAAAATTACCAAATGTTTAGATTTCGGCATTAAATAACCCATAGAGGTGTTGATATACCGCCAAACAAAATAAACCAACCAAACAACCAACGTGAAAGAACTCTTTCATGACATTAGTCCTACAACTCAAACGGCATTCCAAAATATAATTTCAACCAAACTACAAAATAAACACACACATAAATGTCCACACAGACATGTATATGCACAAAAGTTGAGTATCATCTACCATGTATTCAGTTGTGAAAGAATAATAACTTATATCATAGATCTATTACTTCGAATCTTCCAAGAAAAAAAATATTTCAGCATTCAGTTATGTGCCATGCATGATACACACTTAAGCGATCATATATCTTTCGATACATGACTGACGAGGCAATTTTTTTTCCATTTTTTTTCGCGGTAGACCAGTTGCCATTCAAGGCTATAGAACCCATTCAAGGCTATAGAGCCCGGTCTGTTATTTACCCATAGCTGGGATTCATACCTTTCCCAAGGTTATTAGCACGTAAGTGAATGTAATGGGTTCAACTGGAATTCGAACTCGGCTCTCCGATTCTTCAATGTGAGCCACAATCCATTACTCCACCGTACCTCCATTTCGGCATTAAATGACCCATAAGGAGTTTATATGACGCTAAACAAAGAAATCAATCAATATTTTGGTTTTGAAGCATTTTACAGTGTTAGGTAAAAATACCCCTAACACAATATCTCCTTTATTTGCTATATTAAAAGTATTAAATATTTATATTAAAATGTTCTAATTGATTTATACGCCAAGTTATTATTTAAAGTGATTGGAATTTAAAAATTGCTTATTCTGAAGAATTCGGGTTGGGTAAATTTACTACTTTCATTTCATCATATTTCTATTTTTGGACCAAGTTCTTCAAATCTGTGCTTGGGAACGCACAAAAAAACAGGATTTGATTTTCTTAGATAATTCATACTTTAAATAATATTATTACCATCTTAGATTTGCTTTAGCGAATTGATTTATTTTTATGGCTTATCAACCTTTTTTGGATTATTTAGTCACAACATGCTTTGGATTGTATGAATAAATCTTCTTTTATGCGAAGGAATATTGAATTTTTTTTTTATAGAATAAAGATTATTTTTCCAGATACAAGTCCTCATATTTAGCCCATAGCTGGAGGAAGATGATGGATTCAAACCTATGATAAGGGCATTTGCGCGTAATTAAATGTAACGAACCAGGCTGTAATTGAATCTCATCTCTCCGCTTCCTTACATATTACTTTAGATATATTTCAGATATATTTAAGCAGGAAAGACAAATAATAGAGAAAGTAAGACAAACGCAGGAAATATAAACAGAGACATATTCCTCGAGAATCTGTGAAGGAATAAAAGTAACAAAGCCGACTAGAATTCGAACTCATCTCTGCGATTTTTCATTTTTAACCAGTCTCCAGTACACCGCCCATACACAGAGTTTATCTTAAATATTCTGAAAGAAATATTAGTACGAATGGTAATAGTAAATGAATCTTGAAATTTAAATTTCATTCTTTTACTTTCTTCATTCATACCTTTTTGTTTGTTTGTTTCTTTCTTTTGTTTTCTTTAATTCTTTGTTTCTTTTTTCTTTCTTTCTTTCTTTCATTCATTCTTTTTCTTTCTTTCATTGTTTCTTTCTTTTGTTTTCTTTCATTCTTTCTCTTACTTTATTTTATTCTTTCTTTCTCTTCCTCTTTCATTATTTCTATTTCTTTCTTTTATTTTTTCTTTCTCTTTCTTTCTTTTATTCTTTCATTCTTTTTCTTTCTTTCTTTTTCATTCTTTCTTTCTTCCTTTCTTTCTTTCATTATTTTTCTTTCATTCTTTTATTTCTTAGATTATTTTTCTTTATTTTTCGTTTTCATTCTTTCTTTCTTTCTTAATTTTTTGCCTTGTTTCTTTTCATTTCTTTTCTTTCTTTGTTTCATTCTTTGTTTTTTCTTTCTTTTTACTTTCTTTCTACTTTTCATACTTTCTTTTTTCTTTCATTCTTTCTTTTTCTTTCTTTCATTCTATCTTTCTTTTTCTTCCATTCTTTGTCTTATTTTCTTTCAGTCTTTCTTTCTTCCGTTTCCATTTGTTTCTTTCTTTCTTTCCTTCCTTCGTTCTTTCTTTCTTTACATTAGTTATTAGTTAAGATGATATTCAACGTGTCATTTCAAGGAAAATGTAAAACATTTAAATACATTTTCAACCTTTAGATTTTTTTCACTTCATATTTTGTAGTTATTATAATTATTGATTTAATAAATTTGGCGACTTCTTATTGTGTAATGTTTAACGAGCTCATACTCATCCAGGAGCATGTTCCACTCTGATTAAATGCTGCATATGCATCGCCTTGTGCTAGTCTAAAGCAAACTGACAGAAAGTATTTTGAGTGTCTTGTCGGGAAGTAATCATTACTGATTTCGTCGACTAGTAAGGAACCGCATATATGTGGTCTGCTTAATCTGATCTTAACAACTAATGAATGATAATTAGTCATTCTAGAAGTGAGTTCAATCCTTTGTTCGGTTAGTACGAAAATTCTTATAGTCAGGTTTACTGGAAAAGACACGTGGCAATAAAGGAATTAAATCCTATCTATATTTTTCAAACAATAAGTTCCCATCAGAAACTTTGTTTAATAAAGAAAATAATAACTAGGGCAGATGCAGTCAAAATTGGCGAACGTAGTAGTAGACCTGTTTAGAAAATAACAATAAAATCTCCCTACACCACTCCACAAATTCGGGAAAACGATTTTCGCGAGCTAGTGTAAAATTATTTTCTAACCAATGAAAACCTTATATTCAAAAAGTTTACACTTCTATGGGCAATTAAATTTTGAATCTCCTTACGGATATAAAAATAGATACGTACTGATTCGCGGGGGTTCAAAAAGAATTTCGGAGGCTAGTTTGATCTAAATGTACATGCCTACACGCACACAAACACAGTGGAAGAGACGACAGCCAGCAGCAGCCGACTAAGGCCTTGTCCACGCATACAATAGAAGAGGACAACAAGCAGTCGCCGCCTAAGTCTTTGTCTACGAACTCACAAACACATTAGGCTGACCTTCATAAAGTAGGTCTGGCCATACATCTCACATCGCGCTATGAATAATTAATTAGATTATAAAACAAACTTCACTGCAAGGAACTGAATATTTTATCGTTATCGTATACTTCTGAAAAGAATATATAAATGTTATTTTAACTGACGTTCTGCTTCCAACTTTTTCCTTCATAGAATAACCTTTCTTATGTTTCATTTAAAAGACGTGTGGTTGTTTGTTTAATGTTTGCAATCCCGACACTCAAACCTTGGTAGACGGATCCAAACAACATAGGGATCGATTAACAATCAATAATTAACGAATCCCTGATCTCCACAAACATGGATAAATGGTTTGGATCTAAATCCAGGAAGAGATTTTAAGAAGAAAGTTTGTTTAATGAAAAAAATAATAACTAGGGCAGATACAGTCAAATTATTTGGTGGACGTAGTTGTATACCTGTTTAGAAAATAACAATAAAAACTCCCTGCACCACTTCTGCAAATTCGAGAAAAATATTTTCGCGAGCCAATGTAAAATTATTTCCTAACTAATGAAAACCATTCAACATGTTTACACTTCTACGTGCAATGAACATATACATCTCCTTACAGAGATAAAAATAGTTGCATACTCCTTCTCGGCGTTCAAAAGCAATTTCGGAGGCCAGTTTGATCTACGTGTACATGCCCACATGCACACACACAATGGTAGAGATGACAGTCAGCAGCAGCCAACTAAGTCCTTGTCCACGAATACAATAGAAGAGAACAGCAAGAAGCCGCCATCTAAGTCTTTGTTTACGAACTCACAAACACATTAGACTGACCTTCATAAAGTAGGCCTGGTCATACATCTCACATTGCGCTATTAACACTTAATTAGATTATAAAACAAACTTCACTGCAAGGAACAGAATATTTTATTGTTATCGTATACTTCTGAAAAGAATATATAAATGTTAGTTTAACTGTCGTTCTGCTTCCAACTTTTTCCTTCATAGAATAACCTTTCTTATTGTTGAGTCTTGACTCATTGTTGAATCTCGCCTAATGCATGGAATAATAATGCAACACAAAATGTACTTAGAACAAGAATGTATTATAACAAGAAAGTGTACACAATAAGTACATATAGTATTTCTGTATATTTCTGGGAAGACGTTCCTGGAGAATGTGTTGACTAGTCGCAGTCGATCAGAGTCTCTAGTTGGATCTCGTGATTCCTCTTCTCTCGTCTTCCGGTACCAACCACTATTTATATAGTTGGTAGTCACCTATGCAGATTAGGTGGATCTCACCACAACACTTATGTTTCATTTAAAAGACGTGTGGTTGTTGTTGTTTAATGTTTGCAATCCCGAAATACGGATAACAACAAAAACCAGGGTAGATGGTTCCCAACAATTATAACAGAAGTAATGATTCTAGAATGGTGTCTCAAAATATCTGCACGCCAATGTCGGTGATGAATTTGTTGAATGTTGACGTTTTATCCACAAATGAATGCCTTAAAGATGGAGGGTGAAGAGTAGCACTTTAGCCGTATTATGCTCAGTGAATTTCGGAAAGGAGTAAACTTCTGATCTGCGACAAAAAAAACATTCATAATGGTTATTTGGATCGAAATTCAACTGTACCAAAAATACAGAAACCACATGACTATAAAACTTTCAACTACGCAAACAGTTAAAATGGATAGCATATGTAACCCGACGAGAAAACAATGATATTAGCAAGATGTTGACATTCCATACTTCTTTAAATAAAAGTTAGGATCCCCCACCATCAATAACGAACAGAGTGATAACAGCTAGAAGACTTGAGAAACCTATTTTGCTAATAGATCCTGACTGCTTGATTAGTGAATATAAAGAAATAGCTAATATTACCATTAAGATTTTATTTTCTGTGATGGCTTCTCGTGTCTTAATAGTCAGACACACTTATCACAAAAATGATATCACATGGAAAGAGGGAATATATGTGGAATTATTGTTTGTAGGCACATTTTCCTTTGTACGACCCTAGATACTCAGTTCATTGAAGATGAATTTCACTGTTAAAAAATAGCGATGTCTCTTCAAACATTTTTACACTAAGAAAGAAGGTTTATAGCAATATGAAATGTAAGATAATCTACTGGGATGGCGAAAGTAAACCTAGCAAAAATTGTTGGCCCACACTATACTAACGATTTAGGTTGCACCCCGTAAATGCTTTTTCAGTGCATCCCAAATGTTGTCCTTGGTATGACGATAAACTAAATCAGGCAGCAAGGCCTCTGATCGACAGGTTTTGGAGAGGGTGGAACCACACCTTAAATGCTGAGCTGGGGTGGTAGTGATGGATATAAGTTTGGCCTTACTTTGGCTGCATCAGTGTGTGAGCGGAAGTCGGAACTGGTGATAGCATAAACAGGAAATGCATCGGGTGACTAAAATAAACAGGACGCACAGGTGTCCTGGACCTTGACTAAACAGGGCGCATGGGTGCACTGCGCGGGAAATGCGAGCTGGCGTAGGCGTATGCCGGAAGAGGCGTGGCCACACGAAGTAGACACGTGAAGAAGGTGTACACACGTGAAGTGGCGTTGATGTCCAAATGTCATTTAACCGGTCCGATTTTTATCTGGCCAGAACGGCTGGCTAGAGTTTCATGGAAAATTTGTCTCCGTCAATTCCTGCGTGCACAGTCCTTACCTCTGTGAATCTCCCTCACTCTATTAATTCACCGCAACTCGAATAATATATATATATATATATATATATATATATATATATATATATATATATATATATATATATATATATATATATATATATATGAGTGTGTGTGCGTGCGTGCGTGCGTGTTCATCGCCTTATTTGAGCCCAGAAGCAATATACTGTTAGGGTTCCCAGCGATAGGCAAATAGTGACCTCCCAAACGAAAGTAAAACCATATGAAAGTGTAAACATACATTTTCTATTAAAAAAAAAAACATTACCAACATTACATATTTATAGTAAAATTACCAGTAATACATCTTATCTGTAGTTGAAGGCATACAATTAGAATTCGGCATTAAATAACCCATAGAGGTTGATATACCGCTAAAAAAATCAAACAGCCAAAATGAAAGAACTTTCATGACATGAATCTATATAATATAATACAGTTTCTTAAATCGAACGGTAATCCGAAATATAACTTTTGCAAAACAACAAAATAAAACGCACATCACCGTCTCTAGTAATTATGTCTACACAAACATGTATATATACAAAATCTGAGTAACCTCTACCATGTACGTAATTGTAGTAGAAGAATGAGATATTTTTATTAATTCAAAACTTCCAAGAAAATTACATTTCGGCATTAAATAACCCATAACAATAATTACGACGAGTACAAATAGTACTGATGGATAAAAGTTATAAAATAAAATGAGAATTAATAGAAAAAATATCTGCACCCAACCAAAACTGCAAGTGAAAAGTGAAAGTGAAACTAATCAGAAATAATAATTATGACGAATTACAAATATTATTACCCTTCAATAGATAAATATTATAAAATAAAATAATTAACAGAAAAATATCTGCACTAATACAAAACAGACAAAAAAAATAATGTCATTGAAAAATGAATAAAATACTCTGGAATTTTGAGATCCATTCCGATTGCCCATCCAAAGGAGATGACTGGACCGTATAAATAAGAAGAAAGAAAAGAGGCCTTCTTCAATCGCAGTATTGTATGTGGCAGCGAATTACATGTTATTAACGAAAGAATGCGTAAACAGAAATTTAAAACAGATGCATAAAAACACATATTGTATATTTTTTTAAAATTATTTTCCATTCCCTGTTTTCTTTATCCGTTGTTTCCTCTTCCAACAGATATCGCGCTTTGCTCACGTTAGGCGCAATTTTCTTCCCCGTGCAACGAGTTCAGTGAGTCACTGAAATACGCGGTGTAGTTCACTTTCGAGTTGAGAGCCATTGTTTCGAAACCGTCCGCAAATTTTTGCGAACATTCACTCGTCTGTCATTTACATGTATTTGTTTGTCCTTTGTTTACATAGTCTGCCGTCGCTCCGCTGTGCCGATAAACGAAAATTCTGTATAGGGAGGGGAGAATCTGCTATTTTTATTATTATTAAATTTCGAACCCTTAAAAGCGAGCATTGCTCTCTGCAGTTTGCAATCAGAGTCAAAAATTTTAGCGCCATTTTTCAGTATCCCCGCCCAGTTTTATTTTAGCCTAATTAACATATTTTCACTTTCACTTTCACTTTCAATTTTCACTTGCAGTTTGGATTTCTGCACATATTTTTTCTGTTAATTCTTATTTATTTTAGATCTTTTATCTATTTAAGGGCATTATTAGACGTCATAATGGTTATTTCTGATTAGTTTCTGTGAAATTGCTAAATATTAATTACTGCCCACAATTAATTATTATTTCTAATTACTAAATTATTATTTCCCCTTGATACATTAACATGGCTATTATGATGATGATTAAGCTAAAAGCCATAATATCGTAATAACAAACAGTTGTTCTTTAATCAGTTAATTACTGAAATAATAATAGCAATTATAACTACAAATATTAGAAGAAATATGTAAACCTATTGGGTTGGAACGAGATTTCGTAGCGTTTTTCAATAGGTTGAATTTGAACAAGTGATTTCGTTCCTCAGGTAAATGAAATTTAGGACTGGTATACATATTCTTAAAAGAGAAAATTTAACGTGTTTTATCCGATCCGTCTGTGGATCGTGAATGGAAGTAACATGAGGTGCCTTTATATACTTTTGTTTTCTGTTTTCAATTTCTTTAAAGGAAACATCATTGAATAAGCAGCAAAAACGATATGCGCCGTTTATGGAGATGGTGTCATACTTGACAGCAATGTATGTAAGACGCTTGCTAAGTTCAGAAGTGGACAATTTTATGAGGAAGTCCGAGAAAGTTCCGATAGGAGAGCAATCGTGGATGGTTAGCAAATCAAAAATGCTGTTTAAAACTAGTCCAGGACACGCAACACAGGATATCGTAGATGTACTCCATATATCTCATATGAGCGTGGTAAGGAAACACATGCATAGGAGAATATCTAAGACGTTTCGGGGGCTTTACAATTTAACGCAACAAAAAAGCAAAGAAAACAATGGACCCCCACTTATATCTGTGATTTTTCTCTCAAATGCAACACAGCGGCCCATTTTTGAAAATGAAAAAAAATTATCATAGGTGATGAAAAATCTATGGTTTACAACAATGTGCAGCGAGAATTGTCCTGGAGAAAAGGAAAACCAGCTGTGTAAACTAAAAATGAGTTTCTATATATGTGGTTTCATTAGAACTACATAATTCAATATGCGCTTCTTCCAAAGTACCGTGTTGATTTGAACAGACGAAAGGCAGAAATCAAAGAAAGGCGACAGGAATTAACCAATCGGAAGGGTGAAGCCTTCCATCTGGACAACGCCAGATTTCACACCTTATTGATAACTCACCACAATTGGCACAGCATGACTGACTGCCCAGGTACACACGTACTACTCATTTGAACTGGCGACTCCCTTTCATCACTTACTTTCGTTCCCTAAAAAATCCTCTAAATGGGAAAAAACTTCAATTATCTGGAAGCCTGTAACAATTACTTAGACCAGTTCATCGTCAAAAATATATGCCAATTTCTGAGAGAATAGAACAATGAAACGGTTTCTAAAATGGCGAAATGTAGTCGAGCATGTGTAATATGTGATTGAATTCATATATGGAAAAATACCTAGACATTTTTTCTTTGAAATTCACATAAAACTCGCTACGATCTTTTGTTGCGACACAACAGAACTGAAAGCTTTCATTTCTGTTTGCCATACACAATTAAATATCTGGAATCTTCAAATTTGGTACGAACATTTATTGGACCCTGGGAAAGTTTGTAATGCATTCGTAGTGAAAGACAGTGTCTACTCTTTTCTGTTATGAGGAGTTATAAGCAAATTCAATAGGAGTAGATAGGTTTACCTATCGCCTGGTTCACACTCTTCCTAATCTCTTGTGTAAGAGTATGAGTTCATAACTTGTTTCCAGTTTAGGATTCGGTTCTTTCTGCTAAAATCTTATCATTTTTTCACTCAACATAAACCCTTGCGTCTTAGCGGCATTACTGCCATTTCTTTTTTGCAAATAAAAATAATTTTAAAAAAATGAAACACTCCAAAAAAACCCTCTGAGTGTTTGTTGTTTTTCCATAGTTTAATTACCTTCATTCCTCGGCAATGTTTGTTGTTTTAAAAAGCGATGATTAGTGTTTCAATAAATCATCCTAAAATATGTTGAAAATGAATTTATACATTTGTTCTTGATAATGAAAAACAATAATCGCTATTTATTTATTGGATTGTTTCTAAATCTGGAGAGAAGAGACATCCTTGTCTTACGTACCTTTATTTATTTGCTTTCAGCATGCAGCCGGTGTGCACCCAATATAAGTTCTGGATGAATTTAATCTCTTTGCAAAATAGATCGAGTTTTTCCAGCAGTTTAGATATTGTCACATGCTTTTGCGAAATAACTTACCAACACAGTGTCATCTGCATATCTTATACTGTTATGATCTGGCAGGCCGTCTTTACATGCTTTACAATAACTAAAGCCGGTTTTCCCTTTTTTGTCTTTTAATTAATTCCCCTCCAAGCACGGCGATGATGTCACTAAGACATAAGGGTGTTACTGGAAGTGAAAGACAATGAAAATACGTTAGAAGGAAGCGGGAACATAATTCTAAAAAAGAAAATAGGGGATAAACCTATTCCCCTGTTCAAAGGACAGGAGAGGTGTGCAAACCGGACGACTGGCGAACCTATACACTCCTATTACTCGTTTGAGGGGTGCAGCTGGGCTTATTCTTTTTGCTACTAGGACAGATTTTCGACGGGAACGATGGCAAACCCATAACGTTTGCATATTTTCTAATCTACATCATCGAGTCTATACATTTCTTTGCAGTCGATATTCGAGTCGACATGCTCTATTCACTCCTAGTTGCGCAAGTATCTGGAGTAGTGGGATGTGTAAATCATGAACAGATTTTAATTTTAGTCATATTTTTTCAAAGAAATGCTTATTTTATTCTAGAATTATTTGGGTTCAAATCTATTAAGATTATAATGACTTTTTGTTCTTCAATCGTGATATGTTGACTTGTTAGTTTTATATGATAGATTTTGCATTGAGAAGAAGAATAGCAATGATCTGAAATATTATTGTATAATTATATTCCTGATTGTCTCTCTTCTAGTTAGTCTGAACGTTACGCCCTAGGGTTATCTTATAAATAATGGAATATTCTGTCTAGATCGCGTGGAAAGAGGGGGAAATAGAAAATCTAGAGAGGCTACTTGGTTTCACTAAGAAAGAAAGAAAGAAAGAAACAAACAAACAAACAAAGGATAAGAGATGTGTGTAATGTCTCTTGCACATATCTGATAAATAATGGACTATTCTCTCTGGATCGCGGGGAAAGATGTAGAAAACAGAAAATCTAGAGAGAGTATTTGATTTCACTGAGAAAAAAAGAAAGAAAGAAAGGATGAGAGATGTGTGTAATGTCTTTTGCCAACATCTCATAAATAATGGACCATTTTGTCTGGGTCGTGTGGAAAGAGTGGGGAAATAGAAAATCTACAGAGGCTACTTGGTTTCACTGAGAAAGAAAGAAAGAAAGTATGCAAGAAAGAAAGACAGGAAGAAAGAAAGGAAGAAAGAAAGAAAGACAGGAAGGAAGAAAGGATGAGAGAAGTGTGTAATGTCTCTTGCCAAAATCTCATAAATAATGGACTATACTGTCTGGATCGCGTGGAAAGAGGGTAAAATAGAAAAGCCAGAGAGGCTACTTGGTTTCACTGAGTAAGAAAGAAAGAAAGAAAGTATGAAAGAAAGAAAGAAAGAAAGTATGAAAGAAAGAAAGAAAGAAATAAAGAAAGACGAGAAAACGGAAGTTTGTAATGTCTCCTGCCATTAACGCATAAATAATGGACTATTCCGTTTTATCGCGTGGAAAGAGGGTAAAATGGAAAATCTGGAGAGACTACATGGTTTCATTGAAAAAGAAAGAAGGCGTGGAAGAAAGAAATAAAGAAAGAAAGAAAGAAAGAAAGAAAGAAAGGAAAAGAGGAATATTTATAGTCAGCTGTCAATACATCATAAATAATGAACTATTCGGTTTGATAGCGAGAAAAAGCAAAGAAAGAAAGAGAAAACTAAAGACAAAGAGAAAGAGAAAAAAATAAAAAGTCTATTACGAATAAATAAAGATAGAAATAAAGAAAGATTGATCTTTATCGCGAAGGGAAGAAAGAAACAACAAATAAACAATCTAAAAGAGTTTATATACATTAAGAAAGAGAGAGAAAAAACAAAGGACAATTATCAGAAAAATCCCAAATCAAAAAGAATAAATAAATAGATGGAAAGATATAGAGAGGGCTGAAAAGAGAGAGAGAGAGTAAATACAATTACATCGAATGGAAGATAAATAAAACATAATTACCAGGACAAAAGTTATCAGGAACTGTAAGCATTTAAAGAAAGTAAGAAGACGGTATATGGAAATATAAGCTAATAAAAGGAAAAAGAAAGAAAAACAAAGAAAGAAATATTGAAAAAAAAACAAAAGATAATTACCCGGAAAGAATGAACGAAAGAAAGAAGAAAATATGATTAGAAAAAATAAAGAATGAAAGAGAAAAAAATGAAAGAAAAAAGCAAAGATAATTATCATGAAGGATAAGCGTCTGAAAGGAAGAAGGAAAGAAAAAAGTAAAAATGATAATTATTTGGAAAGAAAGAATAAAAGAAGAAAAAAAACAAAGACAGACAGGATATTCAAAAAATGACTATCATGAAATATAAACAAAAATAATTATTGTAAGAAGGAAAGAATGAAAAAGTAGGAAGAATATATATATACATATATATATATATATATATATATATATATATATATATATATATATATATATATATATATATATATATATATATGTATGTATGTATGTATGTATGTATGTATGTAATACATAAACACGTAGATGAAAGTAGGAAAGAAAAAGAACAAAGATATCCGGAAAGAAAGAAAGAAAATAAAAAGAAAGAAAGAATATTATCCTAATATATAATCACGTCGATGGATGTAGGAAAAAAAAAGAATAAAATTATCCGGAAAGAAAGAAAGAAAGAAAGAAAAAAGAAAGAAAGATCATTATCGGGAAGGTAACCAGAGAAACGGACAAATAATAAGCCAATAAAGAAAGCAAATAGAGGAAAGACGATTGGCCAGTTGTTAGTGAGAATGAACAGATGAAAATGCGTCTGGAAAAATCGCTGCAAAAGTAGAAAAGAAAACAGAATAAGAATCGAAAATGAGGCTAATTAGAAAGAAAAAAGAAGGAAAAAGCGGAAAAAGATAGAAAGAATGAATGACAGAAAGAAAGTCGAAAGAAGTAAAGACAGAAAATAGCAATAATGTATTATCAACATGAATAAAAAAAAATACGAGAAAAGATCTCAGAAACGAGACATTAAAGTGGCAGGTGAAAAGAAAAAAAAATCACTGTATAATATTATTATTCTATAATATCAGTGAGATATGTCCTTTTCTCATTCGACCTTTTCTTTTTATCTTTCACTTGCTGCGCTCGGGGGAGTCTGCAGTGTTCCGTCTCCCGATTATCTAATACCCGAATATTTCATATCGAATTCCATACAAACCCGCTAAAAGCACTCTTTCGGTGGTCTTCAACTCTTTATTACGTTCATGGTGGATAGCGGGTGGTGAGAAGCAGATTAGGCTAGCAGTACTTTATTTTCTTTTTTTAATTTATTACCCCGGGTAGACTGGGGGGAAATGGATAAAAAAATGATTGGATAATTAAGGTGGAGTGTCTTGCAAAATATCTTTCTGTCAGTTCAAGTTACCTGCTTTTATGGCGTCTGCTCGCTCCAAACAAGTATTTCTTTGTCAGTTTATCTTTCTGTCTTTATGTTTGACGAACCGTCTGCTGTCAATCAGTCTGTCTGGTACTTCTCGCAGAGATTTTGGATCTTTTCTTTTTTTCGTTCTGTCTATCAGAATTCCGGTTTCATTCAATTATAAGTTATTTTGTCTCAGGAATACTTTTGCTTTCGTTGCAACTCTAGTTTTACTTTTTTTTTTTACCTTTATACATACATACATATATATATATATATATATATATATATATATATATATATATATATATATATATATATATATATATATATATATATATGAAATGGATTAAGTCCGACAATAATTTTAATATATTTTCTGTTTACAAGTTATTTTTATAGATACAAATATTTAAGTAAATCCTTTGTTTATAATAAACAGTATTAACAACATTTACCGTCGTTCATAGAAGACACATATTAGGTTAGTGTAAATACATATTAATCTTGTACATGCATTTATATCTTTACGTGTATTGAGGTTCATATGTTTGTGTGGTAGCTTGTGTATATTTACACACTGTTATGTGCACTTATGTACTCATGTGCATCTATATATGTATACGATTTTCCTCATGGTTTTCCATTATTTTGTATTTTCTGTACATACTTTTTTTTGTTAACAATAGATTTTCAAATTGTTATTCTAATTTTTATCCATTTTTGTATATATACTTTTTTCATTTCATTTTATTCAATAATATTTTATTATTATATATTCCATTTTTTTTCATCACTTTTTTTTTCATCATATATTCTAACCCTTGCCCATCTTTCTACACTTGGCAACTTGGTCCGACAATTTTTGCTACACACTTTCCCCCTCCATAACCTATAACACTCTTCACCTATATTTACAACCTTACCCTCCCACGACACACACTGGCAATAATAGACCCACCTAGCGCTTTTACATCAATCAAAATTTCAAATATAAGTTTATTTTCATAAAAGTTTTGCACATCGAGTAATTAGACAAAAATCGTGTTTTTACGATTTCCACTGGAAAATACGCCATCTACAAAATCCTCTGTAGGTGCGTAATTCCCATTTCTCCGTTTATTTCTCGGTCCGTTGATGAAGGACTCAGGCGTGTCAGAAAATTCCGAACTTTAAACCTTTCTCTCCATGCTTCATTGTCAATAATTAATATTTAATAAATATTTATCGTACTGATTATATTGGCACCCTTTGATTTGTCTTTGTTTTATTAACTAACCTATCTATTTTACACACACCAATATATATATATATATATATATATATATATATGCTATGTCCTGAAACCCTCGCAGTTGTATATGTGTACTTGTATGCAGGTCACTAGAGGGACTAAAAGTCACATACGTCACAAACAAAAAAAACTGAGGTTCTCGCATCCTCATACCTCGAATTCGACGGGAGAGTTCATTTTATATATATATATATATATATCACAAGATCATTTACAGTAAATTTACGCTCTGGCTCTTACAACATTTCACCATTCCTGGTAGATCTTCTATTATCACCGTGTGTGATACCAACTAACAAAAGTCATGGAAAGAAAAAGTCACTAAATAAATTTGGCTATATATAAATTCTAAAGTACATTATTTACATTATTCGGACTATTGTCCTCATCTTTGTCGCCATATTTATAATATGTAATAAATATGGCGACAAAGATGAGG
The DNA here is from genome assembly GCA_964036315.1 of Acanthosepion esculentum. Classification (NCBI taxonomy): domain Eukaryota; kingdom Metazoa; phylum Mollusca; class Cephalopoda; order Sepiida; family Sepiidae; genus Acanthosepion; species Acanthosepion esculentum. The sequence goes on along the minus strand of OZ038497.1, from coordinate 54,572,940 downwards.
ACAATAGTCCGAATAATGTAAATAATGTACATAATACCTCATCTGAGAAATTCTAAAGTACTCAGAATCTCTCGTTCGTGCGCATGTGTAGTCGTACCAACATAACAAATTTAGTCCGATGAAGTCCTGAAGGACGAAATTCATCACAAGTAAGCCTTGCCCACTTTGTCATATAATTTTCCTCGTTGTCCGATGCCATCCCTGTAATATCCATTAAGACGTTTACTCCCGAACTGGCTCATGTTCTCTTTAAACTGTATAATAAATGCTTGCCCTAGGCTTTCCCCTCTGTTGGTTGTCATCGTTTGTTGTTCCAGGTTTTAAGAACTTTGGTGAACTGTCTGACCCTTCTAACTATATTGGACTATTAAATTTCTACCTTAACTTTCAAGGGTCCTAATCAATTTTGAATCAGTTCTCATCTCTCATCGTAGGGCCGTTTTTCAGAGAAGCAATATGGGTGATGTACAGATGATAATTGCGGAAAAAGTTTATCATGCTCTAGATAAAAGCGGTGAAACCCTGATTTAGCAATGAACATCTCGAAAGATTTTGACATGGCCTGGCATACACATTCTTTCCACAAGCAGAAAAGTTACGATCTATGGACACATTTTTGAACTGATCCTATCAAATCGCGAAAAAAAACTTATCCTGAACGGCCAATCGTCTAGATCCTTTCGTACTAACGCGGGGGTGTCCACCAGGGTTCCATCCTTGGTCTTACTCTGTTTTTTATTTTCATTAATGACCTACCCGATCACATCAGCTCTCAGCTTCTTACTTACTCCTGCTGTGATAGTAAGGCTGAACTGTCCGACTAGGTCAAATTGTCAGCCAGTGTCCAAAACGACCTCAAGTCCGACATTAAATGGGGAAGAAGATGGCTTGTTAATTTTAACACCTCCTAAAAATCTCTCCATTAATCAACTGAGAGACCCCACTCTGCATTCTATCAGTATTACAGATGCTAACCTCGAGGAAAGTCCTACGAAGAGCCCTCTCCGGATAACGTCCTCAGCTGGAAAGTCTATGTTAAATCTATTGATAGGAGAGCTGCAATGATACACACACACACACACACACACACACACACACACACACACACACACACACACACATATATATATATATATATATATATATATATATATATATATATATATATATATATATATATATATAAAGAAATATAGTCTTAAAGTGTGCTATATTTATGGGATAAAGGGCGCAATATTAGAGATAGTGTGTGTGTAAATATAAAAGTGAACATAGAAGTCAACACTTCGAGGCGACAGTCTGTTTCATGCTAGTGCAATCGTCAGGCAACTAGTGCTGTTATTTTCCCGGCTATTTAAATATAAGGGACAGTGGTGCATTGTGGGTAGTCTATTTTGGCGGTTACTTTTACCGGAAGTCGCTTATTTGTTTATTTATTTATGTCAAATTATTTTGCTTGTTTTTTTTTTGTTTTTTTTTATTTTATTTTTATTTTTTATCTTATTTTTTAATCTCCAAAATTTATATATATATATATATATATATATATATATATATATATATATATATATATATATATATTAATCGACATCACCCACTGCAAGGCAGTAAATTCACTGAGACGCAAGGAGTTACAAGGTGTGGAGTAATTAGGAACAGAAATATTAATAATGAGTGGAAAGAGAAAAGAGTAGTGGGGGGACAGTAGATAGCGATTAAGATTGCTTTTAAAATTTTGGAGATTATAGTTGCCTGGAAAGAATGGAATCGGAAGGTGATTCTATGAGCGACAAACGCAAGAAAAGAAATATCTAGCCAGTTCAACTGTAAATTGATGAGATCTTGACGCCAGTCTAGTACTGCGCTTAAATTCATAAAGTCTAGGTACCGTAGCGAAGCGCTCATCCGAAAAATTACAATGAAAGTATTTATATATATATATATATATATTGGCTCCTGAAAAATTAATTTCGGTTGAGCTCTTTGGTTTGAGGTGTGAGTTTGTAAACAGTGAATATTTAAGCTAATATAGCATGACTCTTCAGGAGAATTGATTCACTGTCAGTCACTGTATGTTTATCTAAATCTAAAATTCACATTCTTACATTCTGTGAGCCGACGGCTTAGTGGTAGAAGTTCCGACTGACGCCAATTCAGTCGGTTTTCGATCCTAGCTAGAGGCAAACGGACGTCTAGCCACACTGATGAGCTGCGAAACAGTCTGTTTGTGGATGACAAATATATATATGTGTGTGTAAATATATTTTTCTTTTTCTGTCTCGCTCTCTTCTGTCATTTTGTCTTTTTCTTTTTTATCATACATTTTTATTTCAAATATGTCATTCTTCCAATTGTTATTATTGTGTGTCGAAACCAATTTTTCTTTAATGTGCATTCGTTCTTTTTCGATTTCTTTCTTTATTACCATCCATTTTTCAATGTATATCAAGTGCCCACCTTCATTCGTTAGTATGTTTTTCATAACTTTTATGGTTTACCATTTTCTTTTTAACTCCTTTTTTTTCTCTATTTCTCTTGCCTTTTCATTTTACGCTTTCCTAAATGCTTTTTTTTATCTTTCCTTGCATTTTTCTTTCTTTCGTTTTCTTTACGTTTCCTTCGTATTTTTTCTTTCTTTCTTTCTTTCTTTCTTTCTTTCTTTCTTTTCCTTTCAGTCTTTCTTTCGCTTTTCTTTATTTTGTTTTTCTTTCTTTCTCTTTTTCTTTCTCTGTTTCCCGCTCTTTCTTTCACGCTCTTTCTTCTTTTCTATTTCTTTCTTTCTGTCTGTTTTTTCTTTCTATTTCTTTCTTTCTTTTTCTCTTTTCGTTTATTCAGGTTTAGATTTTCTTTCTAGTTCACTTTCTGTCTTTTATTCGTTTGGTTCTTTCTTTCCGTGCCTTCTTATATTTTGGCTTTTCTTTCATTTTATAAAAAAAAGAATTTCTTTTTCTTTTTCATTCATTTGCTCCTTCATTCATTTTTTTTCTATTCTAACACTACCCACCATCTCTCCAATTATAGCACCGAGAAAAACAATTGACATTTCTCTTCAGATTCTTTTTCCAAGAAGATGAAAAATAAGAACAAAAACAAGATAATGAAAAATAGTACTAAGGTCATCGATTGTGTGACGTTTGCAAGGCTTTACCCTAGAGGCATATGATAGCATCTATTGCCAAACATTTCCTTTTTAAACCGTAGTGAAGATGCCTTGACTTAAGCTGCAATGCTAACGTCATTTTCCCAAAACTGTATCAATCAGAAGTCAGCCTTCAGGTGACGTTCATTCCTCTGATATTATTTATTTATGTATGTTTCATTCATTGACATGTTCACATGAGATGTGTAGTAGCTATGGCGGGGAATTGAATGAGAGAAAATTTCTTCATAATTTCGATATGTTTTGTAGTAACTTCCCAGACCTCGAGAGTGTCGTAACCAGGGCAGTCTCAGGTTTTATAGAAATTTCTAATTCAGCCAATATCGATTTGCGTAATTTTAAGTGCACCAGTAAATATATGAAAGACACTGAATTTCTTGATTAATGAATTTCTTACCTCCCGAGCAAGGTCCTATTTTTATATTTTTTTTTTAAGCATTCGACCCCAAGCAAGGTGGGAAGCCACTAGCACGCAAAGAGTTACAGAGAGTTGGAGCGAGAACAAAGAGGAGTGATAGAGGAAAGGATGAAGAGAAGGTTAGGGGATAGATCAAAGCATCTGGAGACGTCGATTGACGTTACATTTGAATAGTTGGAGATTATAGCTATCAAGAAAATAAGAAATGGGGAGGGAGTTCCACAGGTGAGAAGCTATTGGAGTAGAAGAAACGGCTACATTTAACAGTTTCGACAGTGAAAAGGTGAGAGCGATATGCCAGGCTAGTTGAGCACTTAAATACATGAAGTCTGGCAACCAGCGAAAACAATTCATCGGAGCAGTTACCGTGAAAGTATTTGTATAAAAGACAGAGGGGGGCAACGGCGCGTCTGTGAGAGAGCGGCTGCAGACGAGATGCCAGATCAGGGCCAATTACATTGCATATCCGTCTTTGGATTTTATCAAGGACCTTGAGACAATTAGAAGGGGCTCCAGACCATATATGGCAGCAATACTCCATGCAAGGGCGAATGGTTGATTTGTAGATTTGAAGGATCGACTCCGGCGAGAAAATCTTCCTGGCGAGGCACAAGAAGCCGACTTTCCTTGCGGTGGACGAAGCCCTTTAACTCATTTTCACCGATTTTATTCATTTTCTTTGTTTTCAACTTACAGGATGTTAAATACCAATAGTTAATTCCAGAAATTGACAATTTATAAGTTTTCAGTATCTGTCTATATTTCTGTGATGAGGTATTATGTACATTATTTACATTATTCGAACTATTGTCCTCATCTTTGTAGCCATAATTATTACAACGTTTCGGACGTTGTACACTACGGTCTTCTTCAGGTGGTTGGAATGTCGAACTGAAACCTTCATTTCGCTCACTGGGATAGACTGTTCTAGTTCCACGTGCCATATGTGACAATAACGACAAAAATTGATAAAAACATAAAATGATAACAACAAAAAAATGCAATATAACATTAGGTTTATAATACCCAGAAATTCATACATAGATGTCCTCACGGACACATGGCACACTGGATAAAGGCGTTGTTTAGATCCATTCACAGGACCCAAAGAGTGTGAGTTAAATAGCCGGTTAAGGCAGTGGAGAACTTGGAAAGGGGAATTAACAGGAGATAACTGATAACTGACATCCATTAAACATGGCATGTCTACCCCAGTGACCGAAATAAAAGGTTCAGTTCGACATTCCAACGAACTGAAGACCGGAGCGTACAACGGCCGAACCGCTGTAATAAATATGGCGACAAAGATGAGGACAATAATGTATATAGTGTTATATGTTTTCTATAATTATAGTCTTATGTGCAAGAATAGGGACACTGAAAGTTCAGAGATGTCAAAGAGAAATCTTAAAGTGCTCCATTTAAGTGAAAAGATGAAAAGTTCATAGTTTTAGCATCATCGTCATCATCAGTCCCATGTCCGGGTGTGGTCGTAGCGACGCTGAGCAGCTTAATAAACGTTAGCCATGATGATTCAAAATTCCAGCGTTCCGCGTTCCGTGTAGACAACGAAATTCTTCCTACAACACAGACACCACATTGATTCTTGAAAATGACCTTAGATTGATGAAATTACTTGAAAAATAAACAATAACAAAATATGAACTTTGAACAGTTTCTTCACAATTTCGAGCACAATGCTCAACACATGCGAAAATTGGTAAAATACATTATATTCAAACAAAGAAAACTTCTTTGTATATATATATATATATATATATATATATATATACATATACAGCCCTAAAAGATAGCGGATTCCCAGCAACACTCACATACTCACCACAAAACACAAAAAAGACCAACAGAAAAAGAAATATCATATGGTTCAACCCACCGTACAGCAAAAACGTAAAAACAAACATAGGAAAAATATTCTTCAAGCTTTTACACAAACACTTCCCGGAATCAAGCACCCTACACAAAATATTCAACAAAAACACAGTAAAAATCAGCTACAGTTGCACCGAGAACATGGCACAAATAATAAAAAAGCACAACAGAAAAATTATTAACACACCACACGAACAAATTAAACCCACGTGCAACTGCAGAATAAAAAACGAATGTCCCTTAAACGGTAATTGTTTACAAAACAACGTAATCTACCAAGCCACGACAAAATCAGCAGATAATGAAGAAAAAGTATATATAGGAGTAACCGAAGGACCATGGAAACAAAGAAATTATGTACACAAAATGTCTTTCACAAATAGTAAATATGCGAACAGCACAATGCTTTCTAAGTATATCTGGGAAATAAAAAACAATATATACACCACACCAAAAATATCTTGGAAAATAAGGAAAAAATCATCAGCCTACAACAACCTATCAAAAACTTGCAAACTTTGCTTGGAGGAAAAAATAGCTATCATTACCTTCCCAGATCAAAATAAATTATTAAATAAAAGATCCGAGCTAATCTCAAAATGTAGACATGAAAACAAATTTTTACTACGTAACTTAAAATAGAAAAATAAATAAATATATAAACAAACAACAATAAAATAAGGAAAAATAAATTACTCCAAACAAATCACAAAACCACACCTGTTAGAATATGCGAAACAAAATCAAAACAAAAGAACGGACGAAAGTTATAACTGTTATAAAAAATAAAAATAATAATAATAAAAAAAAAAACATTAATAAAAGATAATATACTACGTTACTTAAAAACCGAAAGCCAAAAATATATAGTGTAACAAATAAATAACAAGTATAATAAATCGATCTAAATACATCCAAATATATAAATAAACTAACAACCGATTACGATAAAGTAGCCGTTTAATAAAAAACAAAACAAAAAAAACAAATAAAGATAACCAACCTAAATCGATAAATTAAAAACTGTTCCCACCTAAATAATAGTCAGAAAAAAACCACAACATCACACCTCAAAATTCAACAAACAGATTTAATCAATGACAAATAAACAAATATATAAGATAAAAAATAAAAATGAAAACAAACAAAAACAAGCAAAACAATTTGACCCAAATAAATAAGCGAACAATCAACTTCCGGTAAATGACGGCCATTATAGACTACCAACAATAAGCTATAGAAACAAATTTTTACTACGTTAACCAAAAAACACCGATCAAAATAAAAGAATAAATAAATAAATATATAAGATAAAAAATAAAAATAAAAAAAACAAACAAAAAACAAGCAAAATAATTTGACATAAATAAATAAACAAATAAGCGACTTCCGGTAAAAGTAACCGCCAAAATAGACTACCCATAATGCACCACTGACCCTTATATAAATAGCCGAGAAAAATAACAGCACTAGTCGCCTGACGATTGCACTAGCATGAAACAGACTGTCGCCTCTAAGTGCTGACTTCCATGTCCACTTTTATATATACACACGCTCTATCTCTGATATTGAGCACTTTACCCCATAAATATAGCACACTTTAAGACTATATTTCTGCATATATACATATATATATATATATTTGTGTGTGTATGTGTGTGTGTGTGTGTGTGTGTCATTCACAGACAGTACTATTTCTCTGTATCACAGCTCCTCAGTGCGGCTAGACTTCTGAATGCCTCAAGCCAGGATTGAAACCCAACCAATTTGGTGTCAGCCAGAGCTATCTTCACTCGGTAGAGTTACACAACTAAATCTAGCGTATTGTTTTTACAAATGTAAATAAATGCCAATCAGCCAAAGTGCTTCATTCATTTTACTCGAAGAGCTTTGCATTAGTGCAGGTGGCTTTTGTTTATAGAATTAGCTTATCACTAAAAAGTGCTCAATTGAAATGTATTTTCAAGAGCTATATATATATATATATATATATATATATATATATATATATATATAACAGCGAATATAGAAGTGGCCTGACGATTGCATCTAGCATAAAACAGACTGTCGCCTCTAAGTGTTGACTTGTATGTTCACTTTTTTATTTACACACGCTCTATCTTTGATATTGAGCACTTTATACCATAAATATGACATATTTTAAGACTATATTTCTCCATATATATATATATATATATATATATATATATATATATATATATATATATATATATATATATATATATAATCATCCATAGAAAGACTGTTTCGCTGCATCACAGCTCTTCACTGTGGATAGCCGGGATCGAAACCCGACCGACTAAGCTATCGTCGCACGGCAGAGAGGAAGGGAAATTTTAACGTTTTCTATGCGATATACGTCAGTGGACCGGATAGCTCAATTCAATTTAGTTGAAGAGCAATGCGTTAATAGCGGTGTGTGCCACTGTTTTTAAAATTGCACTTTTCTCAAGAGAGCTCAACCGGATTTCGCGGGAGCATATATTGTCCTCCCCAGACTGACTGTTTCTCTGAATCACAACTCTTTAGTGTGGCTAGATGTCCGATTGCTTCAAGCCAGTATATATATATATATATATATATATATATATATATATATATATATATATATATATATATATATGTAAGCAAATGTGTGGATGTAGATCCGACGGTATGATGAAAATGTGGAAAAGACAAAGCAAAATCAGAATATGTAAGTTTACTGTTTTTTTATTTTGTTTTTGTTATTCTGTCGACGTCAGACGTTTCGGTCAAATAGACCTTCTTCAGCGCATGGTTAATGGTGACATATTTATATTAGATATAAGTTAGATGAAAGACGATATATACAGGACTAGTCAGAAACATAAAAAACTGAAATTCTAAAGTCAGAGTATTCTTTCTTGGAGTCGGATACGCTGGCGTCACGTGGTCGGTTTTAAGAATAATTCAGCAACCTGAATTATTCTTAAAACCTCGAGAATTTATATTTTAAGCATTTACCGTATATCACACTTTCAATCGACTTATACACGGGTGTATAAAGTATGAATACTAACATGACCAGAAGAGCGAAACTTGAAAACGAAAAGTGATAGAGACATAAAAACAAAACCACAGACATAAAGGAGAATAAAGAGAACAGTAAAACAGTAAAACAGTTATTGATTGATGTGGTTTTTACGGATTATAAACACTTTAAATATGGATTATATAAAGCGGAAGCATATTTTAGATTGTAAGAACATTTCTTGCACGATAATATTGCGTTAATGCACAGAAGTGCGGTCTGGTGTAACAGATAGCAGCTCAGATGAGAAATCGGAGAGCCGAGTTCGAATTACAGTTGTGTTTGTTGCATTCACTTATGCACAAATAGCGTTTAAAAAACTTATGAATCCATCTCTTCTCCCCGAGTCATTAGCTAAAAAGTATGGAAGACTGGACCTGATACTCTTGCTTTGCAACCAGTCTACTACAGAAACTAGCTTCAGCCTACTCCTGGAAATCTGCCTAGTCAATCATGGATCGAAAGAGACGTGATCATCCAATCGTGTATCACGTATGGCACTTGAATAACATAACAATATTGTGAGAATAGCAACAGAAGTAGTCTTACTATTTAACCCACATGTGGGGTACGAGATCGATTCGTCACGTCCAAAAGTTTTTTCGCGCGAAATTAAATTCAACAAATCCGACTGTAATTAGAACTCGGCTCTTGTATTTCTTACTTCCGTGTGATTATCCATTACGCCACGTGCACATCCATCGTAAAAATAGTAATATATATATATGTATATATATATATATATATATTTTACGATATACATATATATATATATATATATATATTTTACGATATATATATATATCCATATATTTTACGATATATATCCATATATTTTACGATATATATATATATCCATATATTTTACGATATTTATATATATATATATATATATATATATATATATATATATATATATAAGAAGGAAAGAAAATATTAGAAAAAGAAGTCAAACACAGCAACATAAACGGAGACATTTTGTTTGTTTCTGTTTTGCGAAGAGAACGCTGTACGAATTCTCCTGTGTGCAATGATTGGCAGTTCCTTCTCCCTGCGTCAAGTAGAATGTTTCCCCCGCCAAAAGAGACACCAGCTGGACTTACGATCAATCACGTGACACTGACACATGAAGAAGACAACAGCAACAGCAGATGAAAAAAAAAAAAGAACCCACAAAAAACAAAATGGCTGCTCATTCTACCCCCCCCCCCAAAAAAAAAAACAGACGTCTACCTTCACCTCGAAATTCAAAACATAACAGTTTAACATACGATTACAAAAGATGCTGTGGGTGACAAGTATAGGAATGAGAATAACATAGCACATCAGTTGTGAGAAATGATTTCTTTTCACATTCCGGGATGGCTAAGGAAAACCGGTGAGCAAATCCGGGTAAGGATTGCAATTATAAACCAAAAAAGCCAAATAAAAATAAATAAATAAATAAAAAAAAAACAACAAAAAAAACAAAACAAAAACAAACAAAACAAAAGCAATGAAGCTGAAACGAATAAATCGATATACAATCATAAAACAAATATTTACACATAGATGAGATTTTTTTTAATCATTTCACCCCAGGCAAGGAGATGAAGTAACTATGATTCAACAGGGGTCTAAGAGTGAAAGAAAATGAGAAAATAATAGTGAGGAATGTGTACGATAAAAAGCAGGATACAAAAAGAGAAAAGATGGCGACAGAAGTTAGATTTAACTTTTGATGATCACAGTTGACAGAAAAACAGGAAGCCGAAAGGGAGTTCCATAAGGGAGAAGCACAAGAGAAAAAGCTAATAGAATATCCGCTGGAAGATTGTATAATCAACACAAGCTTTCGAACAACATGCATATACTATCGCGTACGTTCCAAAGTTTCTATATGAGGCTTAATACAACAAACGTGATATAATTGTCGAAATCGTGTAACAGCAAAATTGTCCAATTGTTAGAATAAACTCTGAACTGCTGTATTTTCAAAATAATTAAAGATATCTTACTGGAATTCTCCGAGGTTTTTATAACTCTATTGGACTCTACTTTGAGCAATAAGAATGTATAATTACACCCCAAGCTTAACCGAAGTATCGTGATGAATCCGACCATAAACGAAAATAACATGTTCCTAATTAATTAAACATATCTAAGAATCGGAAGCTCATGAAAGATTGATATACATATATATTATTTGAGAATCATTTTCCAATATATACAAGGTGGACTTCGCGCTCTTTAACCTTTTAACTTTCTGTCCTGGAGTAACAAGTTACCTCACAGGTTTCACAAACGATTTCATTTTCAAGTCTTTTTCACTACTCTTTTGACTGCCATAGGTGAAAATCCTTTCTCACGTGCCAAAAGTCTTATGAATTGAGTTAGATCTTTTCTAATTGATCTCTTTAGCTCTAAGTTCAAATGATGATCTCTCTTCCTGTTGCAACCTCCTGATCCAGTTTTCCTCTCTACTGTTCCCTCTTTTTTAAACTTATTCACCGTTCTCTTGATGGTTCTTGAATTAACTTTGAAGATCGAAGACAGAGTATGAATGTTGGCACCATTACTGAAGGCTTGAATGATGTTTTTCCTCTCACGATTGCTCATTTAGGAAGATATAGTGGGTCTGACACAAAACGATTTTAGCCTGTTCTCTTTCTAGCTGAATAAGTCAAAGGGTTTTTCAGTGATTCTTACGAGAAATGGCGTGAATAGGGTTAAACGTCCTATTTGAAAACCTGAAAAAAAATGAGACTGAATTAGTTTAGTGTTTTTTTAGATACTAAATATTTTGTGGGAAGGACAATTATGCTTTTACAGGATTTGGACAATTTTGCTGTTATACCCGGTATATAGCAAGCTTCTTCTATGTACCGTGTCCTTTCAGGCCGTTGACGATCATGGTTCTTCACAACTCTCTGTCTTTGCAAGCTCTTAATAAATGTTTTCGTTTTGTTATATCTCGTAATGCCTGTTCTGCTATCTGTTTCCTCAAGCTCGCTGGTTAAGTTATGAGTTGCTTTCGTCTTCCCCACCTAGCCTTCAGTCTCTCCTGTGTGTATCATATTTTCCAAGCCTTTTGTCCTCATTACTTGCACTAGAAATTTAAGCTGTCTTTTTCTAATGTTAGGTATAAGTGTTTTTGTATCCTTTTTCTCTAAAACTTCGTCGTGGCTCATGAGTTCGTCCCATGGTATTCTCAGCATTTACGGTTCCAAAGAAAGCTAGCAGTGATACTGGTAAAGGAAAAAGAAATGTTAAGAGAAAAACAATTGTTGATGATAATGTCTCTATGATGATGATATTGTCTCTTCCTTACTCAGTTTCATATGGCAAAATCAACGATCTATACTATTCTTATAAATAAAGAGACGACCATGTCTTTCCTCCCATTTTTCAAACAATAACATCTCTTTCCTTCCCTTTCTACTTACGCTATCAACTCTCCTACATGCTGGTACGGTAAAATTGAAATGTTTGTCTATATTTTATCTGTTTAGTATTTGGCTTTTTTTTCTTAGATTTTATGATTTTCATTAGTTTTATATATTATTTGATTTTCATTAGTTTTGTGTATAAACTTGTGCACAAAGTACTGAAGTTTAAATATGCAATGATCTTGGGACCAGGAACGGACTAATCCATTTTACATTGATTCCTATTGGAAAATACTTTCGGTTTACGAACATTTCGGATTACGAACGAGCTTCAGGAACGAATTAAATTCGTGAACCGAGGTTCCACTGGATTTGTCACCAGTGCCGTATTCAGAAATATAGAAAAAGAAGAAAAGAAAGAAGACGGGAGGGATACCAACACTTCAGCTGAGATCTTAAAAATCCAAGTATATTTTTAATCACTAGAAAATGTTTTGCAACACGTTTTCGTATGTTGAAATCTTCACAGTATTTAGTGTTATTGAAGATATCGCTAACATTTTTGTCGAGATTTATAAACTCTCAATGTCGTTCAATTTCAGGAATCATTCGATGAAATTTGAATAAGGTGATTGATTGGAAAACCACTTTGACAAAAATCCAAATTTCGAAGTATAATAATTTCTTTAACTTAATTTTATAGGACTTCATGGTAAACAATAATTTTTAAGAAAATTTTTTTTCTTTTTTTCCATTATAACAGCGAATAATAAATTCTTAGGATTTCTTACTCTCGAACATGCAACATACAACTAGCCAAGCGTAAATATTTCTTCCTGGAGACAAATTTCAACTTTTTGAAGCGTTTGACTTTGTGATTTGTTTATAGTTCTCGCAAACGCTGGGTGAACTGGAAACTGGATTCTTGTATAGACAAAAACTTAAAGAAAATACATGCAAAAAAAAAATTGCTTTTTTATTAAATATGTGTTTGTTATTTTAATCATTAAATTGTTTTCTTTTAAATAGTGGAAGTATTTTGTATGTCAAATGAAAAAAAAAACTTTTAATTTTTCCACCAAAATTAATGAAAATTAATTGTACTATGCTGCACATACTAGTAAAACTAACTGTACTTTGTGCCGCTTACCTGTCTGCAATTCTCCCCCAAAATTAGTTTCGATTGGTCAATGCAAAGCTATTTCAGAGGGTGTGACGGACAGACGGACTAACGGAAAACATAGAATTTTATATGTAGATTGATATATTTAGAAATATACAAAATAAATAAATCTTGGTAATATCTTAGAACTTTGTCTAGGATTGTAAAGAGCTAGGGATGCAGTTGAAACCATTAGCAAGATAAGATATACTGTATACTTGCAGTATAACCCGTCTTCGACCAGGTGTTTCAATACTGGGAATTTTGCCGTTCAATTGGAGCCTTTTAAGTTTCAAGTCAGCCCACCTGAAAATCAATATTAATAACAACAATTGGGTGTAACTGAGGCACATCCTCAAATGGGGGGCGGTTAACAATTTGAATGGGGGGGCCTAAAAGGGACGTTTTTGCGTTCTCAAGCTTGCAAGTAAGGAACCTCTTTCATGGACCGTCATAATAATAATATACGATAATTCTTATTTGTAATAAATTTTGTTTTTTTATAATTCTAAAAATCTTTTGCGTTATATTTCAACTCTCTAAACTGATTGTACGCTGTTTTTTTTTTACAGACATTAAATTTTGCCCTTGATTTTTGCGCAAAGGGTAAAAAATCAGCTTTTTCGATTTTTTCACTTTCAAGGTTTAATTTTTGCCACCCAATTTGGACTCAAAACCGGCACTGAAGAATTATCAATCAGACAAAAAAAAATTCATCGAAATCGGATGAAAACTGTGGAAACAAAATAAACAACATCCAATCACACACACACACACGCACACGCACACACACACACACACACACACACACACACACACACACACATACATACATACACACACACACATTTTGGGAATAATAGATATATAAAATATAACGGTTATGATAAATAAAGAATTTTAGCAAAATACCAGCACCCAGCCTGGGATCTTTTAAACTATGAGCATTTTTATAATCTTTGACCTAAGTGGAAATATACAAAATAAATAAACTATTAAAAATATTCAGAAAATAACAGCATTTCGCCCAGGATGTTAAAAATAGATCCTTCTCTTATAATAATTAGCGTATTGGGAAATATACATTAAAAAAAAATAGAAAAATAACAGCTCTTCACCCAGGATCTTAAAAGTATATTAAGTATATGGTTATCTTGTAATAATTAGCGTATGGGGAAATATACATTTAAAAAATGGAAAAATATCAGAAATTCACCCAGAATCTTAAAAAGTTCAGGATAAGTTTGTAATCAGTTGCGTATTTACAAATAAACAAATTAATAAATAATTTAAAAGCAAAAATAGAATCAAAATGGGTTTAAATCAGAAATTCAGGGAAAAATAAAATCTGTTCAGATGCTATGTTTTGATTTGCGACTCCATTGTAAAATTAATTGAAGATTTGAGTAGATTTACCCTCACTCGATCTCCTATGGCAAGCACCAGACTATGAAAATAAAAGGCATGAAAATAATAATAATAATAAAATAATAATAATAATAATAATAATAAATCAAATAAATAAATAAACTGAAAGAAAGAAAAAAACATTTTGAGCATAACATATAAAATACATTCATAATAGCGTTAGCTCTAAAAATGTACCCTACAATTTAATCAGAACCCCGCCAGAGATTCACTGAAGTCCTTAGCACAGATTTGGCTGGTTTAATTTAGTCCCTGCTCTTTAGAGTAAATTAGAGACTGTTGTCTGGTTTTATACGCACGTTTTCATTTTCATTTCAGCGTTAAATTTGTTCCAAATCGAGAGATCATATTCGAAGTCTGAGCTACTTTTAACAGCGCCTGCGGTGTTTCTTCAGATGTAGAGACGGACAAAAATCAGATGGTTGGTTTCAAATACCGTTGATAATCAGTGGCCCAATGAGAGCTGAGCGTCGATTAATTTCAATTTTCCACTATTTTTTCCCCAATTTCGTATATATCGGTTCTGCCGGCGGCGTAAAGACGTGTACCATTTATTGAGAATAGATTTTATTTTGATTTTGAACAGTTGAAAATGACTATTATATTTTGAAGAGAGCTGTAAAACAAATTACGATAATAATACACTTCCTGTTCTTTTTTCTTCATCCTCTTCTCCTTCTTCTTGTTCTCATCTTCTTTTTATTTTTCTTCTTTATTTCCTCCTCCTCCTCATTGTTGTTGTTGTTGCTCTTCTTCTTCTTCCTCTTCTTCTTCTTCTTCTTCTTCTTCTTCTTCTTCTTCTTCTTCTTCTTCTTCTTCTTCTTCTTCTACACCTCCTTCTACTCCTGCATATTGCAGTTTTTTTCTGGTTGTTGTTGTTCTTTCATGGGAATGAAAGAACATTTTCTTCGTCGTCCTTTCTTCTTCATCTTGGTGCTTTCGTTGTTGTTGTTGTTCTTCTTTTGCTTCTCCTATTCTTCTTCTTCTTCTTCTTCTTTTTCTTCTTCTTCTTCTTCTTCTTTTTCTTCTTCTTGTTTTCGTTGTTGTTTTCGTTGTTGTTTTCGTTGTTCTTCTTCTTCTTGTTTTCGTTGTTGTTGTTGTACATTTGTTGTTCTTCTTCTTTTCCTTCTGTTCTTCTTCTTCTTCTCTTTCTCTTCTCATCGTTGTTGCTGCTCTTCTTCTTCTTCTTCTTCTTCTTCTTCTTCTTCTTCTTCTTCTTCTTCTTCTTCTTCTTCTTCTTCTTCTTCTTCTTCTTCTTTCCCATTCTGTACATCATTCCCTTGCACGTTAAGTGCCATAATTCTAAGTGGTCTGCATTGCGGTCTTCATATTGAGAATCAGTACTTAACAATTTTTTTATTAACAAACAACATAAATGAAATCCCAACAATTAATGATAACAGCCATATTTCGACTAAGAATTTTGACAGCTGTTATATCTCACACTAATACTGTAAATTGAAAATTGTTTTACAAAATACCAATCGTAAAAACAGGGAATCATATTTTTTTTTAAATATTGTAAATTTTCATTTCTTTTCCTTGATGACACCATGCCTCGTGTCAAAGTTTGACTGGCGATCTAATTGTTCAGTTCTAAAGAGAGAAAACTATTCTTCATGTTAAAACAATGTGATGAATTTTCTGGTTTCTGTCACTTATGGAGTATAGTGTGAGAGATGAAATTGTAAGTTTGGTTGAATTGGCCGTTAGGTACAGTCTTAGGTCTTAGGTCTTTTTAACTTGACTGTTGTTTTCATTTGATAATGAAATTATCCGTTGAAATGAGTGACACAAAGTAAATCTTTACAGTTCAGGTATATTTTGATCAGGGATATGATACCATTTCAGATGAATGTGACGATGGCCCCTGTGATAATCAGGTCAAATGAGGGCGAGATTCCCAAACATGAAATATGTTTCAATGAAGGCGGATATGAGCGATACAAAGCCACCATATTTGATTGGTCAATCAATAAGAGAATGGCTGGGATGGAGCTTCTCGTCTCCCCTCCGATACTTACGACACAGGGCCATGATTTTGATTGGAACACCAATCATATTGAGTTCTTGGAGGCTTTCCTTCCACCACTTCGATGCGTATGACGCAAGATCATCAGAGCAGTGCTATTGGTGTTTTCCACTCCCAATATAATCAGAAAATAAGAACGGACTGGTCTCGCCGCTAGCAGACCAACAACTCTCCCTGGCTGATCTCTGCGTTGCCTCAATCCGTTAAAGACCTTTGCTTTGCACTACTTTTGGAACTCCCTCTGTCAGCTGCCTTCATTTAAATAGTTGAACGGCTCTGAGCTGCTAAGCCATAGCTGCAATCTGCCTCCGAGTTTCGGAATTTCTTTTACGTGGAAACCTCTTCAAATCCCTTATGTTTATGTGTTCATGATTTTAGTCACAGAAGCCTAAATAACACTTGTTATTTTGACACTCTGTTATTGAGTGTTGCGGAAGTTAATTAAGTTTACCAGCGACACAGGGGACTTTAGTCTTTCAAACGCATAACCAGGACAAAGAGGTGTAAAGTTTGATCTTTAACAGTTCTTCCCCGATATTTCCACTGTATAATAAAACACAACATGGGACCGCAGTCTAGACGGAGACAGCCCAACGGAAACGGACCAAAGTAAGAGTGGCATTCAGCGAAGCACGAAGCAACTTCTTTGCTCAACTAATACAAGAACCGAGAGCTACTCCATGTCGAGACTTTCTGAATATGGCTGTTTTATGAACGTAAAAACAGATGTAAGAAACTTAAGGAATCAGCAAATATCTTTGGCCACAAAAAACTCCTGAGCCGACCAAGCACAGAAATGAATAAAATAAGGGAACCAGTAATAAGGAGTGCCAGAGAAAAGCAATAATAACAACAAAAATTGCAATATGATGTCTGGTAAAAACATGTAATGATAACAGCAAAAATTGCAATATGAGCCCTGTTAAAAATGGTGCTGAAGACATTAAGTTTATAATACCGAGAAATTCATATACAGATGTCTTCAAGGACACACGGCACAGTGGATACAGTCGTTAGTTAAATCCAGTGACATGACCCAAAATGTGTCAGTTCAATACCTGGTTAAGGCGTTGGAGAACTTGGAGAGGGAATTAACCAGGAGATAACTGATAAATGACATCCATTAGACATGGCACGTGGAAATAGAACAGTTTACCCCACACACATTGAGTGAAATAAAGGGTTCAGTTCAACATTCAAACCACCTGAAGAAGGAGCGTACAACGGCCGAAACGTTGTAATAAATATGGCGACAAAGATGAGGACAATAGTCCGAATAATGTAAATAGTGTACATAATACCTCATCTCAGAAATATAGACAGATACTGAAGAAATTCAGGCTATGAGTTATGTTAGATAGATAGCGGTTTTCAATAGATTTGTAGAGGTTAAGATTGTCTAGGAAGAATCCTCTCGGCTACCTGTTCCATGGAGCAGTATCTGTGGGAAAGAAGCTGTACCAGTGTAGCTACTGTCTTACAACCCGAAGTGAATGATTATTATTTCCCTCTTTTTTATTGTGTATGACTTGTATCTAGAAAAAATCATTGTTATTCTCAAAAAATTTCTAACTTAAATTCACTCACCACAAAGTATTCCTCTAACATTTCAAAATATATTTCGGCTTTAAATAATCTGCAATGGGTTGGTAAAAACAAAAAAAAATCAATTAACACTTCTGGCGGCCATGTGATAGTACGGTATCTCAGGCACCGCCATTTCCTCGCTGTTTCCAAAGCTAAGAGGAAGTGCCACTCAGATACCTTTTTTTCCCCACACATTTGTAGAACTGAGACTCGAGTGAGTGCTTCCCCGAAAAGAGCTATCTTAGACTTTTCAAGTTAATGCTCAATCGCTAACTATACTCCTTATACTTGTAATCTTCCATTCATATCAACTATTCTTCCTGTCAGATCACAAACCTAAATCAGAATTATCATTTTGACTGTATCGCTCTACCTTCAGAGACTCTCGAGCTTCATATTGTGAAAAAGATTATGAAAACGTTTCTTAAAGTAAATGCACCCACGAAAGGAAAATTGTCAATTAAACTTAGAAGGTGTTTATGATCGATTAAAATAAAATAATAATAATAAAACTTCTAAAAAATTCTATATGATTGATGAATTTTCAAAAGACTTCTAAAATTTGTCTATAGTTGATTAAATTTTTAAAAGCTTAAGAATGCCTGTACGGTTCAGTAAAGTGAAAAACAAATCATTAAAAAATACTAAAATTTCTCTATAGTGTATTAAACTTTTATAACTTCTAAAATTTCTATATAATCGGTTAAGCTTCAAAAAACTAAAATTTCTTTACGGTGAATTAAAATTCAAAAAACTTTTTAAAATTTTCTATGATGTATTAAATTTTTAAAAACTTTAAAATTTTCTCTATAGTCGGTTAAGATTCTAAAATTTGTCTGTGGTCTATTAAATTTCTAAACATTCCGTATGATCCATTAAACTTCAAAAAGAATTTCTCTATAGTGGATTAATATTCAAAATACTTTCAAAATATAGATATAGTCGGTTAATGTTAAAAAAAAAACATCTAAATTTTTTCTATGGTTGATTAAACACAAAAAGACTTCTAAATTTTCTATAGAGTCGGTTAAGCTTAAAAAATCTAAAATTTCTCCTAGTGAATTATGCGTAAAAAAATTCTAATATTTCTCAACTTTCTACATAACACATGAGAAGTGCTTTGCCAATCTATCAATTTTCCCATTTTCCATTCTGTCATTCTCTCTTTTTCTTCC
Source organism: Acanthosepion esculentum (assembly GCA_964036315.1). Classification (NCBI taxonomy): domain Eukaryota; kingdom Metazoa; phylum Mollusca; class Cephalopoda; order Sepiida; family Sepiidae; genus Acanthosepion; species Acanthosepion esculentum. Next base: position 54,553,644 of record OZ038497.1, on the reverse strand, counting down.
TTTCTCTTCTGCTACTCTGCGCTCTTTTTTAAATTCCCCACTACATTCCATACCTAGCTTTTCTTCTTAAATCGCTTTTCGTGTCCACTATTGCTTAAGAGCAACCAATGCCAATTCGTAGTTATTGGTCGCTCGGTGATATGCCAGATATATTAATGTCTCGATACCAGACTGTCTCAAATTTACGATAGACAAAATTTATATCAACATATCACCAAACTGTCATTCTCCCTACTCGCTGCCTAGCGGCTCTTTTGTCAGACACTTTGATGATAAACGTCAGAGATTCTTCATTCTTCCTTTATCTACGAGACCCTTTGAAAGACTTTCTTAACATGCCTTCAAATATGTCATCGCTAATCAGGGCGGCGTCTTCATTATGATTCTTATCAACATAAGGACGATGAGAATTTTGAAGACGCTAAGAAAAAAAATCTCATACCATACACTCAGAGCCTCGCTTTGAGGAAAATGATAAACAAATCAAAAGAAAAAAATAGTTCAACGTTACCATTTATATCAATTGACGATGAAAATAAGAACGGGCTTCTTTCAGTAGCTGAGTTTATTGTTTTTCTTTGTCAATTGTATTTTCAGACGAGTATTATCGCGTGGTTTTTGGCAAAGATCAAAAACAGTTCGTCTTCGACATATACTAGCAGTTTCTTCAGCATTCAATCTAATTGTAATAAATATATCGATTAAGTAGTTTCATTGTGAGTACCCAAGTTTTGTAATGTCGAGGAATATTCGTTGTCACTTTCGTAATGCTCGTTGTAGTAGAGACTTTGTAATCGCAGATACAATGATAGTAACACCGTTGAACAATACTGGTGTCAAACGCCTTCTAATAACTCTCGCACTAATTGTACTTGCTTGATAATACTCGCTCGGATAGTTACACTCGAATAGTAATCCGCATAGTGATCAGTATGGAGAATTGATATAGTGGCAAGAGTAGAAAATAGCGATCCGTATATTAATAGAGGATAGAATAGAAACATTGAACAATTAGACGTCATGCTAATTCCCATATATGCGTTTCTTCCATGGTCAAGTGATCTACTTAATTAAAAATGGGATCGAATTTGTTTGCTTTCTGGCGATCTACGTTCAAACTACAGTGTCGACAACAACACTTTATTCCTATATAACACCAAGTTTAGCTCAGAATTAATATAATAAATGAGGACATGATCATCTATCCAAAATCATCCATGAGCAGTTGTGTGAGAAGTAGGGTTTTCAGCAAGAGAAAGGAATGGTAAACCATAATCCTGAAGAATTCCTAGCCCTTATCAACACCGAAGTGGTTAACCACCTTACATCACATGATCTGCTCTCTGACAAGCAATATTGATTCCGCTTTGCCTGATCTACAGCTGATGTGCTTACGGCCATCACTGAATTTGTCTACCAAGCTCTTCATAATAACGGAGAAGCTCGCGCCGTGGCCCTTGACATATCCAAGGCGTTTGATAGGGTTTGGCATGCCGGCCTTCTTCGCAAGCTCCAGTATTACACGTATGGTATTACACGTCGATTGTTTGACCTAATACAATCATTCCTGTCAAACCGTGAATTGAAGGTCGTTCTCAACGGATTCTACTCCAGCTCCTATCCCACGAACGCAGGTGTTCCGCAAGGCTCCATCCTAGGCCCTACCCTATTCCTTATATTCATAAATGAACTTCCAGACGCCATAGATTCCCAAGCTGGCATCTACGCGGATGACACCACAATTTACTCCTGCCTCAGTAACAAATCTAGTGTTGCTGACAAAATTAACCTGGCCGTTCGTCTCGAAAAGGACCTTCAATCGGTTGTGAACTGGGACAGGAATTGGCTGGTTAACTTTAACGCCTACAAAACAAAACTGCTCTCTATTAATCACCACAAGGATCCTTCCTTGCATCCCATTAGAATGTCTGAAGCTCAACATCTCGAGAGCTCCTCTTTGCAGTTGCTCGGTCTCACGCTGTCTGCTGACCTGAGATGGAACAAATACATTGATTCAATTGCTTCATTTACCGCAAGGAAAGCTGGCTCCCTGTGCCGGGTCAGGAAATTTTTCTACCCGGAATCGATCTCCAAATTTACAAATTAACCATCCGCCCTTGCATGGAGTATTGCTGCCATATATGGTCTGGATCCCCTTCTGTTTGCCTCGGGGTTCTTGATAAGATCCAGAGACGGGTATGCAATGTAATTGGCCCTGATCTGGCTGCTCGTCTGTAGTCTCTCTCTCACAGACGCGCCGTCGCCTCTCTTTGTCTCTTTTACAAATACTTCCATGGTAATTGCTCCGATGAGCTGCTATCGCTGGTTCCCAGGCTCCATGAATTCAAGCGTCATACGAGGCTGGCATCCCGTTCCCACCCTTTCACTGTTGAAACTGTTAAGTGTAGACGTCTCTTTTACTCCATTAGCTTCATATTTCGCACCTCACGCCTGTGGAACTCCCTTCCCTATTCCTGTTTCCCTGGCAACTATAATCTCCAACTATTCAAATGTAACGTCAATCGACATCTCCAGTTGCATTGATTTATCCACTATCCTTCTCTACATCCTTTCCTCTATCACTCCTATCTGCTCTTGCTCCAAATCCTCTGTAACCTTTTGCGTGCTAGTGGCTTTCAGCCTTGCCTGAGGTGTAAAGCTTTAAAAAAATTTAAAAAAAAGGTATTTTGAGAGTTTTCAATACAAACAGATAAGACACTGGAGCACAAGGAACCGGATAAATTGTTAGACGATAATATCGGGGTTGATCATTGATCCATCGTATCTTTTGGATACACGGATAAAGCAAGAAGTAGAATAGATATTAAACAACTCTAACCCATTGATGTTTGAACTCGCAAGGCTTTGGTAAAGTGAAGAATGTGACAATTTTATAAGATGTCATTGGTGCCCTTGGTACAATGTCTCACAGAATAGAAATAAAGAAAAAGGAAATGAGCTTTGATTGATTGCCAAGTGGAACTGTTACAGAAAAGAAGCCTCTTAATAAGGACAGGAATAATCCGGAAAGTAATAAACACTTCGGGTTCGAGGAAAATCGCATAATGCCTAAAGCCATTGGTTATCCATGCATTAATTACAGCATAAGATCTTATTATACATAAGGTTAACCTGATGAATATTTGCGAGCGTCTTTTGATTTGGGGATTATGAGTAAACAACATTTTGTTTTTGTTTGTAGATAATTGTTGCACCATGAGGAGGTATGGTGGAGTAATGAAAAACGATTTGAATTGAGGAATCGGAGAGCCGAGTTCGAATTCCAGTCAGATCCATTACATTCACTTTCTATGGGTAAATAGTGGGGCATACTGGGTTCTATAGCTCTGGGTATCAATCGGTCTACGAGAAGGAAAAAAGCCTGAATTCAAAACCCGCTTGGAGAGGGTTGGGCTCCTTCAGGCTATCTTGCCCAAGAAACACCACTTCTACTGCGGCTGCAGTACACATGGTGCTCCTACGATCCTACAGGTGACGGGATAAAAAAAGGTCTTGTCTGAAATAATAGTAACACTACTGGACTGAAAAGCGCTTATATAGTGGCCCTGATATCACACTTGTGCGGAGTGGTAGCACCTGTTAGGGCCCCGATTTTAAGCAAAAAGTGAACCAATAAACAAAAAAAAGACACTATGAAATTATAAAAATACTTTTTTATATAAAAATACAAGCAATACATTTTATACATATATATAAAGAAATTATGGACAATGCATATTTATAGTAAAATTACCAAGAATAGAATTTTAATCCAAAATGACCCGGAATACATTTTATAGCAAAATGAACAACAATATGTTTTTTCTGTAGTTAAAGCCATACAATTATGTTTAAAATACAGAATGTTCGGAAGGTCAAACTGCACTTATATTTTTATTGGCAGACATGTTTCAATATAGAATACAGGTGGAGAATAGGAGTGAAAACCGGAAACAATGTTTAAAGAGACGCCCGTTAGTATCAACACAAGCTTGGATCCATCTTATTTTGTTTCTGAACGCCGCTGTCAGCTGCTCGCCATTATTTTGTATGGGAAGAGTTTTAATTTTTGTCTAACGGACTTATGAGCAATACAAAGAACGATATCTTGCTCTTGCACTAACTTTCGTTATGATTTTTCTTGAATTCTGTTACATACTGTCAACAGTTTCTCTTCCGATATATGTGCTAACCTTCCATGACGTTTGGCATCATCCACTGATCCTGTTTCCGGAAATTTATCAACAAGGTTACGAACTACGTTACGGCGTGGAACAGGTGTATCTGAATATTTACCATCAAAACGCTGTCGTACCAAATCTTTGTATCTAGCACCTACTCGAAATACGTATTTGACTAGAAATGCACGTTCTTCAGTTGTTGAAACCATATTGGGGTGAAATATGAAAAATGAAACAAATATTAGAAAAGTGCACAGTAAATATCTGAACACTCTGCATGAAGTTATAAAATTGTGTTCGAAATATTAAGATTTCGGCATTAAATAACCAATAGACGTTGATATGCCGCTAAAAATGTGATTAGAAAAGTGTACACTATTATATAGGCATAATGTGTCGCTGCCTAAACATGAGTTTGAACATGGATCGCCAGTGAGCAAACATAGGCCATCCCATTATTGAATTACTTAGACCACGTGAGCATAGAGGAAACGCATATATGTAGGAAATAGCTGACGACTAACGATCGTTATTTCTAGTCTATCCTCCATTACTATTCGGATCTATACTTTCAGTCTATCCTCTATACTATACGGACCGCTATTCTCTACACTATTCACTATACTATTTCTTTTTCGGATCACTATATGGATTCATATTCGAGCGTGTTTTATCGAGCAATTACTATTAGTGCGGGTGTTATTCGACACATCGCAAGACGCCATATTGTTCAACGACGTACTATAGTTGTATCTGCGATTATAAAGTCTCTACTATAACGAGCATTACGAAAGTGGCAACGAGTATTCGTTGATATCACAAAAGTGGCAACGAGTATTTATTGACATCACAAAAGTGGCAACGAGTGTTCGTTGACATCACAAAATACAGTAACTTTTCGAACACACTGTATATTTAGTTCAAGTCATCAAATTGTGTTCAAAAGTGAAATAGCACAGAGAGGTTGATACGCCACTAAGCAAAATCAACCAACCAACAACTTCTAAGTATGAAGACCAGGTCTCTTAAATTATAGAATTACCAACAATACCTATTTACAGCAAAATCACCAGCAATACATTTTATAGTGGAATTACAACAACACATTTTATAGAAAAGTGACCAATAATACATTTTATCTGTAGCTGAAGGCATGCACTTCAGTTCTAAATATATAAAATTGTGTTCAAAATATTTAGATTTCGGCATTAAATAACCCATAGAGGTGTTGATATGCCAAAAACAACGAATCAAACACACAAGAACAATTGAAATGGACAAAGTCCGACAATTACATTAAGACATTTTTATGTTTATACATTCTTTTTATTTTTTTTCATAATGTGTGATGTCATTTGTTTATATTTGATACGCCATGAGCAGATATGAATGTACGTAAGTGATTCATGGAAGATTAAAGTTTAAAGACAGTAAAATCGACTTTTCTAACCGAATGATACTCTGTGGCCGAAACGGTTAAGGCACGTCAGGCTATATGACGGTTCCGTATAGGATACAGGTTCGATTCCTGTCGGAGGACGAAAATTTTCTATGAAATTTCTCGGACATTCAGGCCAGTAAATGTTGTTTATTATAAAACAGAGCATTTACTTAAACATTTGTATCTATAAAAAGAATGTATAAACATAAAAATGTCTTAAAATATGTATATATATGTGTATGTATGTAGTGCGATGGGTAAATTGTCGCCATTTTATATTTTAATTTTGCGTATGCGAGTTGTTTGTTATTGATTTTGTCGACTTCATAGTATAATAGGGTCAGTTGAGCTCGGTCTGTGAGAAAAGGAACACCATGACGCAATTCACTCAGGTAGAAATTTGGAAACTGCATGCTGTACTGCTTGGTATTCGTGCCGAAATCTCCAATACGAACATTTCAGCGTGTTTGCGTATCAATCTAAGGAAAATGTAGAAAATTCGGAAAGAATTGGATGGGTCTAATGGTGATTACGAAAGTGTTTGGAGTGATCATTAGTGATGGCGACGTTATGCCTCCATTCTGAGCCTCACTCAACACGGAGGTCAACAGCAAGTTTCTTGAGGAAATAGTGCAGCCCTGGATCAATAGAGTGTCAGCTGGAAGACTTTATGTCTGACATCAGGACTCTGCACCATGACATACAAGCAGAAGAAACCAGCCATGGCTGTCAGACAATTTCCGCGATCACATCAACCCCTTACATCTGGCCACATAACTCGCCAGACTGCAACTCCCTTTATTATTAGGTGTGGGGCACAGTTGAGTGAGAGACCAATAAAACCCCTTGTAAAACCAAAGAAGGCAAGGATTATGGCAGCATTCACCAACTTAAATAAGAAGATCATCCAGAAGAGTTGCTGATGATTCTGAAGTCGTCTGGAGGCCGTCGTTGAAGCCAATGGCGATTTTATTGGATAAATTTATTTTTAGTGTTTCAAGATATTTTTGTGTAATTTTGGTAAATATGTCTGTTAAAATGAGATGCAATTGTTATTTTCGTTTTCGCGTAATTTAGACGACAGTTTACGCATCACGCCCTTATACGTAATAATGAAAATAAAAATAATATAATGGAATCAGATATTTAAAATTTTCCCGTCGCCAGCTTAGAATATCCGTAGTTACGTCCCTTGCAGAAGAGTAACAGCTCCCCAGTTTCGGATGGATATTTGTAAATATGATTACAAGTCTAACTAATGCATATCGTTTCACTCGAATTTAAATTATTCCAATTCCGATGTTTTACCATTTTAACCCACATGTAAAGCTGGCCACGGTTGACGTATTTGAATCTATTGTAAAATGGACCAATGCCTACCTTTTCTTAAAAAATCAGTTCACTCCAGGAAGGGGAAAATGCCACTCATCTGCAAAGAGTGAAAGTGAATAAAATGAGTCTAGAAAGACCCGAAAACCCAATAATAAACAGAGAAAAATATGTTAAACCCTTGTGCAAAACACAAAGGAGAAGTGTGAACCGGACGTTAGGCGAACATATCTACACCTACCGAGAAGAAATAATTAAAAAATAAATAGTTATTAAATAAAATCCAGAGTTCAGGTTGTGATGTTAGAAGGATAGAGTAGAAGTAAACTTTATAGGGAACAGAAATCCAGTCATAATCAGGAAACAAGTGACAAACATCTACTCCTGTCAAAAAGGCCGGGAAGGAGTCTGAACCGGACGTAAAACAAACATATCTACTACGATATTTGTTATAAAAATAAAAATAAATAAATAGATAACATTTCAGAGTTCAGGCGGTGACGTTAGAACTATGGAGTCGAAATAAACTTTAGAAGGTCCCGGAAACCCAGTTCTAAACAGGAAACAAACAATCAACTTCTACTCCTGTTCAAAAACTGGGGAGGACTGGTAAGCGGGCAATAGGCAAAACTATGAACTCTTATTTTTACCCTCTACAGTAAAAAGAACCTATGTCTAGTTTTGATATGTGGTTCAATTAAACAAATAACCTAAAATAACAAGGTTTTTTTACGCGTACATCAAATAATCTTGAGAGAAAATATTTAGAAACAAAACATAATGAAAGTACTTTCCATATACACTCGATGTAAATCGAACTTACACCTACTTTATTTTAATCTCGTGTAAATCGGACCAATGCCTACCATTCCGAATCTAGTGCAAACCGAACCATTGCCAATATTTTAAATTTAGTGTAAGTCGGGTCTATGCCTACCGGTTTTTAATGTAATGCAAATATATCATTTTCATTCCGAATATCTAGCTGGAGTGTTGTTTACCTTTTTGAATCAACTGTAAAAAGAACCTTGGTTTACCTTTTTCAGTCTATTCTAAACCGGATGAATGTCTAGTCTTTGAATCTAATGTAAACCGAACCTGTGCCTACTTTTAAAATCTAGTTTAAAGTGGGTCAATGTCTACTTTTTGAATCTAATGTAAACTGGAACTATGCCTACGTTTTTAATCTAGCGTAAACTGGACCTATGCCTACTTTTTGAATCTAGTATAAACTGGACCTATGCCTAACTTTTTTTAATCTAGTTTAAACCGGACCTATGCCTACTTTTTTAATCTAGCGTAAACCAGACATATGCCTACCGTTTTAATCTAATGTAAACCGAACCAATGTCTACGTTATTTTAGTCAAGTTTAAACCGGAACTACGCCTACATTTTTAAATGTAGTGTAAAGCGGATCTTTTATAATCTAATGTAAATATATCATTTTCTCTCGAGAATCGAAAACAGAGCTTGCCTAAATTTTGTAATCTAGTGGAAGCTGGATGTCTACATATCTTTTGGTATCTAGAGTAAATAAACACTTTTAACTTGAGTGTAAACCGGACAGATGTCTAAAACCTTCACTTAAGCAACCGATGTATTTTTCCTTACTTAAGTCCAAATCGAATCTATGTATACTTTTTTGACAACTCATTGTGACTTTTGTCCAATAAAACGTCTGAAAACCGACACGAAATACCCGGACAAGTTTGAATATATCGCTCAATTAACCGACGTAAAACATAGCTTACAAATTACATCAAATAATCTTAAGAGAAAAGATTTGGCACAAAAGGAAACTACATTTGATACACACTAATATCTGATAATCAATATAATAAATACGAATGTCAGTGTGTCACACTTTTTCAAATTCCCTCCTACATGCCGTAGCCAAAAATATCATACCATTTTGGAATCAAGCCGACTCCATGAGCAAATTAAAACCATCCAGGGCCGTATCCGGACACGCAATTTTGGATTCCCAAGTTTTCATTACTGCGATTATTTCGGCGATTTTTTTACGTGATTTTTTAGACAAATTTTTTGTACAATAACAATTTTTATAACTTAGAAATTAATTAGAGAATAATCAAAATTAATTGCAAAATCCGGCGAAAGTAACTTATAAAATAAAAATAATTGTACGGAAAGTAAGGATCTACGCACATCAAATTGTCTTTAAATTAAGCGGCGGCAGAAAATTTATCGTTGAATTTTTAAAAGGTAAGCTTAAATATTAATGCAATACTTAAATGCAGCGATCATTTTTTTATTTCTTCTGTAGTTTATTTTTGCCTAAACCATACGGATGCAGATTGCAATCAAAAGAGCCAAGGCTGCAATGAGGAAAAGTAAGTCCCGTGCAAATGAAAACCCAGACCAAACGACAGTCAAGAGAGATTCCAATGCTGAGAATATGCAAAGACCTAGGAACTCTCAAACTTATGAAGAAACTGAAGGGCCAATCAATCTTAAATGCCGCAACTTTTAAGCATATATATATATATATATATATATATATATATATTGAGACATGTTTTATTGAATAATTTAGACAAGTTTTGTCTACTTATATTCTATTAGGTCATTTCATATTCACGGAATGGGTTTTTGGTGTCATTATTAAAGGAAGAGGCAAAATCAGCGTGTTGATACATATTATTTTATTCCGAGTACTTTCGACATAACACAATGTCATCTTCGGGGTGTTGTTTATTGCAAAACTAATATTGTAGTATTCATTATTTTCAAAGACGAAATTGCTGAAAGTTAAATTTTTTTCTTGAAGTGAAGAAGGCTGAGTCAGTGCGTGATCGCCTGACACCGTTTCATGGGAGATAACTAAGTATGGTTTGTCAAGAGTATTTAAGAAATAAGTATTAAAACTATTAGTTCAAACCTTGATATTTTATAGTCGATAGGGCGACTTTTAAGCTAATATATATATATATATATATATATATATATATATATATATATATATATATATATTTCAGTTATCAATAAATTTAAAAGTGAAAATGACACGAACGTCGGAGTAAATATATGTCAAAATGAAAGCATTTTTTATACACACTAATTTATTTCTATACAGGACTGAGGCGTCCAACAGTCAGGATAATTTTCCTTGATCCTATTTTCATTTTAACTTCATCGTCGCTCACATGTTCTGTCTATGGTATTCTCAGCTGCCTTCTGAAGAAAAACTCTTATCATTATCTGTCTCTGGAAATTTTCCAGAATTCACTGCTCGACATTTTTTCTAGGACAGTTGCCTACTGGACATTTATATCCTGGACAATTGCGTACCAGACATTTGCATCCCTAGACAAAAACGCTCCTGGATAATTGTGTACCTCTGATAATTTTTTGAACATTTTTAAAGGCAATTACCATAAGTTTTGAAAAAAATCATAGGAAGTAATCATAAATTTAAAAAAAAATAAATTAAAAGTTTATTTTTGTTTAAAATGCAATGATTAACAGTGTTTCAAGAACGCTTTACACATCGCCAATTTTTGCTTCATCGGAGATTTTCTTATGATAGTAGTAGCTGTAATTTTTCTCAAATATTTTCCACCAGTGTTTGGTTTTTGGAACACAGTATCATTTGCCTACTGTAAAGTAATAGTTGAACTGATTGCCAGATCTGGAGACCTCAAAGGTCATCGTTTAACTGTGAGTGACGATTTACATTCGCTTCGGTTTAGGTTTGTGTTACCTGCTGTAATCGGCTTAAGAAAGTTTTTGCTTCTTACTCTTGAAATAACTTCAACTTATTAAATTGAAGAACGTGTCCGATTTATTATTTTTACTTTTTATTGTGGACTTGTTCTATAATTATAATATTTTATTGGAAAAACAAACTTTTAAAATTTTAACATTTTTCAGTTAAATTAATTAAAAATTATTTTGTTAAATAATACTTTAGAAGACTATTATTTTTTTAGAGGAAAGTTTATCTCAGCTCCGACTTCCGGAGGTTGACCTTCGGGGTCAAATACAAGCCAAAATAGAGAAGTTCATTTTGATTAGCTGAACTAGAGTTGGGATGATAGATAAAGTTTTTTCAGCGATTCAAATGTTAACCGTCACGCAATGTGTTCTCTAAAGTATCTGAAACGGATCCCCACTATTGAGGGGAACGAATCCTACTGGATAGTTATTACAAGTCGATATTAATAAAATAGTTAAATTCCCTGTGTTGGAGTTTTCGTTGCCGAACCGAAACGATTGGCGATCACCGGCCGGGAGAAGACGAGAGAGAGGATTCAACAAATTTATTAAATTTTTATTCGTAAAATTAAATGCATTAATGTCTATCTTTCCGCAATCTGTATTTCTATTTCGCATACTAGCCAACATCTGGTGTCAAGATCACCTAAGACCGTATGAACATGGAGAAGCCCAGAGCGATACACTGTCAAACCTATTCAAGTACCGACTGTAGAAGCGATCACTTACAAGTTATATGAAAACTTATGATAAAAATATGGAAATTGAAGAGGTTTAAGGCAGCACCCAAAATGCAATTCGACAAACTCTTGAACGACCTGAATCTGAAGGAGAAATATATGAACAGTTTAAAAGGCAGATACGAGGGACAAAATGTAAATGGAAACTGGGACAAACAAAGAGAAACATTAGTAAGATCAGCAAACGAGATCATCCCAAAGGAAAATAGACGAAGAAAATAAAATGAATACAATGATAGATAAGATTCTCGAACTGATGAAAAGGAGACAAAAAACAATGCCAAGACACGGAAAATTATATAGAAAACTACACAAAGGGCTCGGGAACAAATGTAGATAGGCTAAATAGCTGAAGGAACAATGTGCAGAAATAGAAAGAATAAATATCACAGGTGAATCAGATTTACATAAAAGAAATAGAGAACTAATGGGACGAAAGACATGCCAATCAGCTGGGTGCATGGAATTCAAAGACGGAATGACGGTATTAGAGAAAGAAGAAAATACTTCAGAGAGGGAACGAATCTATCGGATAACAATTCCACAACGAAAGAGAACAGAGGCCAAAACACAGAAATATCGTCCGGGAATATTAAAAACCAAAGTAAAAGGTGCACCGAAATGAACAGAAACAAAGCGGCAGGGCCAGACGGAATTGTAATAGAGATGTTAGCAGCCTTAGATGATTTTGACAGAGATAATATTACTGAAATAATAAAAAAAAAACTACAACAGTGGCGATATACCAGAAGACTTAAAATAGATCTATTTTCATAGCACTGCCTAAGAAACCAGGTGGAAACGAATGTGAACTACCTCGGAAAATCAGCCCAATGAGCCATATAACAAAACTCATCCTCCGAATTCTGATGAATAGAACATACGGCAGAATCATACCGGAGATTGGACAAGAACAGTGCGAGTACGTGAAAGGCACCGGAACAAGGAACGCGATATTTATGCCCAGAATGTTATCAGAAAGAGGAATACAAATGCAGAAAGACGTGTACCTGTGTTTTATAGTTTAGTTTTCGTTTAGTTTAGTTTCTCTTTCCGCGTTTGCTTTAGCTGGATCCCATTGATGTTAATGTCCAGTTTTTCTGGTCTTTTGTAATCGTAATAGCGCTTAATGCAAATCTCAAATGAAACCCATATTACTCTTAATATTTTACAATAATTCATTTTCTTTATTAATTCAGCAAAACAAACGCGATATTATTACAATTACAATAAACCAAATTTCAGTTACGAGATATTTATTAATAATCTTTAATTATAGTTAGTTTAATTTTTCCTTCCGCTTGTGCTGTTAGGCGTCGCGCGGAGACACAGTCGTCTGACAGCGGCAAATCGAGTGGCCTGGAGGAGAGATATCTCGTGGACTCTGAGAATATCTACCACTGAGTCGCTCCAGCGTCTTCAGCCTCTCGCTCTCCAGTCAGAGTACCTGAGGGTGTATGCTCGTAGGGGTGATTGGTAGATAGGCATAAGAGTGAGGTGTCCGGAACACATGATCCTTTGTCGTTCGATGTTTTATTATTGGTATTTCTCCTATCATATCTCTTATTGCCTCATTCCTGATCTTGTCTCGCCTGGTCTTGTTCACTGCTTTCCTCAGGCATTTTATCTCACACGTGATCAATTGCCCCTCTGTGTTTTATAGACTGCGCAAAGGCGTTTAATAAAGTACGCCACAAATATCTGTTAGAATGGCTCATCAACCTTGATGTATTTGGGAAGGATATTAGAATAATCAAGTACCTATACTTGCAGCAAATCGGCTGCATACTGATAGAAAATTCGGCAGATATACAAAAATAGAAAGTGGTAAGACAAGGGTGTGTCGTCTTACCGGACATATTCAAGCTATACAACGATGCAATTCTGACGGAAGTATATATCCTATAGAAATAAAGACTCAAGAGAGGAACTGAGTGAAACAAATATATTAACCGAAAAAGTAATACAAACATATACAAACGAGAGTGTTACAGCAAGAATCTTCGGTCCGATTGTCAGAGCTGACTGCTGGAAACTTCCCTCTCCAAAAAGGCAGTACCTGCTCCTATTTATAACTGGAATAGTCCATGCTTGCATGGATAAATTACCATAACATCTTCCATGATTCATTATTGGCGACCACAGTCTTAACAACATAAGATATGCAAATGACACAGTGTCGATAGCACACACGGAAAGAAAACTACAAAATCTCGAAACGAAGTTGATGAGAGGAAGCGATAAGAAAAAAGTAAACTCAAATTTCGGCTTGTTCTGGCTCTTATAAAGACAGAGGATAGCATGAGGAGTATGGTACTTGCTGAAGCGGTACAGAGAGCTGATCATTTTACCTACATTTTTAGCGGTGGATCACATATAGGATTTCCACGAGGTCGTACGTTTGAGGCCCAACATCCTCTCAAGGAACGGGGCCTCCTCGAGGGGACATTCCTCCATCGTGACTGGCAGAAGTTCGGGGTCTGATCGGCGGTGATGGAATGAAACCAGTTTGGTTTTAGAGACATTGAATGTAAGCAGCCAGTTTTTTTTTCCCACTAGGAAGTTAATGTTAAATCAGAAACTAAAATCAAACCAGTAGAAACATTTAAATATCTGGGAAATGTCCTAACAAAGGACGGAAAGTGCGACAACGAAATCCGGAGATGATTTGATATAGCGAAATATGCATTTGAAAAGCTAAGCAGAGTATTAAGGAACAGGAAAATCTCGTTTTAGAAGCAAAGAAAATAGTAATGAAACTGTTACGTGACGTCTGTCTTCCTATATATCACGCATTTTAAGAACGATTTCAGGTAATTCTCTTTTCAGAAAAGCTATATTTATGACAAAATGAAGCGGCATGACAATAGTTACTAAATTTCTACAGAAAAATAAATAAAATAAACAAAATAAAACTTACTGGTTTATTTTGTATCATATCATTTCTTGTTGCAGAATTCATAGTCCCGATATGGTTTTGTTGAAACGATATGGTTTTGTTTTGTTTCAAGGCGGATAGTTAATTCAAAGATTAAAAGGCTTATAACATTTAGTGCACACTTCTTAACCGTGTGGGTGATGATGGAGCAGAAGGTCCGACAAATTAGGTATTAATTTGAACAATATCTTAGTAAAGAAAAAATATATACTAATATAAAGAGGATTATCTCTTCTAGTCAGATTAGTCTTAATCTCTTAATTTATTAAGCTGACTAAAGCAGCCAGCTACAAAAACCAAAGCTAAAAATCGTCGCTTCCAGTGGAACGACGATATTTGAAATCGGCCTCCAGTTCTGATTTTTAGTTGCACTAGGGCGAAAGTAACGAAAGACATGTTTCAAATATATATCCTTATGTTACACTGTATTCTATTTTTGTATACTTCTTCAACTTGTTTTTTTTATGTGGATACTAAACATCATTATATTCTAATTCTTATGCTACACACACACACACACACACACACACACACACACACACACATATATATATATATATATATATATATATACACTGTGTGAAGTATAAATTTTCGTCTAAATTACGTAAAAACGAAAATAACACTGATATCTTATTTTAGCAGATATATTTACCAAAATTACATGAAAATATCTTGAAATAATAAAGAGTAAATTTATTCAATAAAATCGCCATTGGCTTCAACCACAGCCTCCAGACGACTTTAGAAACTTCTGCAACTCTTCTAGATTGTCTCTCCTTTTAAGTTGGTGAATACTGCCATAATCCTTGTCTTCAGTTCATCTTTGGTGTTAAAAGCAGTTTTGTTGGACTCTCGCTCAACTGCAAGCCACACATAATAATTAAGGAGGTCGCAGTCTGAGGAGTTAGGTTCTCAGTTATAAAAGGTGATCTGGGCGCTGAAATTGATTGAGAGCCAAAGATAGTTTCTCATGCTTGTGTGGCATAGCGCAGAGTGATGTTGCCAGACAGAGATGAGTCATCCAGTAACCACTCTCTTGACCCAGGGTAGAACTACCTCTTCAAGCCACTTTATGTAAGTCTCCGTGTTGATTCGGAGGCTTACATGAAACTATTCTGTTCTTTTGTTATCAGAACGATCATAGTGACCTGCCGTACATTCGTCATCACCATTAGACTCATCCAACTCTTTCTGAATCCTCTGCATTGTCCTCATGTTCATATCAAATCACTCTGAAATGTTCGTATTGGAGCTTCTGGCGCGAAAGCCAAGCTGAACAGCATGCCGTTTCCAAATTTCTGGTGGAGTGAATTTCGTCATGGTTCATTCTTTTACACAGACGATGCCCAAATGTCAGTACTATAATGAACAGTCGACACAATCAAAAACAAACAACGCGCATGCGCAAAATTAAATTATAAAATAGCACCAATTTGACCATACTATCCTTCATATATATATATATATATATATATATGTCTGTGTGTGTGTGTGTGTATAAAATTAAGCGTTTGACCATGTTTGACCAAAAATACTCAAACAAGCATAAATAGATCCAGTTTAAAAAACAGTTTTTCTGATGCTCCCAAAACCGTGAAACCCAGGGTCACAAACTCATGTCCATACAACTAAATATGCTAGCTTTATCACTGATATTGAGTGCTTTACACTTTTCTACTGCACATACAAAATTATATATATATATATATATATATATATATATATATATATATGTATATGACATATATATATATGACATATATATATATATATAT
>OZ038497.1:54499997-54534997 GCA_964036315.1 Acanthosepion esculentum | reverse complement strand
GACAAATAGACATGCCACTGTTTAAAAATATGAAAGGAGAAAGAAGTCAGACGTCCTGTCGGATGATGTGTGCAGGTTTCTTATTGAAAATTACAAGAAGTTCGAAATAAAAGCAGAAGATAAACATAAGATGTCGTCTCGTTTGTCTATGGCAGCAGATGTCAACTGACCTGACGGGCACAGTGGACATTCATAACAGCCTCTAATTAGAAAAATGACAACATCCCTGAGGTATTGGATGAAAGAGACCGTCTGATGTCTGATAATTACCCATGATGCACCAACCTATGCCGTTCACTATTCTTAGATTCGTTTCTTCCTTTGTTGGCGGCGCGGTGGCATCGGTCGCCATCTTGTCCACGAGAAGCCCTTAGCTCTCTCTTACCAGGAGTTTTTCATTCTGTATCTTCCTCATATACGCGCTTTACCTTCACAACCCACACTTCTACCAATACCAGCCTTTTCTATCTACTTGTCTTCTATGCGTAGTTCCTAAGGTCATTTCCAGTCCTCCATCCCAACACTCCTTTGTCGTCCTACCCCTGCCGTTGTCGTCGTCTTGCTTGGCCTTTAAACCTTCATAGTCTTCTCTCTCTATCTTTTCTCTTTATCTGTAGCTATGTGCGTTTTCTTTTCTCTCGTCGCTGCAATTCCAATTCTCGATTTACCCGCCTCCTCGCCCCAGGGAACGTGTACACCGGACAGATCGATAAATATGTACTCGACCTAGCAAAGAAAGAAAGAAAAGGAGAAGACGCCAAAATTGAAAGGTAGAACATGAGAAGAAGCCAAATAAGTAGAAGATGGAAGCACGTAAAGAGAAAGAAGATACAACACCAATGGAGACTTGAAAGAAAGAACAAAAGAAAGAAAGAAAGGAAGAGAGAGAGAGAGAGAGAGAGAGAGAGAAAGAAAGACAGCAAAAAAGTGAAAGTGAAAAGGAGTAGGGAATCTGTCAAAAAATTAAAGATCAACGCAAGGAATCGAAACAAAGAAAGAAACATGAATGAGTGAAAGAAGGAAAGAATGAACGGCGAGAAATGAAGAAACTTAAACAGATGTGAATAATAAAAAGAAAGAAATATCCTTAAAAGTCAGAAAAATAAGGGAAGAGAATAAAAAAATAAAAATGAAAGAATGTAAATATAAAGAAAGACGCCAAGAAATTTGTATAAAATTAAAGAGCACAAAACAAAAGAAAGAAAAGAAAAGAAAGAAAAAAGAAAGGGAAAAGAAAACAAATTTGCATGAAATTAAAGAGCATAATTCGAAGCAAATAAATAAAGAAAGAAAGAAAGAAAGATAATAAAAAAGGGAGAAAAAAGTGAGAGTGATGAGAAGAAAAGAAAGTGAAAACAAAACAAATTTGTATAAAATTAAACAGTAAAGAAAGAAAGAAAAGGAAACAAATTTGAATAAAATTGAAGAGTATCAATCAATGCAAAAGAAAGAAAGAAAGAAAAAAGTGAGAAGAAAGAGAGAAAGAAAGAAAGTAAAATGTATGAAAACGGAATCGATTGTGATATAAGAAAGTTCATATTCAAAGAAATAAATAAATAAATGAGAAAATGAAAAGAAGAAGAAAAAGAGTGAGAGCAATAAAGAAAAGAAATAGGGTGTGTTAAACATAAAACAAAATCAAAAAGGAAAACTAAAAAAGAAAAACAGTATTCGCAAATAGGGAGGAGAACGAGAGTGGATGACAGAGAGAAATAAAAACTAATTAAAAAAAAAAGAAAATTAAAGAAGAAAAAGAGAAGGACTAGAAAGTAGGAACGCGAAGAAAAGAAACGAAAGAAAAAAGAAAGAAATGGAAAGAAAAGGAGAACACTTCATAAAAAAAAGATATAGCAAAAAGGAGACAAGGAAATAATAAATTTGAAAAGAAGAGAAATAAAAGGAAATGAAGTTACGGAAAAGAACGAAGAAATGAAAGATAAAAGCGAGATCCTGGTGGTAAAGATGGGGAAAGAAGAGAAAAGAAGAGAAAGAGAACAAATAGAAAGTGAAAGATAGTGACGTATCTGAGAGAGAGAGAGAGAGAGAGAGAGAGAGAGAGGCAGAGAAAGAGAGAGAAGGGATGATGAAAATGCCTTAGAAATATTGGGAAAAGGAAAGAGCGTAGTCCGAAATACACTGAGACAGAGAAGAGAAATAGAAGGGAAAGAAGAGGATGTGTAGGAGAAAGTATATGGAGTGAAGTGAGAGGGAGGGAAAGATAAGAAGTTGAAAGAAAAGCAAGAGAAAAACTGAAAAAAGAGGGAGAAATAAAAAGAAATAGTAAAAAGAAAGAGGAAGAAAAGCAAAAGAAATAAGCAGGGAAAGAACAGATGGATAATAACTGGAAGAAAATGAAGAAAGGAAGGGAGAAATAGAAGAAAGGTAAGGAAAAGAAATGCAGGAAGAAAAAAGAGGGTATCAAATGGAATAAGAAAATGCAAGGAACAGGAAGATTAGGCCACAAAGGCAATGTTAAAGAAAAGAAAAGAAGAGAAGAGAAAAGAAGAGAAAAGAAAAGAAAGAAAGCAGCAAACAAACAGAGAAGAGGAGTAGATGAAAGAAAACTGAGGGAAGAAATACCAGATAAAGGAAAACCCGAGAAAAAATGAAGACCGCAAAAGAAAAACGGCAGAAACCCAAGGAAAATAGAGGAGGAGGAATGTGAGAAATCGTCAAATAGAAAGAAAGAAAACAAAAAGAAGAGAAAAGAGAGGGAGAAAGACTAAGATAAGGTAGTGAAAGAAAGAAAGAAATGCAAATTATAGATTACACAATAAAATCGGAAAAGTGAAAGAAGGAAAGAAAAAAATGAGAGAGACAATGGAAGAAAGAATGAAATAAGGTAGCGAAGATGGAAATGAAAGAAAGAAAGAAAGAAAAAATAATAAAAGGAGGTATAGAGACGGTAGAGAAAGAAAGATAGACAGAAAGAAATAAAGCGAAATAAGCGGTTACAAGCGAAGAAAATTGAAGAAAGACGAATTTGTATTTAGACGAATAAGTGAAATAACAAAAAAGGAGGCAAGTAAAGAGATGGAAGATGAGGCACAGGACAGCACACGAAAGAAAGAAAGAAAGAAAGAAAGAACGAAAGAACGAAAGAATAGTAAAAGGAGGTATAGAGACGGCACACGAAAGAAAGAAAGAAAGAAAGAATAATAAAAGGAGGTATAGAGACGGCACACGAAAGAAAGAGAGAAAGAATAAGAAGAAGAAGAAGAAGAAGAAGACGAAGAAGAAGAAGAAGAAGAAGAAGAAGAAGAAGAAGAAGAAGAAGAAGAAGAAGAAGAAGAGGAACAAAGGAAGTAATAATAAGTGATAAAGTTTGGGTCAGGTGAGAAAATATACACGTTTTATAAACCCCTTCATGCAGTCTGCGCTGCCAGACTCCTTAGCTTGTAATATAAATGACGGTATAAGAATATATTCACGGACACGCCCCTTAAATTAGCACACAAATTAGCACACACGACTTACACACGACTTACACACATACATAGTAAACACACACACCATACTGATTTTTACACAAGCGTGCACATCAACGCGACGGGCGAAACAAAAGTTCAGCGAAATGAAATCACAAATTGGTTGCTTCGGTGAGCCACAAAACTGTTTAAATAAATAGGATTCTTTATTTCATAGTGATTTCAAGAGTCGAGTTAAATATCCAGCGAGACACGGGAAACGCGTGACAGATTAACACCTTGAACAATATAAATGCCCAAAAGACAATATGATAAGCGCGATATAATCCCGGAAATCAGAGTTAGTAAATGTTTGCAACCAAGACTTTGAATACCGATTTTCATTACAGGCAGATCCTACATACTGAAAAACAAAAAACTGGCAAGTTACAATCTTACATATAATCTTGTGCCGCACTCTGCTTAGCAAAGTAAGGTTAACTATTGACAAATTAGCGACTGCAGATACATCACCCAAATTGCACAAAGAATTATTCAGTGTCCAGAATTGCTGATGTTCGTGACAAAATCGTGTAAACAAAGTTAGGTTTGCATTTACACCTCAATTTAAAGAAGAAACTGGGGAGAAAATTGTACTTTAAACCGACAGATTTTAGATCCGATAAATCTCAGATTTTGTAAAAAGCAATATTGAAGACAAAGAAAATTAATAAAAATAGTTTTATTAAATGCATTTATTAAACAGATCAGTTTTTTGGGTACTATGTTAATATGATTGTTGGGACTGGCCCTTAAAATCTAGTTGATTTTTTCGATACCTGTTTCGGTTGATGAGTCGTTTTTTCTTTTTGTAAATTTTTCATCCTTGGAGTAGCAAACATGAAAAAAGTTGTATCAAATTAACCATTTGATATTCTCTCTCTTTCTCTCTTAAAAGCACGGAGACAGACACAAACGCAAACATCCACAGACACATACACACACATGGTTATTGAGTAGGTTTTGTTATTTATAGTGAAACTGGTCTTTAAAAGTATTTGAAATCGCTAAGAATTTTAATTTCCAACTAATTTTTTTTAGCTAGCAAGGGTAACATGTACCTAGTAACTTAACACGGACTAGTTGAATATTTTTTTAATTTTTTCCTAGTATGCATCTAACTTGGCCTTTATTTAAATTAGCATTGTCAAAAGCGATGTTATCATACTATTCAAAATTACAACTGTGGCAATTTGAAGAAAGCATCAGCTGAAAAGCACTAATAAAACACACACACACACACACACACACACACTCATATATATATATATATATATATATATATATATATATATAACTTAAAGTACGTATTGTACTTAGGTAGAATCTCGTCTCTTTTTTCTAATACTACGTCTTCACACTGCCCCCACCACCAGCATCACGCCTCCCTGATCCCCCACCTTCTAAATTTGTGGTGAATATTTTCCCAGACATAAAAACATACGCCAAACTGATATTTTAATCAATATCCACCAAAGAATTCTGTTTTCTCATCAGACCAGACAACATGAAGGCCATAAGAGAAAATAAATATAAGTTTTCGCCAAATAATTTTGAAACTTTTTCACTTGTACCATCATAGGAAGTTATATATATATATATATATATATATATATATATATATATATATATATATATATATATATATATATAATTTTAACGTATTATCATTTTACTAATGCACTTTAACAAACACTGCAGGAGAGCAAAACAATAACTCGCGAGTGATCTACCATTCTAGACACTTAGCCATGGCCCAAGACGGTTTGTCCGCCAAGAAACCAACTACATTGACCATCTAAGATACGGCTCAGAATGCCTCCCAAATGACCTTCCGGCCTTGAAGCAGGAACGTGATGGTTGCCATGATAGACTCATGATGTCCGTGTTAGATCAACCGAAT
The DNA here is from genome assembly GCA_964036315.1 of Acanthosepion esculentum. NCBI lineage: Eukaryota > Metazoa > Mollusca > Cephalopoda > Sepiida > Sepiidae > Acanthosepion > Acanthosepion esculentum. The sequence continues at coordinate 54,529,627 of OZ038497.1, read as the reverse complement.
AATAATAATAATAATAATAATAATAATAATAATAATAATAATAATAATAATAATAATAATGTTAATAATTCGCACACACACGCATTATATATATATATAAAAATATATATATATATATATGTGTGTGTGTGTATATATATATATATATATATATATAGATAGATAGATAGATAGATAGATAGATAGATAGATAGATAGAGCTTACAGCCACATCACGATGAAATAGTGGTTGACGTACGATTGTAAAAGTTAAGCAATGAGGAGACTGGTTTGTACCTCGACAGGTGACCACTTTGTAACACCAGCTGCTGTAAGCTTGGATGTGCGCTTGGTTTAATGTGTAATAGATAATGATTCAGCATTGTTAATCTGAAAGCCGAGTTCTAATTCTCGTTGGGTTCCTTATATTCCCTTGCGAGTAAATTCCCTTGGAAAAGGTGTGATTCCAATTATTCTCCCTCCATTTATGAGTTAGTAAGACTTACATCATTAAAACCCTTCTTATCTCAAAATAAATTCTTAGAATATCAGAATACTTTCTGGATTTAAATAAACTACAACGAATCCAACAATCAATCAATTCAATTAAAAAAGATGAGAATCCTAAATCCTAAGATTTGTAGAATAATAATAATAATGAGAAGAAAAATACTACAGGCGTGAGCGTCTGGTGTTAAATACCAAATTGAATTCACATAACAGAGTATCAGTCATAAGCACTTTGGCTGCCCCTGTAGTGCAATAGTTTCAACATCCTTAATTGGACACTAGCTCACATTAATCGAATGGGTGTCAAAACAAGAAAGCTTCTCACTTGCTACTACATGCATCATCATAAAGTTGATGTTGATCGTCTGTTTGTGCCCAGAACCGATGGAGACAGAAGATCAGTTCAACCAGAACTGTCTTACAAAAATAAAAACGATCGGTCTTCAAAGATAACTGGAAACTACAGAAGACTTGATGTCGAACTCTAGCAAAGAATATGAAAGAAATAAGAAAGCCAACAAATTCAAAAGGGAATTTCAAGTTCTTGAAGAAGTTCATATAAACCATATTATAACTACTGCAACTGCAAAGAACCTAAAAAAAGAAAGCAAATGCAATATACCAAATGCAGAAACGATGGCAAGATAAGTCTCTTCATGGCCAATACTCTTCCCGTACCAAACAAGCTGATGTAGACAGACCCGGTACCCATCAGTGGTTACATAGTGCAGAGTTAAAAGCTGAAACTGAAGGTTTTATTTTTTCTGTGCAGAACCAAAGCTTGCTAACTAGAAATTACCAAGAACACACTGAAAAATTGTTTTAACCCGAAATGCAGATTCTGTGATAAATGTTCAGGAACAATTGACTATCTTGTATGATTTTGCACGGTGTTTGCACCCACTGAATATAAAACTCGGCATGATAGAGTGGAACAATATACACACTGGAAAATATGCAACTTATACGGGAAGGAAACTGCAAGAAACTAGTATGAACATCACCCAGACCCGGTTACAGAGATAGGATCTGTAACAGTTTTATGGGACTTTACATGCAAACAGAACAATCAAAGCTGATCGGCAAGACATCAGGATCAAAGACCACAAAAACAGAATGTGCTTTCTTATTGACATGGCAGTTGCTGTAGATTGTAATGTGTCTTTCAAGACAATGATCTTTTGAAATACACTTTGAAGTGTCACATGAGGACATCACCAATTCCAGTTGTAGTTGAAGCTCTCGGATTGACTGGAAAACGGTTCCGATAGACTCATTGAAGGGGTTCCTGGAAGCCAATGGCTTAAAGATATACAAAATATGGTGTTCACAAGTACAGCCCACACATTACGAAGAGATTTATCTTAGTTTGCTTTGGATTTGCAAAAATACTCAGTGGAAAAGGTTATGGAGCCATTTTTGACTTTAGGGACCCGGAAGGAAATGGGTATACAATAGAAATCAAAGTAAATAATAATAATAATAATAATAGTAATAATAATAATAATAATAATAATAATAATAATAATAATAATAATAATAATAATAATAAAAACAACTAGTCGTACCGGTGGAAATTCCACGCTTTTACTGTTTTTCATTGAAATTCATAATTTTGTTGTCTCCTAACTGCATGGAATTTAAAAATGTAAAATGAGCATTTTATAGCACACTTACAATTATATCTCCTTGATATTTTGACAATTTGGTTTGGTTTGGTTTGTTTTACAGCATATCAACCACAATGGGTTATTTAATGCCGACAAGATTTTTATTACTGGTAATATTTTTTCCAGAAATATATTGCTGATAATACCATTTTCCTCAAAATACATTGCTGGTAATATTTTTCCTACAAAAATGTATTGCTGGTAATATTTATTTTCTTCAAAAATGTATTTCTGGTAATAATCTTTCATTCAAAATATTTCTTGCTGGTATTATAACCTATTTTTACACTTTCATAGTCTTTTAACCACAGTTTGGGGGTTTACTATTTGCTCATAATTGGGACCGTAACAGGTGCTACGATGCCGGGCCACGGTGGACCTGGAGACACCCGCAATTAACAGGTTGTTCCACGCTCTTAAAAACCTCCTGATCAGAAGCCTTGCTGTTGGACGTAGTTTATAGACTTACCCAGGACGCCGGATGTAGTTTATGGGCGCGATATTTTGACAAAAGGAACAGCAATAAAATAGTGATGGCAAAGCGTAACGGAGGTTCGAATTAACTAAGGAACTAAATAATGAAAAGATGGCATGTTTTTCTTATTTGAATTTTCTGATGAATCTTAATTCTTCAGTCAATGATTATATAATCTCATGGAGATTTTTACAACATTAAAATATCGGTAGAAATTCCCATATCGCATCGTTAAATATTCGAGCTTAACAAATTTAACAAAATATTGCAATTATCAATCATAAATATGAATACAGGTTGTTATTTTAAGAATTGGGTACAAATGAAAGGATTTGAATTTGAAAAAATATTCCTATTTTACTGAAATACTTTATACACTTCTTCTTTCTTTCTTTCTTTCTTTCTTTGATTTTCTCATTGAAACCAAGTAGAGTCTGTGATATGACATTTCTATGTTTTACGCGGTCGAAACGGAATTGTCCATTATTTATGAGGTACTGACAGGGTGTAACGGTTGTGCAAATTACGGAAGGTGTAAACATAATAATAATAATAATAATAATAATAATAATAATAATAATAATAATAATAATAATAATAATGGGACATGCCAATTCAAACTGACAGGGAAATAAAAGCCAACGAAACGCATATTATCATAAAAGGCAGGAAATTCAGGAAGTATGTTTTTATTGACATAGCAGTGCCATCTGAGAAAAACACTGCCATGAAAATTATCAAGAAATTGTTCAGATACAAAGACCTGGAGATCGAGATTAACAGGATGTGGAGAATGAAGGCCAATAGTAATCGGTGCTCTGGCCTCGTGAGAAAAGAAATGGACAATTTTACAAAAAGTGTTCCAGGTAACATCAACATACAAGTGGCCCAGAAGATCGCCCTACTTGGAACATCCAATATACTAAGAAAAGTGCTATCAATTAAAAACGATTCTCCTATAGGTCCTAAGGACTATAGTTTGGAAACGCCTCTACCGGATACAATACACAAATAATAATAATAATAATAATAATAATAATAAAACAATCAAAGCTAATCGCCCAGACATCGTTATCAGAGACCGCAAATAAAAAAAGTCCCTCCTTATTGATATGGTAGTCCCTGTAGACGGAAATATATTTCTGAAGATCTTCAAACGCTATCAAAATACAAGAACGTTGAAATCGAAATCTCAAAAATGTGGCACATTAGAATTTCAATAATTCCTGTTGCAGTTGGAGCCCTCGGATTGTTTGGAAAAGATTCTAATATTTTTATCGAAGGGATTTCTGGTAGCCCATCCCTTAAAGAAATACTAAATATTGTTCTCATGAGTACAGCCTACACTTTACGAAGGGTTTTATCTATGTAAAATATGCGTGGAATTCTTTTTACGTTGCTCAGTGAAAAATGTCATGATGATATTTCTGACCTTAGGTCTCTGGTCAGGACCCCAAAAGAAATGAGTTCGCACCAGAAATCAAAGGATATATAATAATAATAATAATAATAATAATAATAATAATAATAATAATAATAATAATAATAATAAGGCACCCACTGAATATAAAACCCGGCATGACAGAGTGGGCCAATATCTGCACTGGAAAATTTGCAACTCCTATGGGAAGGAAACTGGAAGAAACTGGTACGAACACCACCCTGACCCGGTCACGGAGATAGGACCTGTTACAATTCTATGGGACTACACAATATACACTGACAGAACAATCAAAGCCAACCGCCCAGACATTTTTATTAAAGACCACAAACAAAATAAGTGCCTCCTTATTGATATGGCAGTCCCTGCAGACTGCAATGTATCTTTGAAGATATTCGAAAAACTGTCAAAATACAAGGACCTTGAAATCGAAATCTCAAAAATGTGGCACATGGGAACATCAACAATTCCTGTTGTAGTTGGAAAACATTCCAGTAGGCTGATTGAAGGGATCCCTGGAAGTCCATGCCTCAAAGAGATACAAAAAATTGTTCTGACAAGTACAGCCCACACTTTACGAAGGGCTTTATCTATGTAATTTTTTTTTTCAGTGGAAAGTGTCATGATGCCATTTCTAACCTTAGGTCCCCGAAAGAAATGTGTAAACGCCAGATATCAAAGGAAATAATAATAATAATAATAATGATAATAATAATAATAATAATAATAATAATAATAATAATAATAATAATGATATTGAAGCACTTAATCATTAGTCATATCTTTTGTTATTGTTGTCATTTTATGCTGTTAAAATACATTTTAAGACCCTGGGAGATTCGAAACTGAATCTCTACAGAAAACACCATTATCGAAATAGGTAAACGTACGGCCCACTGAGAAGTAGTAACAGAACAAAAGGCCGATTCTAAAGAGTGAGATAGACATACACGTGCTACAGACAACAAAAAAAATTGCTCAAGACCAGTCGGTACTTGCATTTCGGGGAATGCCTCAGGCGCAAGGGATTAACAAAAAGCCGCCTCACGAAGGCGAGGCATTGCCTGCGGAAACTGTCCCCTGTGTCTTGAGAACATTATATTACATTTTACACCCTCTGGCCGAGCCAAGAGTGAAATGAAATAATGAGAAAACTTGCTGCCTCTTGATGTTCCGTTAAATGCACCAAATTCTACAAACGCAATAATTCCAACGTATGTAGCAACAGAATAAGAATTAAAATAATAGTGATGAAGTTCTTGTCATGGAACTATGAGAGATCTTCAGAAAATAAAGTTCAGGATTGTGCCCGAGGCCTGGGATTCTTCATTACTGACTCAAATTTCTAATACAATAATAATAATAATAATAATAATAATAATAATAATAATAGTCATTATTATTAGTTTTATTTCCTTTGATATCTGGCGTTCACACATTTCTTTCCGGGTCCCGCCCAGGGACCTAAGGTTAGAAATGGCATCATGACACTTTCCACTGCAAAAAAAAAAAAAATTAAAAAAAAAATAATAACATAGATAAAGCCCTTCGTAAAGTCTGGGCTGTACTTGTCAGAACAATTTTTTGTATCTCTTTGAGGCATGGACTTCCAGGGATCCCTTCAATCAGTCTACTGGACTCTTTTCCAACCAGTCCAGGGGCTCCAACTACAACAGGAATTGTTGATGTTCCCATGTGCCACATTTTTGATATTTCTATTTCAAGGTCCTTGTATTTTGACAGTTTTTCGAATATCTTCAAAGATACATTGCAGTCTGCAGGGACTGCCATATCAATAAGGAGGCACTTATTTTGTCTGTGGTCTTTAATAACAATGTCTGGGCGGTTGGCTTTGATTGTTCTGTCAGTGTGTATTGTGTAGTCCCATAGAATTGTAACAGGTCCTATCTCCGTAACCGGGTCAGTTTGGTGTTCGTACCAGTTTCTTTCAGTTTCCTTCCCATAGGAGTTGCAAATTTTCCAGTGCAGATATTGGCCCACTCTGTCATGCCGGGTTTTATATTCAGTGCGTGCCATTATCGTGCAACCTGATATAAGATGATCAATGGTTTCTGGATATTTGTCACAGAATCTGCATCTTGGGCTAACACAGTATTTTAGTATATGTGCTTGATTTATTATTATTATTATTATTATTATTGTTATTATTATTAATTTTAATATTATTATTATTAGCTTCAAGTGATCTTAATAATACTAGTGTTGACAGGGTAGATTGATTGTTTAATTTGATTTTTACGGTTTAGCAACACTTTGTGGATTTCGACTCTAAGATAAATCTTTTTTTTTTAATTGTACATGACATTAAAATATTTTGGAGATAATAATGACTTTTTTCAGATAGAAATTCAACTATTTAACTCACAGCTTGGGGAGAAGAGATGAATACATACCTCTCCCAAAGTTATTTATTTGCACGTAAGCGAATGTCACCAGAGTTTACGGCCATACCACATTGAAACATCGGTTCTCGTCCAGTCACTGAAGTTAAGCAATATGGAGCATGGTCAGTACCTAAATGGTTGACTGCTTGGGAATACCAGATGCTGAAGGTTGGATGTTCAAATTCCAGTCGGGTTCGTCACACTACGCACAATTCCCCTTGGGCGATCATGAACAGAAAAGAGACTCGATCATCCAAGTGTGTCCCATCAGCCTCTACCAACATGCATTGGAGGGACGGATATTGGCCCATTCCCCACCTCATGAGTCTGGGGAGGGCCTACGTCCAACAAAGAACCGCCACAAGCCGAACAGAATGTAACCCACTCGACAGAAATTCGAACTCGGTTTTCCGATTTCTCGTTCCGAGACAATATACATTGACCCACCCGCACATCCATTGATGTATGCAGTGATATAGAGAAAAGTCCTGGAGAGTTGATGTGGCTTGTTGTCACTTAATCTTCAGGAATAAATACCAGACTTCTTGTGCGAATATGTATATGTGAATAATAATAATAATAATAATAATAATAATAATAATAATAATAAACTTGTAAACCTGGACAAGACGGTAATATTAAAAAAAATAAACGCTCGTAAGGAGCGACGTAACTTAAGAGGAGTTTTACCAATCGTTACTTCACCAGAAGCATATATTTTTCAAGGTTATTTATTCATTTTATATTTCCCTAAGTTTTTGTCGCACTATTATCGTCATCCATCGCCACCTCCCGCGACGCACGCGCAAAGGACCTGAAGAGGGTCGTCTGACTGGCTGATTGCGAAAGCAGTAGATCTTCAGTGATATGGGGATAGATAAGAACAAGCAGAAGCAGATGGAATTCAACCAGACAGACTCGCCTGTGGTGATGTGGAATCGCGAGCAGACGACGTCAGATATAGTCAGATAGGAAGAGAGGCACCGGGGGTAAGAATAAAACGAAAATCGGGAGTAGAAATGTAAGAGGACAAGTCAGGATGGAATGTTTGATTCCAGCATGGCTTCTTTAACCCATTGCATGACATATTTGTCGATCGAGTCAAAGAGAATGTCTATACGTTATTTTTTCTTATTTTTTTTCCGGGTTACTTTAAGACATTTTTGTTGAGCAGATGCCAGAAAAAATTTTTACCAGAGGGTGATTTGAACGGTCGACGTGGACAAGACACTTTAAATATCAGTGAGCAAAATCTTTCACTAACATCGGACAACAGGAATTTTATAAATTCATGCCGAGCCAAAAAGAGAAATCATATTTTTATCGTTTTTTATTCAGTTTATTTCAGTTTTCCCGTTGAAACCGGTTCTTTTAAATCCACTGTCGCCACAGCAAAAATAAATACATCACCAATCTTTCCTTCAAATCGCATAACCGATATATATATATATATATATATATATATATATATATATATATATATATATATATATATGTGTGTGTGTGTGTGTGTGTGTGTGTGTGTGCGTGTGTGTGTGTGTGTGTGTGTGTAATTTGGCAGCAAATTTTCTTTTAAACATGTTGTGTTGAATGTCAAAGACAACACAGTCCTGCATATTCTCTTTTGAATTTTCTCATATTTTCTAATGAGACATTTTATTTGAAAATTATATCGAAATAAATATTGTCCGTAAGATAACCGAGTACTTTCGAACATCATTGTTCATCTTCAGGGTCAAAATTTTTAACAATGTCTTATATATATGTAGAGACAAAATTTTAAAAAGTATTTGCAAATTGTCTTGTAGCGGAATCATGTTGCTACATTTTATTTTTTTACAAAATAAATAAACGTTACAAAATCATTTTAATTTCAAAAGACGCGATGATGTTATCCCGTGCATGGCGAAGATTTTTAATCATGTGAAGGCGTGAAAAAGATTTTTATTACACAAGCCAAAAGATCGAAGAATACGTTATGAAATTTAAAATTTAAAAAGTTCAAAGGAAATGGTTATGTGGTGTATCTAATTATGAAGAAATATATTATAAACATTGTAGGATGTTTCGTATAGATTACAATATTTCTGGAAACATCCTACAATGTTTATAATATATATATATATATATATATATATATATATATATATATATATATATATACATATATATACATATTTAAAAGAACCAAGAATGAAATTTCAACGTTCAAAACATTAATTTAAAACAAGGCCAAATACAAAAGTAGAGCAATAAATATTTCTTCATAAGGCACTTTTACATTAGAACTTGTACTCAGCTTAGTACCATCATTATTTGCCACCCGAAGAAACGTTAATTTTAACGTTGAACCAAAATGTACAATTTTGTAGTGGATATTTACAAATTCTAATGTAAAAGTGCGTCATAAATAAATATGTGTGTGTGTGTGTGTGTGTGTGTGTGTGTGTGTGTGTGTGTGTGTGTGTGTGTGTGAATGGATATGTGTGTGTATGGTGTGATGGGTAAATTGTCGCCATTTTATATTTAAAATTTCGAGCATGCGCGATATTTGTTTTGAATTTGTTGACGGCACATTATAGTAGGATTAGTTGGGCAACGTGTTTGATAAAATGAGCTCCATTCACTCAGTCAGAAATTTGAAAACACCACACTGTACTATTTGACATTCGCGCCGGGAGCTCTTATACGAACAATTCTGGGTGTTTTGGTGGCAATCTGAGGACAGTGCAGAGGATTCAGAAAGAGTTGGATGAGTCTAATGGTGATTAGGAAGGTACGGCTGCTCGGAAGACTCACTCTGGGCGTTCTGATAAGAAAAGAACACCCGAATAGTTTGATGTAGGCCAACATGGAGGTCTACATCGTGTCTTGAGGAGGTAATGCTGGCCTGAGTCAAGAGGGTGGTTGCTGGAAGACCCTATCTCTGGCAACAGGACTCTGCACCATGCCACACAAGCAGGAGAACCCAGTCACGGCTATCAGACAATTTCTGCCGCCACATCACCCCTTAAACTGGCCGGCTAACTCGCCAGACTACAACTCCCTTGATTATTATGTTTGGGGCGCAGTTGAGCGAGAGACCAACAAAACTCCTTGTAACACCAAATATGAATTGAAAGCAAAGATTATGGCAGCATTCACCAACTTCAACAAGGAGACCGTCTAGAATAAATGTAGGAGATTCTGAAGTGGTCTGGTGACTGTGGTTGAAGCCAATGGCGATTTTATTAAATAAGTTTATTCTTTCTTATTTCAACATATTTTTGATAAATATATCTGTTAAAATGAATTATCAGTGTCATTTTCATTTTTCATAATTTAGACGACAATTTATACATCGCACCCTTTATATATATAATATAATATCATATAATATAATATAATATATATATATATATATATATATATATATATATATATATATATATTTTTGAATTGGACATAGCCCGACAATTTATTTAAAGACATTTATATTATGTTTAACGTTCTTTTTATAGATACATGTATTTAAGCAAATGCTCTGTTTTTATAATAAAATATAATAAAAAATATTATAAAAACAGAGCATTTGCTTAAATACATGTATCTATAAAAAGAACGTTAAACATAATATAAATGTCTTTAAATATATATATATATATATATTTATATATATATATATATATATATATATATATATATATATATATATATATATATATATATATATATATATGAATAAACGTTATTTTTAGTAAATGCTCCGTTTATTTATTATACAGAAGGTTTATTTTTGCTTACCGGCCTGACTATTCGAGAAATCTTATTAAATAAAAAAAGATGCACTTTCCGGCAGTATTCGAACCTTGGCAGAAGAAACAGTTGTTAGATCCGACGTGCTTTATACCGGCTCAGCTTTGTTCCTCGTGTGATGAAATATTTTCATCACCCGTTTTTTTTTTCCAGTGTTTTCCTTAAAATATTATTTACCAGAAACTGCGAGCTTATACGAGAATTATAACAGTGGTGACGAGGATTCAAATCTCATCTTTAAAAAAATAATATTTCTGACGTTGTAAGGATTTTTGAACGCGCGTCAATCAATGATCTGAGGAACGCTCATTATGGAGGACATAAAAATCGTGGTAAAACAGTTATTGGAACAACAGCAAACAGTTATTGGGGAAAAAAATCAAAAACAACAAACAGTACAAATATTGAAACATCAGAGAAGGATGTTTGAAGCAATGTTGCAAATGTCAAATGAACCTAGTTGTACAGATTTATTCACGTCTGATGCGGTCGCTAATTCCATTGGCGAAGTTTTATATAGCCCTGAAGAATGTGTTTTGTTTTTATATTACAGAAGTTACGAAGAAATTGTCTAAATAGATTGCAGGGATTGGCCAGATGGAAAAAAAATCGATGGGTTTACTTTTTAAGGAAATCGTGTCCATCATAGCACGAAAAAATATTCTAATTACATTTTACCTGAAATACCAGGAAACATCAGGTTTGATGAAATTTGTGTTGATTTTATCTAAAATATTCAGTGTAAGAAACTCCCTATTTCATACACGTTGGCAATGCTGAAATCTCACGAAATAAAATGAAGATCGTGTTGCTTATGCTAGTATTGTGAATATATGGACATTATAATTGTAATGGATCACGAGACAGTCGGAATAAACTTCCGTCGGGACTATTTACATTCAAACATTTTCCAAAACCTAAAAATGAGCCGAAGGAACCTGTCTATATCACTGTGATATAGGGTATTATGTACACTATTTACATTATTCGGACTATTGTCATCATCTTTGTCGCCATATTTATTACGATGTTTCGGCCATTGTACGCGCCGGCCTTCTTCAAGTGGTTGGAATGTCGAACTGAACCCTTATGGGAACCAGTAATAAGGAATGCGAGAGAAAAGCTATAATAACAACAAAAATTGCAATATGAGTTCTGGTAAAAATATGTAAGATAACAGCAAAAATTGCAATATGAGCATTGGTAAAAAAAATTCAAACACAGTTGTCCCCAAGGACTCATGGCACAGTGGATAAAGGCGTTAGTTATATCCAGTGACAGGATCCAGAGTGTGAGTTCAATACCCGGTTGAGCCAGTGGAGAACTTGGAGAGGGGAATTAACAGGAAATAACTGACAACTGACATCCATGGAACTAGGACAGGCTACCCCAGTGAGCGAAATAAAGGGTTCATTTTGACATTCCAACCACCTGAAGAAGGCCGGAGCGTACAACGGCCGAAACGTTCTAATAAATATGGCGACAAAGATGAGGACAAGGGACGAATGTATGTGGCACCCAGTAACGATCGAACTTACTATTCAGTCGTAATTGATCTAGCGAGACAAGCTTGCTAACAATTATACCACGTCGTACGACCGAAGCCGATCATTTGTGAGTGTCATAAAGGAAACATTTCTCATCCCAAGTCACTATATAAATAAATCAATAGAACATTCGAATTTCGCAGATGCCGCATGCAACACATTTGAAAACTTCGAACTATTTGATTTTCACTAAGTTCACTTAGCCAATATTCTTGCGACTGTCCGATTTTGTTGCAATGTTGACACCCATTATCTGAGACTTTTTCTTTAATATTTTGGCATAGGTTTCCTTCGACTCGTGTTTCTAGATGTAAATTGCTTCCTCTACCATCTTGATCTTCAAGATTCGTATCCCCCACTACGGAATTTCAGAAAACAACGCCGTGCTGTACGATCAAAAACGGATCCTTCATCCCAGGCTTCATTAATGCCGACAGCAGTTACAGAAGCATTAGGACCAACCTTGAACTCATGTACAAAATGTAAACGCATTTTTCAGTTTTAATGTTAATGCTGCGCGGTATGCAATGTTTGAAGTTCTGGAAGCGATTGATATAAAATTAAGAAAGAGGATACTTTAAAATTACTAACTATTTTAATATATTAGAACAAAATAAAGTATTTTACTCTAAAATTGGATATTATTTTCCGAACAATCGAATCATATCGATCATGATCGATTTTTAACTTTGATCCAAAAAACTATAAGGACTACTTGTCATAGTTTCTGTATAATCTCTAGTTTAGACCGGTGGGTCTTGAGAAAACAAAAAACAAGCACAGAGCGAGCGTCTGCAAACGAATCAGCAAGCCGTCCGAACAGACGGATTGAGATGAGTAACCAGTGTGTGTGTGTGTGTGATATATATATATATATATATATATATATATATATACATACATACGTACATACATACATGCACAAATCCCGCTTAATTTAAATACCAAATATATATATATATATTTAAATTAAAACTCTAATCCCAGTATAATATATAAGTGTGGTTACATTCGAAATTATACACTCTCTGCAAAATTTTGGATTATAATTTTTTTTCATTAAAGAAATGCATATTATTTTGTATACATATACATCGATAGAAATGAGGGTAAAGGTAAAAGATATCTACAAATTATGAAGAAATAATCATTACATTTCACTGACGTATTATCAGAAAAGGTATTTTCTCAATTAAACCCTTCATTCAAAACATTTGAAAAAGCTAGGACAAGAACCAAGCAAAGGTTATGCCTGAATCCATAATTCCTTAGCAAATTTCGACTTGACCCCTCATGCTATCATTTACCTTTGCAAGGGCTAGATCAAAAATCGAGTACTGTTGCTATATTTGGGCTAGAGCTGTTCGGTCCTCACTTTCCCGTCTCGATAGAATTCAAGACCGTCTCAGAGTCTTTTGGGGTAACGAACTATTTTCCTCCCTCCTACCTCTCTCTCACAGACAGGAGGTGGCGAGCCTCTCACTGCTCTATCGCCACTACCAAGGAAAGTGATCGGTCGAACTGCATTCCTTGGTTCCATCAGATCGAACCTTCACGGTTGGGACCCGCCATACCACATATATTATAGCAAACCACCCACATTCCCTCCGTATTCCATCAGTGAGAAGTAAGTTTCACACGAACCGCTTCTTCCAGCGAACCAAGGCTCCCAAGAGGATGTTTCCCATATCAATACGATCTTAGCCTGTTCAAGTATTGAATTATCCATTATCTTCCCTTCCTATCCGTATAAACTGCCCCTTAACATTACTGCCCTCCGGAATTTGTACAGAGTGAATCTTACTGTAAAATGATATAATCGATCAGTTCAGGCCGATTTTTAAGATCTCGAAATTATTATTCGCCATTAGCCCCGTTTACATCAACCGCCACTAATTTTCAATTGTGTCCGTGACTGAATTCCCGCTTGATGACTATATAACATTAAAATTATTGTACATGAACCGTTTTCTGACTAAACGTGATGCACTTTTTATCATTTTCTTGAGTTTTCAACTCAAGTCTTAGGAACAGGTTTGTGTTCATCACCTGAAAACAATTTTCATTTTTGTTGACCCCCATCCACTTTAACTAGGCCCCTAATCCTACTGGATGAAGATAATGCTGCCGAAATGCTTTACTTTTGAATATAAGACGAGTTTACAGAACACTGAGCTATTATTCTCCACATGCTGAAGTGTTGAGTATGTGACATGTTTTCGACAGACTTAGTCATAATGTGGTCTTTGTCAACAGCCATTTCACATACAATGCGGCAATGAAAGCTATCTTTTTTATCTATGTATGGTAAACATTACCAAGTAAAGAATGAACTATTGTGTTACTATATTGTTGTGTAGGATCTACCTAATCTGCATAGGTGACTACCAACTATATAAATAATGGTTGGTACCGGAAGACGAGGGAGAAAGGAATCACGAGATCCAACTAGAGACTCTGATCGACTGCGACTAGTCAACACATTCTCCAGGAACGTCTTCCCAGAAATATACAGAAATACTATATGTACTTATTGTGTACACTTTCTTGTTATAATACATTCTTGTTCCAAGTACATTTTGTGTTGCATTATTATTCCATGCATTAGGCGAGATTCAACATTGAGTCAAGACTCAACATATATATATATATATATATATATATATATATATATATATATATATATATATATATATATATATATATGTATATATTGAGGAATCGGAAATCCAAGTTCGAAATCCAGTCGAATCCATTACATTCACTTACTTGCTTATACCCTTGGGAAAGGTATTAATCCTCTTCTTCTCCCTCCATCTATGGGTAAATAGCAGGATAGACTGGGTTGTATAGCTTTGTATAGCAACTGGTATTGGAGAAAAACAAATCTGGATTCAAAACCTGTGGAGAATCGTTTGGGAAACTTGTAGCACGTAGTGCACCAGGTGTCTGCATTCAGCTCTTCAAAAAGTGTGGTTGGTTCTGCACAAAGCCTTCATCACTATAATCAAATCATATCTGATGGTGTGTGGCTGTCGGTTCCTAGGATATATATATATATATATATATATATATATATATATATATATATATATATATATATATATATATATATATATATATATATATGATGGACTCTCCCGTCGAACTCAACGTATGAGGGTCAGGCAGATCAGTTCCTAGAAACTGAAAGCCCGACACCGACACATGAGATTTGATTATAGTGGTGAAGGCTTTGTGCAGGGCCATCCACACTTTTTGGAGGGACGAATACAGGGACCTGGTGCAGCGAATGCCACAAGGTCCTCAAACGACCCTCCGCATGTTTTGAATTCAGAGTTGTCCTTCTCCTAGACCAGTTGCCATCCAAGGCTATAGAACCCAGTCTGTCCTGCTATTTACCCATAGTTGGAGGGAGACGAAGAAGATTCACACCTTTCCCAAGGGTATTAGCACGTAAGTGAATGTAATATATATATAGTGTATGTTTGGGCAGCAATCTTTTTTTTTAAACAAGTTTCGTTGAATATGACAGACAATGAAAATTTGAAGAATTTTTATTTCTTTTTTCCAGTATTCATATATTTTACCCGTTTGGTCGAACTAATAGCATGTAAATGTCCTTATTGTTCATTTTCCAAAATTCTTTCTGTCATTTTCGGGTTTTTTTTAGTTGTTTTATTAATTTCCTTTCATATTTTACTCTGTAAGATGCAGTTTTCTGTTATTTTAATAGTAATAGTGTTTATTCCGAAAGTGCTCGGACAACTTTTAATACGGACTATTTTTGCATTCCTTTACTTCCCTCAAACGGAAAAAAGTAAAAAATGATGGAAAAACTAAATTTAAAAAAAATACACATTTTCTTAGTCTGACATATTCAATGAAACATATCTATCTATCTATATATCTATATCTATCTATCTATCTATCTATCTATCTATCTATATATATATATATATATATATATATATATATATATATATATATATATATATATATATATAATTATTTATTTGAATATTACAACATAAATATGTTATAAAATCACGAAAAAATAGCCATTTTGTTTCAACACTTCTGGTGTCTGGTCAAGTGATGATATAGAATATAGAATAAATGGTTTTAAAAGTTTCAAATTAATTAACGATGATTCGAAACATTTGACAACTAAGCAAGGTTATCATAGATATTAAAAGATTTATAAAATTTGAAATTAAAATTAAAAGTAAAAAATTAAAAATTACCTATTTAGAAATCAAAATCAAATCTCTATTAAGTTTTAAATTGTAGAATTACCGAGGAGAAAAAATATAAAAATAAAAATAAAAGATATATATGCTATTTAATTTGTATTTTCATTGAAATTATGTTGAAAGGGATGTTCAGAACCCCAGACAGATATGTATACACTTTAGTTTAATTTCAACATGTTAGTCGCCTCTCACGCGAAATCATTCGAACATACGCAGGTTAAGCGCTCAGACGTATTTAGATATATACACACACATTCAAAAAAATCTACCCCACACGTACGCAAATGCACTTTCCTTACACATAGACGTCAATACATACAGGCACATACATCTACATTCATTATGATCTAGACGGTCAGATGTCATAGCTAAAAGTGAATATATTCGTGGCTTAATATGTTATTAAACGAATTTTAACTTGAAAAATAACTAATCCGGTCAAATATATAGAGATAAAATTTAAACAAATAAATATATATAAATATATATATATATACATTTTTAAATCATATAGTTTTCGACACATTACAGACAAAAGTAAATAACCACCTCCATATATAATTGTACATTCACACATACGCATACAAATCAACACATGCATCCGCATATACATATATATGCATAATAGGTACTCATATACGGACATACGCACATAAACATACATATAGATAAGCACATATAAATATATCGACTCATACGCCAACGCAGAAAAGTGAATAAAGCAAGTAAAGAAATATATACATAAAGATGCAACTATATACAAATACATACATACATACACATACACATACATATCTAGAAGTACATACATACGCACGCATACATATATGCATATAAACTAAATATATACACAGACATTTACAAATACATGTATATACATGAAAAATCAAACAAACGTAAATTAAAACGATATAAATATAAAAATGCATATACACATCAGCTTGTACATATATATACACACATACATACGCAACTACACATATATATACACACATACATACATATATATGCACATATACCCACACACATACATACACATATACATACACATACATATATTCGGAGAGCCTGACAACCCACAAGGTTGCGAAAAGCAACACTAAGCAAAATGACACAAATAATAAATCATGTAACTGCAGGAATCCCAATAATTGTCCACTAAGAAATAATTGTTTAACTAGCTCTGTAGTTTATCTCAGTACAATATCAACACTAGAAAATCCAAATATAAAGAAATTCTACATAGGTTGCACCATGAGACCATTCAAGGAACGCTGGCAGGGTCATATGCAATCTTTTAATAATAGTAACTATAAATATATGACTTCATTATCCAAATACTTTTGGAGTCTAAAAGAAAAAAATAAAACACCTAAGGTTAAATGGAAATTAATTAGAAAGGCCCGGACATGTAACTCCCTATATGCCCCGTGTTACCTATGCCTTAACAAGAAACTTGAAATAATTAGATTTAAAAATAAGACTGATCTTTTAAATCAAAGATATGAACTAACAGTTAACTGTAAACATCGTTTTAAATTTAACTTAGTATACAGATCATATACTTTCAATGATAACGATAAGTTAAACTTAATAGACTATTACCTTTTTAGCATGATGGTCGCCAGATCGATATGAATGTGTACTGTGTACTTACAAAGTATTATACGTGTCTGTATTTGTATGTATATATTTGTATGTTATGTAGGGTTGTTTCTATTGTTGGATGTGTATATGTGTATATAGGGGTATATATATGTAAGTTTTTTTTTATATGAAGGTATATGGTTATGTATATTGGCATCTATCATATTTTAACCTGTTTATGTGTACGAGTAAGGGTGTAAATTCTGGTAAGTGTCTACCACTAAATGTGTAAGTATATGTTTGGGTATATAGAGATATATATGTGTACTTGTGTGTGTGTAGATATGTGTATACATATGCAAATGTATGTATATGTATGTGTGAGTGTGCATATGTGTGTGTATATGTAGTATGCATGTATATATGTGTATGTATATGTTTATATATGCATATATATGTATATGTGTTTATGTTTAAATGTGTATGTATGTTTGTATGTATATGTGTGTACATATATATCTGTGTATGGGTATTTATATGTATGCGCTTGACTGTTGGTGTACTGTATATCTGGATGTGTTGATATGGGTATTTATATATGATTAGATATTTGTGTATATATGGATGTATGTTTGTGTGTCGTTGTATGTGTATTTGTATGTATGCTTCAGTGTCTTGGAGTGTATCATAGATACAAACTAAAATCTACTTTTGTTGATAAGGAACCTTTAATTGCTTATAGACCGTTGTTCTTTTCTTAAATTATGATAAACTTTTAATATATTTTATCATAATATTGTTGGAATATTATTGGAATATAAGTTGGTCTATGTATACTTATTACTTTCCCTTTTTTGTGTATGTGTCTACATGTTTATGTATATATGTATATGTATTTGTATATGTATGTGTGTATGTGTATATATGTATATATGTATGTATGTATGTATGTACGTATATATATATATGTATGTATGTGTATATGTATATATGTATGTGTGTATGTATATATGTATGTGTATGTATATGTGTATGTATGTGTGTGGGTATATGTGCATATATATGTATGTATGTGTGTATATATATGTGTAGTTGCGTATGTATGTGTGTATATATATGTACAAGCTGATGTGTATATGCATTTTTATATTTATATCGTTTTAATTTACGTTTGTTTGATTTTTCATGTATATACATGTATTTGTAAATGTATGTGTATATATTTAGTTTGTATGCATATATGTATGCGTGCGTATGTATGTACTTCTAGATATGTATGTGTATGTGTATGTATGTATGTATTTGTATATAGTTGCATCTTTATGTATATATTTCTTTACTTGCTTTATTCACTTTTCTGCGTTGGCGTATGAGTCGATATATTTATATGTGCTTATCTATATGTATGTTTATGTGCGTATGTCCGTATATGAGTACCTATTATGCATATATATGTACATGCGGATGCATGTGTTGATTTGTATGCGTATGTGTGAATGTACAATTATATATGGAGGTGGTTATTTACTTTTGTCTGTAATGTGTCGAAAACTATATGATTTAAAAATGTATATATATATATATTTATTTGTTTAAATTTTATCTCTATATATTTGACCGGATTAGTTATTTTTCAAGTTAACATTCGTTTAATAACATATTAAGCCACGAATATATTCACTTTTAGCTATGACATCTGACCGTCTAGATCATAATGAATGTAGATGTATGTGCCTGTATGTATTGACGTCTATGTGTAAGGAAAGTGCATTTGCGTACGTGTGGTGTAGATTTTTTTTGAATGTGTGTGTATATATCTAAATACGTCTGAGCGCTTAACCTGCGTATGTTCGAATGATTTCGCGTGAGAGGTGACTAACATGTTGAAATGAAACTAAAGTGTATACATTTCTGTGTGGGGTTCTGAACATCCCTTTCAACATAATTTCAATGAAAATACAAATTAAATAGCATATATATCTTTTATTTTTATTTTTATATTTTTATATTTTTTCTCCTCGGTAATTCTACAATTTAAAACTTAATAGAGATTTGATTTTGATTTCTAAATAGGTAATTTTTAATTTTTTACTTTTAATTTTAATTTCAAATTTTATAAATCTTTTAATATCTATGATAACCTTGCTTAGTTGTCAAATGTTTCGAATCATCCTATGCTTGTATTTTGATTGGTCATTCTAGCTTATGTAAAAGCGTTTACTCCTAGCTAAGGATCGTTAATTAATTTGAAACTTTTAAAACAATTTATTCTATATTCTACACCATCACTTGATAAGACACCAGAAGTGTTGAAACAAAATGGCTATTTTTGTCGTGATTTTATAACATATTTATGTTGTAATATTCAAATAAATAATTATATCTGCTCTACTCTGTATTGAGCACTCTTTAAAGAATAGTAATTGTTGGTTATTGGAATTCACTCCGTATATACCAATCCTAAACTTGTATATATATATATATATATATATATATATATATATATATATATATATATATATATATATATATATATATATATATATATATTCAGGCCGGTAAATGTTATTTAATACTGTTTATTATAAATAAAATTTTTAAAAAAGAGAGCATTTACTTAAATACTTGTATCTATAGAAAAGAATGTTACAAATAAAAATGTCTTTAAATAAATGTCGGACTTTGTCCATTTCATAATGTGTGATGTCATTTGTTTACATTTGATACGCCATGAGCAGTTATGAATGTACGTGAGAGATTCATGGAAGATTGAAGTTTATAAACAGAAAATTCGACATGGCTAACCGAACGATCCTTCTTGGCCGAAACGGTTATGGCACGTCAGGCTATATGATTGTTTCGTATAGGATACAGGTTCGAATCCTGTCGAGGACGAATATTTTCTATGAAAATTTATCGGACATTCAGGCCGGTGAATGTTGTTTATTATAAAAATACTGAAATACTTGTATATATATATATATATATATATATATATATATATATATATATATATATGGGGCGTTGCTGCAGAAAGTGAAATTCATGTTCAAATAGTACCCGAGGCAGTTGCATTTGTTTCTGTACAAATTTCATTTAATAACTTTTGAATATATTGTTTCTTCCCTACAGCTTGATTAGGCCGTAGTTGGCAACCATTCGAAGAAAAGAAAAACTCTGAATTCTAAAACGATTTCTCATGAGGCAAACAACTCCATCACATTAGAAACTGACTTGATACTGGAATCTGACCAACAACGTCTAGTGTAGAGAACCTGTGGCACTAGCACGGTAACGCTGTGGCCTTATACTCCAACAGACCAGTTCTCAGCTGTCTTTTTTTTTAAAACAACATACTGTATATGCACTTGAAAACAATTTCTGATGCCGAAAACCTTTGCACAAAATTAATATCATTGTTTGTATGGTCAAAAAAAGTAATGATATAATGACAGCAACGATAGCATTTTTTATATTAAGTTTACCTAATACAAGACTCGATAGCCACTCAAGGAAGAGAGTCTCTGTTAAAATGTTTATGAGGATGTTTGATATAAATGAAAAGTGAAGATTATGAGGAAAAATCTAAGTGTTCACGATTGACCCTTGACTTGTAGTGTTCAAGGAAGCATTCACACGGGAGCCAGTTCCACAAAGTATAAGTTCTTGGCAAACAGCTGTATATGTGGAATCTTCTTCTTACATCGAGAATGCGGGTGAATAATAGTGATTCGACTCCTTGGGAGTAGCATGTTGTGTCTTAGTTTTAAGTTTCTGAACTGTTGAAAGTAAAGCGTGGTGCTCAATTTCTATGGAAATTGCGAGAGCGTAGCGACAGACTTGTTATATTGCATCTGCAGGAAATACGCTACAGAGTGGTGAATAAGTCATGTGACCCAAGAGTGCGTAAACGATTTTGAAACCTATCAATGCTGAAAAGTGAGGTTTGAACATCTTCAGCACACATATGGCATCAATACTCCATTTTTTGGTTTAACCGGATTCTCGTAAAGATAAAGCGATACTGAAGGATTCAGTTACTTTCTGGAGCCTTAATATGATCCAACCAGTTTTCCGGCATCTTTAACAATTGAATATAAAAGTTCCACGAAACCTGGATTTTGCATGAAACCTAATACATGTCGAAAGCATGGGGCCTCCTTAACAGCGTAATCTTTCATCGTGGCAACAAAAAAACAAAAAAAAAAAACAACAATTTCGTATCTGATCGGTGATCAAACGTTACGGGCTAGGTTTCTGATCTGTTGAAAGTGACATGCTAAGTGTTTGCGCTGTTCAAGTTAGATCCAAGGAGAGATGTGAGTATTTTCCTAGGCAAATCGTTTATGAAGAAATGGATCATTTGCTATTTAGTATTTACACAGGGATTATTTTAAAATCTTGACAAGAAGAAAGGTTTCTAAATATTTACGAAAATGACTGTTCTGAGTCGAAACGTTTACGAGGAATCGAATGCTGACTTTCAAAGCCTGAGAATCCTTCACGGTACATCTTTAATAAAACGCAAATACTATATGCTAAACTCGTAATTTACAACCAATGTGTTTCGTTCACCGGAACGAAACTGACCACAGTTTTCGTTTAAAAAATGCTATTCTAATTAAAAGAGAAAATAATTCACTAAGATGAAAATGTCTACAAAGTGCTTTAATCACGAGTTCAACTACAGTAAATTTACGTCAAGGTTCTTACAACGTTTCACCATTATCTGTTATCATAATGTGGAATATTTAAAAACAAAGATGATGGAAACCGAAAATTAATATAGTTCAATTTGGCCAGACTGCAAAAATGATTAAAAAAATGATTTCAAATCTTTTAAAACTACCAACGTCTCTCGTTCTGTGTAGTCATAACAAAAAATCATAACAATAAATCGAGTCCGATGAAGTCCTAACGGATTTAGCCTTATATATATGTAACAGAGAGAGTTTGGGAACCACACACAAACACACACGCATATTTTTTTATTGAAATTGGAGTAGATTTGAACAGCAAAATTAGATCAGAACAATTTTGTTTACTGATGGGAATCTGATCTAGCCCATTTGGAATTAGGTCATTAGGAAGACAATGAAAGATGATCGAGATAATTTTTATCGGTTAAAATTTGAAATATCGCTTACTAAGGCTATGAGGAACTTTGAAATTCACATGATTTTGGGTTGAAGGCTGCACTCGTGATAACAGGTGCGACCCAAGGGTCGATTTATGATCAGTCAGGTTTATCTATATAAACACTCACATAAATCTGTTGACAGAGTGGTTGGCTCGTCTGCTGTCGAGTGCAGTCGAGCTGGGTAGAGAGAGGTTGGAGACTAGAAGTGACGTCAGAGATTGGAACCAAACGCCCGCTAACATATTTTGTTGATATAAGTACGAAGAAGCGAATTACTCCTCCAGAAATCTAAGACTGCTACTGCTACTATTATTACTACCACTGGAAACGGAAACGTCGAACAAGCTACAATAATCAAAAGGTTGTTTTGGGGCTCGTCTGTCGTCGAGTGCAGTCGAGCTGGATTGACAGATATCGGAGACTGTAAGTGACGTCAGTGATTTGGAACAAAACCCCCGCTAACATGTACTGTTAATATAAGTACCGATGCTTCTGCTACCACAAAGATTATTACTACTGTTATTACCGCCGCGGAGTAACGCAACTATAAAATTTAAGCCGCGCACAGAAATCTTTATCTCTCCATCGCAAGAGTCGTATATCGTTCTGAGACGATTTCACAACAAGCTAATCACAACCCACTCTCTCTCTGTCTAGAATCCAGTGTATGAGTTTTACGTCAATTATTTTCTTTTCTGTAACCCGTTTCTTTTCTATACTATTCTTTTTTGCTATATAAAAGACATTACCATTTCAACCATTGAATAATTGTTTGTCCGGCTTTCTGTGGATATATATATATATATATATTTGGTCGGGGGCATTCTAAAATTCTTAGTATGGACTCTCCAGCCGTGTCTACCATCAGTCTTCGTGAATGGATGAACATCACTTCTGCTTTCTGGATCAAACCAAACACAACGTGGGCAGGAAGCAGGATTAAACCAGTGGACCGGACGAATGATCTACGGATGCTCAGGAGAACTACGGTCACTACTTTAAGTTCGGTTAAGACCGAGTAGACACCTCAACCCAGAAAGACCGTCGGAGGTTGAGGGGCTGGGGCGAAAGTGTTATATATATATATATATATATATATATATATATATATATATATATATATTAACTGATTTAACAATATGGTTCCTTCGCTATACAGGAATTACCA
The DNA here is from genome assembly GCA_964036315.1 of Acanthosepion esculentum. Lineage (NCBI taxonomy): Eukaryota > Metazoa > Mollusca > Cephalopoda > Sepiida > Sepiidae > Acanthosepion > Acanthosepion esculentum. The sequence goes on along the minus strand of OZ038497.1, from coordinate 54,505,654 downwards.
TATTGCAAAAACCGAAGCTAAATACTTCAATTTTAAATACATAATTAAATTAAAAGCATTAATTGTTTCATCTTCAAGCAAATTTTGGAATAACTTATTTTTAAATTTACTGAGATTTAAACGCACATACAATTCATAATTTTTTTCCAATGATACAGAGAAATCCAATCATTTAGACAGGGGCGGTAGTGTGTTTATTTTTATTAACTATTATTGTATCAATAATGAGTTACGTATTTATGCTCTGTAAATTTACATTGAGAACTGTTTTGTAAAAATAAAAATATCAGTAAGAACACCGCATTATATGTCTTACTGTACTTTCTTTTTACTATAATATATACATACATATATATATATTTTTATATATATATATATATATATATATATATATATATATATATATATATATATATATATATATGTGTGTGTGTGTGTGTGTGTGTGTATATATATATATATATATATATGCAAGTATATAAACAAATTTAAAACGTAACGGATGTTAACGGCCACATCAGGATGTAATATTGGTTCCAGTACGATCGCTGAAATTAACTAACATCGTATGTAGTCAGTACCGAGTTGAGTGACCGCTTGGGAATACCAGGTGCAGAAAGCTTGGATATGCGTGCGATGCAATGTATGTCTCGGAATTGTTTATCGTGGAGCTAAGTTCCAATTCCAGTTGAGTTCATTATATTCAATTCCTCGCAAAAAGCCTTGGCCGCACATTCATATAGAAGAAAATGGTATAATCAAAATGTTGACTTTCCACACTACTTTAAACCAACGGTTAGGAAGGAAACTCCCATAAGTTTTACAAAGAGCGATGACAGTAATGAGAATAGTGAGATTAACCGTTTCCATACAGGTAACTTTAGGCGTTCATTGCTCTAAAAGTTAGCGTTACTGAATTACATAAAATCTAAAATTGACCCAAAAGTAACGTTAAATTCTCAATCAATGAACCGTCTGGGATATGACGATATACTACATTGCTGTTGTTCCCAGTTCCACCCTGACTCGGGTTAGTAGCACCTGTTCAGTTCCAATCTACGTGCAAAGAGTAACCACACCAAATCAAAAATCAACTATACATTTTTATAATAAAATGACCAAATGATTTTTATAGCAAAATGACAATCAATTCTTTTCTTTTATTTTTCATGTGCCGTATTCTTTCAGGATGTAGGCGATCACGGCTCTCCACTTCCTCCTATTATTTGTAGCTCTCAATAATCGCTCCATGATGTTCTTAGCATCCTTCTGTAGAACCACATCTCCGCTGCCTCCAGTCTCTTTTTATCTTTGAAGAGACCGTCCAACATTCGCTGCCCTATAGGAGAACACACACATACAACACACACACACACACACACACACACACACACACACACACACACACACACACATATATATATATATATATATATATATATATATATATATATATATGGTAATTGTTCCACAGTCGAAATATCGTCGACTAAACCGACTACCGCACTCAAAGTTTTTTCTGAGTTAGCTAGCCATTAGTATGAAAAATAAAAAAATAAAACCTAACAAAGGGAGGAAGAACTCCTGCTGAGTCAACGGCCCGCTAACTAGAGGTGGTGTCACCATAAATCACCGTGGAGAAGGCAACAGGAAACCACATAACTATAAATCTCACGTTATATGTAAATCAATACAACACAAAAAATATAAACGTATATTTTTATAGTAAAATTACCAACATTACATTTTATGATCTATAAACTATATATCTAAAACAAAACATAACTTTACTCTGAAAATATGAAATTATGACAAAATATTTAGAATTTGGCATTAAATAGCCCCCTAGTGTACGCTAAACAAATTCCACCAACCAACATCGATCAATGAAAGCTCCTCATTTTCTGTATTCTATAAAGAGTTTACTGAAATTTGTAAATATCTTCCTGTAATTTCTAATTCATAAATAATTTTTTTTTTTACTCCAGGGGAAACTTCAGGGGTTATTGGCCCTCGTTCGATGGCGTTCCTTCGGAGGATTGGCACGATTGCGTCTCGATTAAGGAATGAGCCTCGCGAAACTGAATGGGTCTTGCAGCGTGTCTCACTGGCGATGGTCCGAGGTAATGCTTTCTCCATCATTGCGGCTGGCATAGGATAGAAAAAAATTGTTTATAGTTACGTTATTCTGGAATTGTCATCAATGGTCAACTGAACTTGGTTTGTTTCAATGACTTTTGTTTTATTATTATTAGTTACTTTGTTCAATAAATGATTTCTTATTTATCAAAAAAAAAAAAAACAAATTCATAAAATGTATCCTAAAAGGGATGAAATATAATTTTAAAACAGCAATAGCACTAATTATTCGGTTAATGAAAGCTGAAAGTTTCCCGTATCAAAACGTTTAAACTCGCTGTTATCATAACTGTACACACGTCATGACACGAGTCCCATATTCGATTATGGTTGATGAACATGACAGATACATAGCAACTGCGGATGTGTCTGACGTAAGATATCCTGACGGAGCCCATCTCTCATCAGGCTGCTTTGGAATTCATAGTTTCCTTTCGAAACTCGTTGACACCCTAAAGTAAGAAAGACCAGTCTTCCTTGTTATGTATTTTATAGCTGAGGAACGTCGCTTCATGCCTTTTCCATGGGCCTATAACATTACAATAACCATGCGTTCTGCTGCAGAAACGTATTTAAGGATATTTAGAGAATCACGCACATGCTCACACACGTTATCAGGTGTACATATTTCAAATATATATTAGCATTTGAAATCCAAAAGGGAGACAGCATTGTAATCATTAATCACGTACACTGACAATTTTTTCTTCCTTGCCATCTTCCATTGTCCCTCGAATCTTGAATCTTACTCTTCCACAAATCTTGAACCTTGTTCTCCCTCGAATCTTGAACCTTAATCTCCTTCGAATCTTGAATTTTACTCTCCCTCCCATCTTGAATCTAACACTCTCTCCAATCTTGAACATTACTCTCCCTTCACTTTCAATATGTTTTTTACTATCCCCGTACATCACCAACCCGGCACTCTTCTGCATCTCATATCTTGTTTTAGTTCCCATTTTGGCTAAGATTTTTTTTTCTCGCCACCCTCTTTATTAAACACCCATTCTTCGAGGCCATACGTTTTTCTCTTCTCCCTCAACCTGCCACTTCGTTAGTTTATATGCTAGAATTTTATTCTCTTTTGTCTCCGTCCTTTTCCAACCTCAGCGTTCCTCGCTATTCATCCCCACCCATACTGCCCTCAATTCTGCAACTGCCACGGCCGCTCTTCTTAGCTTCAAGGTAGCGCCCTCTAATTACTCTCCAAAATCCACCCCCTAATTCTCCGTTTCCAGATATTTTCTTCTTATTTAATTTTCGCACTCCCCCAAAAGTTGAGTTTGGGCTACTGATTTTTTTCCCTCTTCCACTCACTTTCTCCCGCCATTTACACAATGCGTGTTTCAGTGTAAGCGGTCAATGTGCATGCACCGACCAACACCTACTACTAAAGATTTTTTCTACGCACCAAATTTGTTTTTAATTCGCCCAGTATCATCTCTGCTCCTCGTTCTTAGACTCCATTTTGTATCTTCATAACTTTTGCCCCTGCTCTCTGTCTCTCTCTCTCTCTTTTTGCTTGCTTATTGTTCCTTGAATTATTATTTCAGATTCGCTGTATTTTCCCGACTTTTCCTTTCTGGGAGACGCTACATCTTTCTTTTTTGTATTATTTTCTTCATAACAAAGGAAGGAAAATACAGTCAGGTTTTCGTAATATTTTTATAATTACTGTGTTTTCTTAAACAATCATTTCACACTGAATGATATTACAACAACGTTTGTCAAAATTACCGTATATATGGCTATACTTTTGACGATATGGTGCCCAATGCTGATCTCGCGAAACGCAACATTGGTGGAATTGAGATTTTCCTGATGCAGTGAGAACTTCGCTGGGCTGGTCATGTTGCCAGGATGAGTGATGACAAAATACCTAAGGTCCTCGTGTCTAGCCAGCTTGACAGTGGACAAAGAAGCGGTGGACGGCCGTGGTTAATGTATAAAAACAAGCTAAAGTATAACCTATCAGCTGTCAATGTGCCTCTTACTAACTTCGAGCATACCCGTCTACTAGGGCGCTTGCCAATTCAGAAGCTCGCTCAGGCACATTTGTGTTTGTTCAACGCCCACATAGTCCACCTGTGGTTTGTACTGCATCTATGCTGAGCAGGCATTTTTTGACAGTTCTCTGGGAGAGAGCGTGTTATTTAGCGTGATCAACAATCTGAACAAGACCGGCACACTAAAACCCTCGGTCACGATTACTTGTGATTTCGTGCTAAAACAGCTATCAACGGTCCGCCAAGTGTACTGTCTACCCAATTTCACTCACAAAGCTTGGGTCAAACCGTGGTAAGGTTTTTCAGGTACTTTCCAACGGTGTCGCATGCTGGGATCGCCCCCACTCCTACAGAACGATAACACCAGGAAGTTTCCTTCCTGACAAAGCAACCGTGGTGAGATTCGAACCCGAATCTCATGGTCAGAAAGCGAACGTTCTAACCACTAATTTTCTCTCTCTCCCCCTCCTCTCCTCTCTCTTTCTCTCTCTCTCTCTCTCTCTCTCTCTATATATATATATATATATATATATATATATATATGAGATAATATTTTTATATATATGGCATGGGAGATATATAAAGTCATCAATTGATAAACTAGAACATTTCGAAAAACTAACTACAAAATAAAGGAAATTTACGGTTGATGACGCTCTGTTGCTGTGCAGACTAGGTTACATTTGTCATTCGTGTACATTTTTGGTTAGTGTTTCTTCAACGTTTAATGTGTGTAGTAGTGAGTGTTCCGTTTTAAAATGTCAGAATATTCATATATTCACGATTCTCACAGCCCTACATAAAACATTATCTGCCTGCTCACGGTATGAATATCCAGCTATATTTATTCTAATTGTCGTTTTCCTTCCCGCCGTAGAGATCATATATATATATATATATATATATATATATATATATATATATATATATATATATATTGTATTCATTTTTCCGGTATATATACAAAAAATCTGTTAATAATGAGTGAATTAATTCTAGTTCATTTCTAATAGATGCCAACACAGGATAAAAAGAATCCATCTATTTTTGACCGCGAAAACTGTTAACTTTGAATTTTGAGAAAGACTGACGAGTTACACACTGGTGATTTTCTGAGCGTAGCTGAGATGTGGCAGAAGGCTGAAACTATGGGCCACCAGTGAGGATTGAACTCACTACTCAGTAGTAATTTGCTTAGGGAGAAAAACCCGCTAAGCTGTACACCACGTCGCAGCACCCAAAATGATTTTCTAAGCGTAGCTTAGAAGTGGCGTAATGCCGAAAGCTATTTCTTTTTATTCGGAATCATCCCAAGCAATGTGGTAATTTCAATAACACACAAGGGTTACAGGGTGTGGGCGAATTAGAAATATAATATATATAGGTAGTAATCCGTTGGTATAATCCAAGCGAGACCTATGAACACAATATAGAATTTTACATATTAAATATTAAATGTTAAAACTGACTCATAAAAAACGCTCAATGTTTATTTTCATTAAACAGAAATGT
>OZ038497.1:54479997-54494997 GCA_964036315.1 Acanthosepion esculentum | reverse complement strand
ATCATTCTCTGTGAAATCTAGAGTTGATTTAAGCGTAAAATCAGCAGTCTTTGGAATACTCCCATCCTGCCGCCAGTTACCAACGTCTGTGCCGTGTTCAGTGACTATAGTCAACTTTCTTTTAAATACAATCAATTTTCAGTCCCATTCTCAGTCGCCGGAACCATGTTTAAAGCACTCTGTATCATTTATAAATATTACTTCCACCATATTGAGTCCCATTAAAACATTAATTTATATATTAGTTCTATATTTTTGAAATTGCAGTAGCCTGGTTCACAATTTCAGTCAAGATTGTTTTAGGTGTTGCCATAGAAGGCTATGAATACACAACTAAGAAATTCAAATTCAACTTGCTTGGCGAAAATAGTCACCTACAGAGTGCTAAATTTAAATACGTTTTTCTGTGAAATTCCTCCCAAGTCCTTAGCTGATCATAAATTGGCATAAATATGAATTTATGCATGTGTACTTCTCGAAGGCGTTTGGCAGGTTTTGGTATGGTGATGTTTTTTACAAGTTGAAGGGCTATCGTGTTTCTTGCCGATTTTTTTATGTTTCAATATTTCTTATCAAATTCCTTAATGAAGATTGTCTCGAATGGCTACTCTTCTAGATCTTATTCATTGATGCGGGTGTCTCTCTTCTGATTCTTATTTTCAACAATACCATAAGTTCTCGTCTTGGTACCTATACTGATAAGACAAGTATTTACTTCTGTATTAATAATAAGTCGAATTCCTGAGATAAAACAAAAATGGCTGCTGACCTCGAAAATTAGCTTGAATTATAAGACATTTTAACCGGAAATAACTGACCTTGCTACTTATAATACCCCAATGGCGAACATGTATAAATAGACGAGTTACTATCAAACACAGGTTGCCTGAACGGACTGTTGCATTTCGGGTTTAATCACTCTGTGCGACTCTACTTTTATATATATATGATCTGAGAAAAAGTGAAGAAATGGGAAAAATTATATAATCTTTTTCTTGCCAACTCCGTTAGGTAGACGTCTTCAGGTTAACTTTTGTGTGAATATATCTTGTTTAATATTTGCCATATTTAGGAGAGCGAAGACCTCAAAATCGGAGATAGAGGCTTTATATAGACAGGTGTACGCAAGAATAACACTATATGGTGAATGCTGCGCCAACCTTTCCTTCTGTCACTTTCTACCTACCAAACTCCCACCTCCCTCAGTCTCACTCGCTTTATATATATATATATATATATATATATATATATATATATATATTTCGTGTGTGTGTGTGTGTGTGTGTGTGTGTGTGTGTGCGCGGACATTAAGGTCAACACCAATCGGCAACACTATGCTTGAACGCAATCTTCTTGAAGAATGTGTCTAAGCATGAAACAGGCTTTTGTCGCTTGGCGTGGACCTCAGTATTCACTGATATATATATGCGCTTTGTCTTGATATTGATTACTTTTAAATACAGCATATCTTAAAACTATATTTTTATCATACACACACACGGGCGCATATATATATATATATATATATATATATATATATATATATATATATATATATATATATATATATAAAGACATTTTTATGTTTAACATTCTTTTTATAGATATCAGTATTTAAGTAAATGCTCTGTTTATAAGAAACAGTATTAAATAACATTTACCGGCCTGAATGTCCGTGAAATTTTCATAGAAAATATTCGTCCTCCGACAGGATTCGAACCTGTATCCTATACGGAGCCGTCATATAGCCTGACGTGCCTTAACCGTTTCGGCCACAAGGTTGGCAAGGTCGAATTTTCTGCTTATAAACTTCAATCTTCCATGAATCTTTCACGTACATTCGTAATTGCTCATGGCGTATAAAATGTAAACAAATTTACTTAAATACTTGTATCTATAAAAAGAATGTTAAACATAAAAATGTCTTTAAATAATTGTCGGACATTGTCCATTTCATTGTATATATATATATATATATATATATATATATATATATATATATGTGTGTGTGTGTGTGTGTGTGTGTGTGTGTGTGTGTGTGTGTGTGTGTGTGTGTGTGTATATATGTGCACGTTTCATTGAATACCACAGACACCGTGCTTTGATTTAGTTTTTTATATAATTTCTAATGCGATATAATAATTTTTTCTTTTTGGTGAATAAATTATATAAAAACTATATAAATTATATAAAATTTAAATGTCCATTAAGGGACTGTATTCCTGATCAATCAAAATTCGTAAACAATTATATAGGCCATATTACAACATGTTTAACACGAAGACTCACATTACACCTTTCTGACCATAACCCAATTAAATCTCATTTAAATACTCAAGCAGATCTACTGGACCCTATTTGTAACATACTTGTTGACAACACAAATAAAATAGCATTGTCTACATGTAAAAAAAGGCTAAAAATAATGGAACCCTTATTAATAAAAACAAAAAAAAACACTCAATAATATCAACTATGGACGCAATATTTTGACCGTGTTTTGAAAATGAAGACATTATATAAATAAATACATACAGCAATCAATTTCTTAATATATCTCAACTTTAAAGTGGCTAAAATGTTTAGCCGAAAGCGCTCGAAAAGAAAGAACAACTGGACAGTTTTTATATAACTTTTCCTCCGAAAAGAAAAACATTATAAGATCACATGAGAATTGTATAAAAAAACTAAATCAAAGCATCTTGTCTATCGTATTCAATGAAACGTGCATGAAAGAAGGATTGCTGAAAAAATTACTTACACACACACACATATATATATATATATATAACATAAATCATTCATACTGATATGATATGATATGAATGATTTATGTTATATAAATTGATCACGTACCACATAATATATATATATATATATATATATATATATATATATATATATATATATATATATATATATGTGTGTGTGTGTGTGTGTGTGTGTGTGTATCGCAGATATAGTGCTAGTGTTAATAAAAGAGGTCTCGTTGTAATATAACAAAGCTAATATGTATATATTAATAAATATATAAACTATCCCTCACCGGTAGCACGACTCTGAGTTTCATGCACAACGCAATCATCAGATGCTGAGTATAGACGTAATTTTAATTGTAATAAAAATCGCTGGTTAATACAATGTTGGCGCATTCCATATATTATACGCGGATTATAGTTTACGGAAATTCCAAGTATTTTCAGTGAAACCAAATTAAAATTTGATATCGTTAACGGAATGTATGCTCGATATACAATATTATCTGGCATACATTGTCCGTTTAATGGACATATCGTATTTTTTTCAGCTGTTGCATTTATTCTTTTCAAAATTAACTTTCTTTTCTTAGCTGGTCATATATGTGTTTAATATAATATTGTTATGTTGGGATATTGACTTATCGATGTCATTATCGCAGCTATAGCTGATCTTAACATTATGTTTGTTAAAACATTTTAATATTTATTTACAGTATATATATATATATATATATATATATATATATATATATATACTGTATATATACATATATATATATACATATATATATATATACACTGTATATATATATATACTCTATATATATATATATATATAGATATATATATATATATATACACTGTATGTATATATATATATATATATATATATATATATATATATATATATACTGTAAATATATATATATATACTGTTGCTGAATCTAAAATATTATCCAGTTAAAGTGAAAACGACAAAACTGAAAAAAGAAAAATAGTCCGACTCATTAAAGTGAACAGCTCGAAGCCAAGATTACCTACACCGAGCAAGAAACTCTTACCAACATTAAATCCTATGAAAGGATAGCCCTAGTTGTAAACCGAGTTTCACGCGATCTTTAGACGACTTGAACGATCTTTAGTCGTATTAAGTTCGTGTGAGAGTCAAACGACTAGAGCCATCCTTTCATACGATTTAACGATATACATACATATATATATATATATATATATATATATATATATATATATATATATATATATATATATATATATATATATTGCATGTCAATAACAGCTGTTTTCGTACCATCCTATTCTCCACATCCTCTCCTTTTCTATAAGAGAGCGTCTCTTTTTATACGGGCGGTAAAAAATAGAAAGAAAGAAACAGACAAGTGGCTCCATTTGTGTAGTAGTTGTGGAGTGCCATATTCTGTATATCGTCTCCTTAAATTCCAGATTTCATACATGTCCCACTTTTTGGTACTTGAACCGCATCCAATTGAACAACACCCACTAAGAACGACATGATGTTCCCGCCAAAAGCACTCACTGATAAATAGCGCGGCTGCCCTCAGAGTCAGCCTCTCCCACTAAAGTTCGAATCCACGCAAAAGTGCAGGCTTTGAGTGCCAAGTTATGTGACAGCTGCTCCGTACTTCATCTTCATCTAAATTTGGGTCAGCATAATCTTCCGTAAAAGCCTGTCGTTGCGAGGCCTTGTTTCTCGTGTTTGTGAGGAAGTTTCCATGTAATGGCGGGGGTTTGAGTTGGGCGGTGTTCATGGGAGGCATCGAAGACAAGACCCAATCATAGAAAGAAATACACGTAGGAAGAAGGAGAAATAATTTTAAAAAGGGATTAAAAAAGGAGAACGGCGTTTTCCCCGTACATTACAGATGTATAGACCTTATGTAAATAAATACATTTTTTAATGTTAATCCCTTCAAAATGTATCCGATCATGTCTTTTCATAGCTTCCTTTGATACGCGTGAATTGCAATTCTTAATACGAGTCGTTTCAATTTACCTTCTCCACGATTTTATATTTCAAGTTCTAGCCCATTAGATATATGGCAGGGCTCTCCCCATGAAGATACTATTTAATCTATTTCTCAAATGGTATCAAGGGGATATCTGTCTATATCTCTGATATGAAGTACTATGATTACTTGTATTATTTGCATTATTCGGACTGTTATCCTCATCTTCATTGCCATATTCACAACGTTTCGGCCGTTGTACACTCCGACCTTCTTCAGGTGATTGCAATTTCGGATCGAACCCTTTATTTTGTGCACCGGAGTAGACTGTTCTATTTCCACGTGCCATGCCTCTTTAGGATGTCTCAGTTATTTCCCTTTAACTCAACTCTCAATAACAGGTCACAGCAGTGATGAACAAAAAAACAAACTTGCTAACTAAAAATTACCAAGCACATATATTGAAAAATTATGTTAACCCAAAATGCAGATTCTGTGATAAATATCCAAAAACAGTTGATCATCTTATAACCGGTTGCACGGTATTGACACCGACTGAATATAAAAACCGACATGACAGAGTCGCCCAATAATTGCATTGGAAAATCTGCAACTTCTACGGAAGGGAAACTGCAAGAAATTGGTATGAACGCCACCCAGATCCGGTTACAGAGATAGGACCTGTAACAATTTGATGGCACTTTACAATACACACGGACAGAAATATCAAAGCTAATCACCCAGACATGGTGATGACAGAGCACGAAAACAAAATATGCTTTGTTATCGACATGGCAGACGGACTTCAATGTATCTTTGAAGATCTTATAAATATACTATCAAAGTACAAGGTCCTTGAAATCGAAATCTAAAAAAAACTAGTAGTCCAAGCCTTAAAGAAATGCAAAAGATTGTACTCACAATTACAGCTCACGCCTTATGAAGGGCTTTATCTATGTAAAATGTGAGTGGTCTTAGTTTGTTTTTTTGTTTTTTTACAAAAATGTTCAGTAGAATAAATGATGTCATCTCAGACCTTAGGTCTCTGGTTAGTACCCGAAAGAAAACACAAAAGAGTATACACCAAAAATCTAAATAATAATAATAATAATAATAATAATAATGTTTGTAATATTAGCCGCAATATGAATTGTGCCAGATACGTTGAAATCAAGAGTAGATGACTTAGATGTTCGAGGTAGGGCTGAACCTGTAGAAACCACAGCAATAAAGGTGTAGGCGGTGATACTGAGGAAGGTTCTGTTGATTTGAATTCGCTTTCTGTTACTCAATTTAACCGAGGATCACAAGAAAATTGGCGGAAATATGTAAATGAACGAATGAATGAATGAATGAATGATGATAATAATAATAATAATAATAATAATAATAATAATAATAATAATAATAATAATAATAACAAACAAATGACTGACGTAACTCTTCCAATATTTTTCAACAGCTAAGAGAAGAGCGTGATTTAAGAAAAGATAAAGATGAGAAAAACATAATGTTTGACATTCTGCTGAAATATTGTTTAACATTGTCACCGTGTTATTTCTTTTCTTTATCTTTTCTTAAATCGCAATCTTGTCTTAACTATAATAATAATAATAATAATAATAATAATAATAATAATAATAATAATCGCCTAGACATCGTGATTGGAGATCACAAACAAAAAATGCCTCCTTATTGATATGGCAGACTGTAATGTATCTTTGAAAATCTTCAAAAAACTATCAAAATACAAGGAACTTGAAATCGAAATCTCAAAAATGTGGCACATGAGAACGTCAACAATTTCTGACCATAAGTCTCTGTGCAAGACCCGGAAAGAAATAAGTACACACCAGAATTCAAAGGAAATAATAATAATAATAATAATAATAATAATAATAATAATAATAATAATAATAATAAATAAAAAAATAAATAAATTGATTATAATAAATACAAAAATAAATAATACCGGTTTTGCTATTAGAGAATTATAAGTTGAGCTCTAGTCTTTTCAAATACACACAACATATTGCAACATACAATCAAAACAACATTAAGGAACAACGACGATTAGAATTGCGAAATTCTTAAAGACTCAACATTTGTTGTTCATACTCTTCATATGTTGGATACGTTTTACTGTACTTGAGTTGAATATCGTCTTTATAGAAAAGCATTTATAGGTTTATCAGATATTTATTTCACTGTTCCATCTAACGATAGAGAGAATACGACAGAAGAGAAAAGTGAGATACTTATGTAGACCCCTAATAGTCAACTGAGGGAGTTGGTGAATATGAAGGTTAACTGTCACACCAGTTGTTATTGGAGTACTGGGGATTTTAAAAAATACTGGAAGAACGGGAAACCAAAGAAAGTGGGGGGAAAACAAAGAAATTTGTACAGATAGAAAAGTGAGAAGATATTCTCCCACTTGAGCCTCGTTCTCAGCCATCAGTTATGACTGGTGTAAACACTCAATGAGTGTTCACACCAATATTATTATTATTATTATTATTATTATATAAACATCAATAACAACAATAATTACAATAATAATAACAAATAAATAAATACTGGAAAGGGAACTGGTGTAGGCGTTTGGGTATGGGACAGGAAAAGAAACACTTAAACTTTATTCCTTTTCTTTTTCATTCATCATTATTCAACGGCACAACACCACCACCGCCACCAAACTTCCCTGAATATTCCTTCCAACCAACACACGCATATGCACAAACACACACATAATCACAAGTACACAGACAATCAAACACATGCACATTCACACACACAGACACATTCTCTCTCTGTCTCTCTTTCTCGTTCTCATGATTTTCTTCTCTTTCTCTTTCTCTTTCTCTTTTTTTTCTGGCAATCTCTCTGATTCTCGACGTGACTCATGCCCAACATCGCAACCAAAGACGCATACCTAAGGCAGATTTCACTTAGCCGAGGCCCCGTTCCTCAACCAATCCGCCCCGCTCTTCCGCCACTAACACTCGACCACCATCAATAGAGCTCTTCAACTGCGGTTTTTCCTTTCTTTCTTTCTTTCTTTCTTTCTTTCTTTCTTTCTTTCTTTCTTTCTTTCTTTCTTTCTTTCCGGTTATCAAATAGTTCGTTTCTTACCGCAGATTCTATAAACCCGATCAGGAGTGCGTGAATGTATTTCCACTTATAATTAGGAATGTGTATAGACGAAAGAAAGAGAGAGAGAAAGAAAGAAAGAAAGAAAGAGAGATTGTGTATGTGTGTGTTTGTATTTGTATGTGCACGTGCGTATTCATTCATTTGTACGTGTATGTGTTAGTAACAATACTCGTGTACATACATGCTTATACATGTGTATCCCCGTAAAACATGTATCTATTGTATATAGCTACTTACATAGATGTGGCACAAGGTCGTAACTATGGAGCACCCAGTGATAACCGAACTCAGACGACCTACTAAGTCGCAATTGTTCTAGTGAGACAAGCTTCACAAATTTTAGAAGAAAATACCAAAATACAATGCAGTACTCACTGCAAGGAAAGATGCCAAATACTAGAAGCTATTGCGATACAAAAGAAGCAACACGAGTTAAATGAAATATTTCCCGACGGAAGATCGTATCATAGTGTATGTAAGATATTTAGAATGCGTTCAAAAAACTCAATAACAGGGATAAATATAGGATACACCATATATACTTGCGTATCATGCGACATTTGAAGACATAATTTTGAAGTTAATTTTAAGGGGGTCGCATTATACACGAGATATAAAATTGGCGTATATACTGCTGGTCCAGGCTACGTCGTTGACCAACCTATATGTCCATTTACTGTAGTCAAATTAGCTTCAAAATTAGGTCTTCAAAAGTCGCATGATACGTGAGTATATACGGTAACTAAAAAGATAATCAAAGGAAGGGATGGTAAAAAGTGGGGGGTCAGTTTTGTATCCTTCATCAGTATTAAACACAGACCCCATTTCTTGGTCATAGTGGATTCATGGATGAAATTACAAAACATCCTTATAGGTAATCAAAAGAAAGTGACAGAAAGTGAGGGATCAGATTATTATTATTCGTTAGTATTAAACTCATCCCCTATTTGTTGGCCACTGCATATGCTATCCATTTCTATAATCTTGACAGGAATTACGTAACTTCCAAAAAATATTCTTATAGGGTGTTTTGTTATATATACCATATATATACTCGTGTATCATACGACTTTTAAAGACATAATTTTGAAGCTAATCTTAAGGGGTTCGCATTATACACGAGATATAGAATTAGCGTACATACCGCTGACCCCGGTTACGTCATTGACCAAACTATATATCGATTTACTGTAGTAAAATGAACTCCAAAATTAGGTTTTCAAGGGCGCATGTTACGCGCGTATATACGGTATTATTTTCCGGTATGACCTTGCTACATCATACCGTTTTGACGTCAGAATTCCAAGTATCGAAACAAAAACATAGCAGGAAGTCGGCAATCCATATTATCTACCTCACTAAGAATACTCGGTTCTTGATAAAGACTGAGAGGGTCAAAAATACTTGAACAAAAACAAGACAAAACATAAACATCGGACCGTTTATCCATCATTCTACTCCCGATATATGACTCGGGGCTGAGTCGGTTAAGGCACGTCGGATCTAACAAACGGTTTTCCTCTGCCAAGAAGGACGCAGGTTCGAATCTTGCCGGTGAGAGCATATCTTTTTAGTACTCTGTGGATTTATATTTGCGCGTTTGACCATTCTTTTGTTATATTAGAATTTTCACAACCCTACATACAAGGTTATAACGCACGTGACACATGTATGTCCTGTGCACTTGCATTTGGAGCGCGCCTTCCCACTCTTTGCGCCACGCCCACGCTCATGAAAACAGCAAAACAACTGTATTGCATTCATTCCTCGAATAGTGAACACCCTTACTCTCCCAATATTCCTCGTCCCTACCATGCACATAAAAAGACGTAAAGCACAAAGCACCTGCCAACTCGTCCACACAGACAAACAACTGACAAACATTTCTACTTTTGCCGTTGTCTACTTAAAGCCTGACAACGCCCAAACTCTTTAAACCTTTTAAGTAAATTCTCAGTGTAGAGTTTAGATAATTTTCTTAATTACAGTCGTCGGATGAGTTTTCAAATTATCGTTATCAATATTTTCGGTTTAATGTTAAACTGTTCATTTTGCCAATTACAGACAGACAATATATTCTAAGAATTAATGCCCGATATATTTTAACCTGATTACTGTTTGATTCTGCAGTGTAGTATCGGGCGTTAATAACTTCCAAATATTTGCTTAAAATATAAGTAAAATTATATATATATATATATATATATATATATATATATATATATATATATATATATATATAGGCAGCAATCCTTCTTTTATGCAAGTTTCATTAAGGTACTACAGTTAAGTTTCTTATTTAATTTTTCTTGTGTACGAACAAGAGCTTTGTTTGCGGGACAAAGGGCGTGTAAGAACTGTCCAAATGTTTTATTTTTCCGACCGCTTTCGGCTATACCTTTAGCCATTATCAAGGATGATTTGATTTTTCAGCTTAATTGAGTGTGTGCTTTATGTGTATGTCGTAGTGTGTAGTAGGGGTGTTTTAATTTCCAAATACAGTTAGCACAAGGAGGACTATTTAATATATTTTCTGTCGATACGTTATTTTCATAGATACAAGTTATTTAAATAAATGCTCTGTTTTATTTAATTAAATAGTATTAATTACATTTACTTGCCTGAATTTTTGAGAAATTTCGTAGAAAATATGCTTTCTCCGACAGGAATCGAAACTGTATTCCGATATGGAAAGCGTCATTTGACCTGACGTTCTGTACCGTTCAGCTACATTAAGCGTCTGGTTAGCAAGGCCCAAATGACTGTTTTTAACACGCAGTCTTCGACGATTTCTCTCAATCTTTCATATTTGTGCTCACGAAACGTATCTTAACGTAAACATTGACAACATATATTGACAATTATTTAATATATTTTCTATTTATATGTGATTTTTAAAAAATCAATTTACTTAGGTAAAAACACTGATCAAAATAAAATAAATAAATAAATATATAAGATAAAAAATAAAAATAAAATTAAATAAAAACAAGCAAAATAATTTGACACAAATAAATAAATAAACAACTAAACAACTCCCGATAAAAATAACCGCCAAAATAGACTACGCACAAAGC
Source organism: Acanthosepion esculentum (assembly GCA_964036315.1). Classification (NCBI taxonomy): domain Eukaryota; kingdom Metazoa; phylum Mollusca; class Cephalopoda; order Sepiida; family Sepiidae; genus Acanthosepion; species Acanthosepion esculentum. The sequence goes on along the minus strand of OZ038497.1, from coordinate 54,484,020 downwards.
ACCACTGACCCGTATATATAAATAGCCAAGAAAAATAACAGCACTAGTTGCCTGACGATTGCATCTAGCATGAAACAGACTGTCGCCTCTATGTGTTGACTTCTATGTTCACTTTTATATTTACACGCTCTATCTCTGATATTGAAGACTTCATCCCATAAATATAGCACACTTTAAGACTATATTTCTTCATATATATATATATATATATATATATATATATATATATATATGTTATAATTTTTCATATCTCAAAAATGAGTTCTAGAAATGCTTTCATCAATGAATAAAGTGCGTAGCTTCAAAAGGGGGCTGTTTCGAAGGTGATTAAATGCCGAATTGATATGTGATCTGGTTTTTTTTTTTTTTTTTGTTTTTTTTTCATAGCATTCCCGTATATTTTCATCAGCCCTCGTATGACAGTTTTTGTCTCCGGAATCTATCTTGCACATCTATAAGTCCGCCATTCGTCCATGTTTAGAATATAATATATGATCCGATGCCCTACTACATACCTGGAGCTCCTTGATACGATTTAAATAATTAGCAATATTATTGGTGCCGATCATGATGGCTGGTTTTATGTCACTTATGCAACTGGTAAGGTTGCGTCTCTGTGCCTTTTTTATGAATGCTTTTCATGGTAATTGTTCGGATGAGCTCTTTGCTATGATGACTAGACTGTATGAATTTAAGCGCAATACTAGACTGGCGGCGAGGTCTCATCAATTTACAGTTGAGATGGCCAGATGTAGCCGGCTCGTTCTATGCTGACAGTTTCTTATCTCGCACTTCTCGCTTGTGGAACTCCCTTGCGGCTCCATGCTTTCAAGCCAACTTTAATCTGCAATAGTTTAAATGCAGTGTCAATCGCTATCTACTGTCAGACTATTCTTTTCTCTTTCTACCGATGACCAATGTTTCTGTTCCTTATCACTCCACACCCTGTAACTCATTTTAGCGGCTGTATTGTGTTGCGTGGGGTGATACCGATTATATATATATATATATATATATATATATATATATATATATATATATATATATATAGTCAAACCTAATGAGCCAGACAAACCTATCAAGGTTTCACTTAGGCAGATCGTCAGGGTCAGGTTAGGTTTGACTAGGTTTGCTCTACGCTTGTATTGAGCTCTTTAGTTAGTTGTTTACTCGTATCGGGTTTTTTTCTTTGGGCCTTGAACCTGTATCTGTGCGATTATTTTCGACAGACTTTCATGTTCCTGACTCTTTCTTTTTTAAAACGTTTTTTTCCCTTCAAAATTGATTTGACTATTGTTAAATCAAGAATTCGAAGGTTTTTCGACACGAGTATATTTACCTATATTTATATATATATATATATATATATATATATATATATACATATATATATATATATATATATATATATATATATATATATATATATATATATATATATGGGGGGTATATTATCTTTTCCACAAATGCAATGTAGCAAGCATCTCGCTCCTTCATCGCTGTTTCGTTGAGAAATGTTCATATGACATTTCCTTCGTATAGCAAATGTAAGGAAGACGTTCCACCCAGTGTTTTCTCAAGACCATTGTGAAACAGACTCCCTGATGAAAACAACAATCCCGATCTATTGAATAAACGTCAATAGTTATCTCTCCTGCTTATAACTAATCGTCACTCCCTATCACTTACGCTTTCATTCGTATCACGCACCGTATTCATCATAACTTCCTATACTAAATGCATATCGAGCCCTGCAGTAGGTGAACATTAGTGTAAAATATAACTTCTCACAGTCTCCCTACCGCCACTCTCCCTCTATAACAATCGTGCCTGAGCCGGCGTCTACACCAAGGATTAAATAGCTACCCTAGAATCTTATATATACAGGATGTAACAGTAAAATTGCCCAAACCATTTAACAGCATGGGAAAATTGTCCATCCCAGAAAATATTTAATATCTAAAAAAAAACCCCCAAAAAACAAAAAAAAAAAACACTAAACAAATTGGGTTTGACTTTTCCGGGGTTTTAGATAAGAAGTTTAGCCATTTTCATAACATTTGTCGTAAGAATCAGTGAAAAACCCTTTGATTTATTCAGCAAGGAAGAGAACAGATTAAAATCGTTTTGTGTCAGCACAACTATGTCTTCACAACTGAGCAATGGTGAGAGAAAAAGATCATTCATGCCTTCACTAATGATACCAACATTCATACTCTCGTTTCCATCTTCAAAGTCCATTCAAGGCCCGTCAAGAGACTGCTGAATGAGTTTAAAAATAGGGAACAGTGGAGTGGAAAATTGGATCAGGAAGTGACAACGGGAAGAGAGATCATCATTTCAACTTAGATCTAAAGAGATCAATTAGAAAAGATCCAACTCAATCCATAAGATGTTTGGCCCGTGAGAGAGGTGTTTCAGCTATGACAGTTCAAAGAGCAGTGACAAAAGGCTTGAAAATGAAATTGTTGCAGATGTGTGAAGGGTGTTAGAAAGTATCAGAAGGTTTGCATGGTGAGAAGGCTTAAAATAGGGTGTGTTTAATAATCTTCCATCCACAACAATTAATACAAGACAGAAAATAATGATTCAAAACATAACAATTGAATTTATTGGTCTTAGTGTACATGTATATAAGCTAAAAGTTTGATAGAGTTATGTCTCTTAGATTTGGAAATATTTGTACCAGATCTCATAAAGGTAGAATTAATTATTAAACTGTAGTTTCTGTTGCATGTTAGGAATTGTCTATGGGACCAACAGAGTTCAGAAGAGTTAAGTGTTGTACTTGCGTGAATGTTGCAATGTTCTTTAACGTCTGACATCATAGTAAAGACGGGAGTCCTTGAAAGTTACATTTTGGGAGCAAGGAATGAGACGCATGAGCGGCGAAAAAGACATTGAAAAAGAGAAAGAATCACTCGTGTTTTGTTTATATAAGATTATGTAACACGTGATCGACTCAAAATGTATTGAGCGGGAAAGCAGATTTTGTCGCGTGCAGGCAATTTGATTGGTCGGAACTGACCAATCAGCGAGCTAATTTTGAGTAGATTAGCCAATGTATGCTTGTCATACAATTTATTCGTATGTATGTTTGATTGTCACGATAATCACCACAAGGAAGTGTACATTTCCACGCGGGGTGACTGGCAGAAGTGAAAGATTCCACAAAATCGTGCCTGAAACCTGTGAGGCAACTTGTTACTCCAGTACAGAAAGTTAGAAGGTTAAAGAGGGCGAAGATCATCTTGAATAATTTGGAAAATGATCCTGGAATTGATTTCATCACTATCCTTGTCTAACCTTGTCGAGAGTAATTATACATTCTTATTGCACAAAGTATAGTAAAATAGTGTTATAAAACAATTGAAGAATTTGAGTAAGATATCATTTCTAAAACAACAGTTCAGAGCTTAATCTAACAAATGGACAATTTTGCTGTTACACACAAACACACACACACACATACACACACACACACACACACACACATATATATATATATATTAAGTATGTATGCTATATTTAGGGATTAAAGCACTCAGTATTAAGCATAGAGCGTATATAAATATGAAGGGAGAGATTCAACCAACACCTAGCGGCGACTGTTTGTTTCTTGCTTAAAAGCAATCGTCCATCCATCTACATTCATAAAAACCGAATGCTATCGGAACCTCATATGACAAAATCGACGGCAAAGGTCATCATATATATATATATATATATATATATATATATATATATATATATATATATAATTGTTTATTTAAAAGTGATAACATAAATATGTTATAAAATCACTACAAAAATAGCCATTTTGTTTCAACACCTCCGGTGTCTTATCAAGTGATGATGTTGAATGTAGAATAAAGGGTTTTAAAAGTTTGAAATTACTTAACGATCCTTCACAAGGGAAAACGCTGTTACATAAGCAGGAATGACCAATCAAGATACAAGTATACGAGAATTCAAAAAACTTGACAACGAAGTAAGGTTATAATAGCTATTAAAAGCTTTAAA
>OZ038497.1:54462497-54474997 GCA_964036315.1 Acanthosepion esculentum | reverse complement strand
TACATCTTGGGTATTATTAAATTTCACATTAAATGTTGTTGGAGTTTACAGAGTGGTTTCCCTTGTTGTTCTGCAGTTAATTTTTATATAAATTCTAGAAATAAGAAGTATTTGACATTGAATAGGAGGAACCGTTTCTGTTAGTTTTATGGAAGTTTATTACTATTACTATTATTATTATACTTATTCTTATTCTTCTTATTATTATTGATGATGACGAAGATGATGATGATGATGATAAGGAGGATGGTGATGATTTGTAGATATATTTTTGGGGGAAAAGATTTTCGTATCATCCAAACGTACTAGACGTCTATAAAATGCTAGGAAGTTGAATGATTATTTTCTTTTTTTTAACTTTAATTCATTTGTATTTATTTTGGCTTGAACTACTGGCTGGGTTATTTAATGTTGAAATATGTTCTAGCTTTTATCGGAGACGAAAGGCAAATCTGGGTTACGTTTATACTTGTATCTATAGATAAACATTGGTCGTGATTACAACAGAGACTCTAGGTAAATATTAGCCGGAGTTTTACCTGAATCTATAAACATTGATCGTGTTTAATAGTTGATTCTATAAGTCAACATTGATCAGGTATACAGTAACTCGTGTAAACACTGGTTGGGTTTATATTGGGTTTGAGGCTAAAATTTGGCAGGGTTTTTATTTGAGACTATCTATAAATATTGGACAGATGTATGATTCAGTATTAGTCAGGTGTAAGGGTGTTACAATAACTTCAACCGATTTTAAACGTAAATAAAGTTTAAGCGTCTAATGACTTTTTCTTTTTCTTTCAGAGTTAACAACTTAAGGCTTTGGCAATTTCAACCATGGAAAGATTAATAATCAAACCTGTTAAAGTTATCAAAGCTTATTACTAAAATGGACGTTCAAACAGAAATGCATTTCGCGCTCTTCGTGATTTTTTGGGTCAACATAATCGACCAACCGAGAGTGCAATTGGAAACGATGTAACGTTGTTGTGGATAGGCTCTGTTCCTGCGCGCGATGACGAATAGAGGGGTCTAGATTTTTGGCCACATTCTCGTGCACTGCAGCAATGTTTTCGGCCTGAACGGCGTAAACGAGTAGGCAGTGGTGTTTTCATATCTGCTACCGACCCAGTTTTGTTGAATTTACGAACAATTTTTTCCAATTGCACTTTTGAAACTTTAACGCGTTGTTTGATTGTTAATCTTTCAAGTTGTTAAATCTGAAAGTAAAAGAAAAAAAAATCGTTAGACGCTTAAACTAAATTCACATTTAAATTCGGTTCAAGTTATTGGAACATCCTACGTTTTAAAATTCCATATTCTTTCACAAAGCAGGTGGTTATGGATCTTTCAAATGATATCTTGGCATTGCACTCTCGGTTGGTCGATTATGTTGACCAAAAGGTCATCATGAAATGCGCGTAGTGCATTTCTGTTTGAACTCCATTTTCGTAATAGAATCTGGTTGAAATTGCCAAAGGCTTAAATCTGAAAGAAAAAGAAAAAAAATCGTTAGACGCTTAAACTTAATTCACATTTAAAATCGGTCCAAGTTATTTGAACACCCTTTATTTGTGGGGTTTTATTGCAATCAATACATAATGATTGGTCGGGTGGATATTGAATGTATATTAACATTTGTTGGGTTTATACAGTGTAACCCGGATATAAGAGGCCCGGATATAAGAGAAACCCGGATATAAGAGAGATTTATATGGTCCCAAATTACATACTTACCTAAACAAACCCGGATATAAGAGAAACCCGGATATAAGAGACTTCTTCTCCGGTCCCGACAACTCTCTTATATCCGGGTTACACTGTAATTGAAACTATAGAAAATGGTAGAATTTATATTTAAGCGAGCTGGCATTCAACCGGTAATTGGAATTTTTTTAATTTGATTGCAGGCAATGCATTCTCGCTCTGCCATGACTAAAGAATCTTTTGTATGTATCCTTGTGTCATACAAAGTAAAAGTTAGTAAATATTATACATTGCACTTCTTTTTTTTTTAAATATTCCGTTCTGCTCGTCTCATGTCGTCAACGATGGAGGGACCAGTCCCAAGGCAACCGCTGTAGGGAGATGTCGGAGACTGGCAAGAAGACAGTAATCATAATAGTTTTTTCAGTTTTTTTGGTTTTTTTTCAGTCTATCCATCAACAACAGCAAGAACTAATATCGGGGGAGAAAAACAACTTTGGTTTTCTTCTTTTTTTTTTTCGCAACCAAAAGAAAAGCTTTCTACTTCATTTAAATCCTGCCCATTTTCCTTATATATCTCCGATATGTAACACTCCGGCAAATCGTCCCTCACCTTACATCTTCTTCCGCCCCCGCCCCTTCCCACACTTTTCTGGATTCGCTTCCACACTGTCAAATAATTGGACTCTACAAAAATATGCATTGAAATCTAGGGGGAAATTGACATATTTCTTTTTTTTATTATTTATTCTTTTTACATGCTTTTATATGGTGATTCGTTTTTTAAATTATTCATTTATTTTATTAAAGACATACACGCAGCACGAAGTCCGTAGCCTAATGATGTAAAATGAAAAGATATATACAGGATATCGTACAGTGATATATGCTCGCATACACACACATATACATATATTTACAAATATATACATATATATATATATATATATATATATATATATATATATATATATATATATATATATATATATATATATATGTATGTATACACATGTATGTGTCTGTATGTGCGTGCATGTGTGTATTTTTTACCAAAAATTATGTAGCTTAATTATGAAATAGACAGCAAATATTTATTTTACACAACAAATATTTACTTTTCCTTATAATCACCTTACTTGTCAACGCACTTAATTCATAGGGGATTATAAATCATGTAGACTGAAGCAAGTTGATTAATATGTTTGTAGCCTGACATAGGTATTCTTGGAATTTTGATGTGAAATTTTTGCTGTATGATACTTGATCGATATGATTGAGAAACAAGCATCAGATAAAGTGCATTGACAAAGGCGTTTGTGTTGAATACTGAAGATCTTTTCAAATCTATCTTTCTTTCTTTCTTTCTTTCTTTCTTTCTTTTTTTCTTTCTATCTTTCTTTCTTTCTATCTTTCTTCCTTTCTTTCCTTCTTTCCTTCTTTCTTTCTTTATTTCTTTCTTTCTTTCTATCTTTCTTTCTTTCCTTCCTTCTTTCTTTCTTTCTTTCTTTCTATCTTTCTTTTTTTCTTCTTTCTTTCTTTCTTTCTTTCTTTCTTCCTCTCTCCCTCTCTCCGTGCTCGTGGTAATAAAACATTCAGCCATTCAGTTAAATGCCATACTTGATACACGCTTGGCAGATCATGTATCTTGGAGCAGATATGAGCGTTCTTAAGAAATCATGGGAATTTTGTAGTTTAAAAGAAGTAATTCGATCTTGTTAACCAGATGCTTCTGCTGTAGCTAAATGGTAAAACACGTCAGGCTATATAACGTTTCCGAGTAGGACACAGGTTCGTTTCCTGTCGGCGAACATACTTTCTATGAAATTTTTCAGACATTCTCGCCGGTAAGATTTGTTAATACTGTTTATTATAAGTAGAACATTTACTTAAATATTTGTATCTATAAAAATAACGTATAAACAATAAATATGTTTAAATAATTGTCAGACTTAGTCCATTCCATAACATATATATATATATATATATATATATATATATATATATATATATATATGCACACACACACACACACACACACACACACACATATATATATATATATATATATATATATATATATATATATATATATATATATATGGAGAGAGTGAGAAAGTGGGGAGAGAGAGTAATAATAAAATATGGTAATCCGTATGGAATTTCCAGGAGGATATAGATCCAGGGAGAGCTCTATATCTAAACACAGACCAAAATTATAATTAATTAAAGAATATCATGATGTTAAGTGTTTGATATACTTTAATTAATAATATATATATATATATATTTTAGAATTGGACATTGTCCGACAATTTATTTAAAGACATTTATATTATGTTTAACGTTCTTTTTATAGATACAAGTATTTGCTTAAATACTTGTATCTATAAAAAGAACGTTAAACATAATATAAATGTCTTTAAATATATATATATATATATATATATATATATATATATATATATATATATATATATATATATATATAATATGGAGAAAACAACTGAAAAGTTGCAAATTAAAAAAAATTGAATGTTTTTTTTGTGAAAGTATTTATTTATATTTTTATATATATATATATTTATATTTTTATATATATATATATTTGATATTACAGATCTGCCCCGATCTTTCTTTATGCTATATACATATATATATATATATATATGTATGTATGTATGTATGTATGTATGTGTGTGTCTGTGTGTGTGTGTGTGTCTCTGTGTGTGTGTCTCTGTGTGTGTGTGTGTGTGTGTGTGTGTGTGTGAGTGTATGCATGTATATTGATTGTGCTAATCCCAAGCAGGGCAGTAAAGCAACTAAAACAAAAATGTTACTGTGGTTGGAAATAATTAGAAAACAGAAACATTACTAAAGAGAAGGAACAAAGAAATGAACAATAGATATCGATGGACATCGCATTTACATCTTTCAACTTTAAAGTTGTCTGGAAAGAAATAATGCCGGAAGAGAGATTCACAAGCGAGAATGCGGGGAAAGAGATTTTTTGCAAAGAAATTGCGCTTACATCTAGCCGAGTCAAATGTAAATTGACGAGAACTCGTCGCAAGTCTAGTATTTCGCTTAAATTCATAGCGAAGAGCTCATCTTAACACTTACCATGAAAGTGTTTATAGAAAAAGCATAGAGAAGAAAATTTAGATCGGCGGGAAAGTGAATGAAGCCGAGACGCCAGCTCATGACCAATAATATTGCTGATTGTTCTTTGAATCTTTATAAACGATGCCTAAATATTTTGCAGGAGCATCGGACCATATGTAGCAGCTATATTCTTATAGATATGTAAGCCATACTCTGGAGTGAAGAACTGTCTATCACGAGACAGTAAACCAAATTTATATATGTGTGTATGTATATGCATACATACACGCACATATTGTATCTCATTAACTGTACTAATTTACTTATTCTATGAATGATCCATTGTAATATTAAATTAAACTGCACCACATATTTGATTTAACAGAACTGATCCGACGTGCAAATTTTCAGGATAACAACTGAGACATTACTCTATTTATTGAACTAATTTAGTTCATGCCACATTGACTGATAAACTCCTACAACAACAAAAATTTCTCCAATTGCCATATTAGTAAAAGACGCTCTCACTTAAATTTTCAAAAATTCAAACTTAGCGGTGCGTCTGCACGCTCTACAAGATTGTATCTGTTATCAATAACACATCTCAAAAAGCATTATTCGATTTCCATTATATATTTTCGTCTCGGTTCCTACCTGAATTTTACCAAGAAGAAAATAATTTCCATGCTTGATAATGACCGTAGAATCTGTCGAATGTACTTGCATATTTAAGGAAGACCTAATACAGATTATAATTTTAAAAACAAATATAATAACATTCATCGAATGGTTAATGGGTTAATGCATTTTAAAATTTAGTTAGCGAAGTGAATTCGCCAATTTATCTCATTAACATTACTAATTTACTTTTTGTATGAATGATTCATTGTAATATATATATATATATATATATATATATATATATATATATATATATATATATATATATATTGTGTGTATTTAGGCAGCATTTTTTATTGATGGAACTTTCAGTAAATAATATAGACATGTTTTGTCTATTTATTTTATGTAAATTTTTTTTAATATCGTCTGATAAGCTTAATAACATTATCATTAAACGAAGAAAGAAAATCACAATATTGATATATATTTTTTTAATCCTATCTACGCTTTCGGCTTACATAAGCCATTATTAAAGATTACATTACAATATATTAACCAATACACGGACAAAATAATGATTGTTTTTTTTTGTTTTTTTGCATGGTCAATTTCCAAGCAACGACAAACTCCTGCATACGAGACGCTGGAAAAATCGTGGTCATGTGTGATGTCATGAGCTACGGTGCGATTTACGCTTCCAGCTCTTAGAATCATTGGAAAAAAAATGGAATCAATTATCAAACTAATAATTGAGAAACGTTTGCAACAATGGCAAAAATTTATGTTGCAGTAATCAAGGCTTAAGGAGGATATCTTGATGAGAGCATAATGTAATCATAAAATGCTTTTTTTTTCATAATAAACTAAACTACTTCTCGGGCCAATTTAAAATTTACCAGGGTGGCTTCAAACTTCTGAATTATATATATATATATATATATATATATATATATATATATATATATATATATATATATTATACAAATAATTATACTCGGTTGGTAAAAAAAGCCTCGTATAGCAGAACTTGCAAATATATCAAAACAATTTGACATCCGAGTAAATAAAAAAAGAACTAGAATCGTCTGAAAATCCGAAAAAAATCCTCCAGTGCCTTAAGGTTCCAGTCGAAAGAAAAAACCCAAGCGAGCAACTACGCTAAAACGTACAGTGCTCGATACGCTAAGTAGAGCGTAGATAAATAAAACAAATCCTAAAGAGACAGGAACCACCTACCTAGCTTTCACCTGAACGGATCTTCAGATTACCCTGACGATCCGTTCAGGTGAACCAATGCACATTTGACCAACGCACTCTACACGATGGTCGATAATGTTTCGTCACCAGTTCCACGGAACTTCATTCTTTACTCCCACCAATTTAGAGTTTTTCAGCTGAGACACGATTTGCTACACCTACAGAGTCGAAACAAATTTACTTCTCCCGTGTTCCAAAGGTAAGAATAAAATTCCACTAAGAATTTTTCTCCTAATCATGGCTACTTTCTGAAACAGACTCCCACGTGGCTGCATTTCCGAAAAATTCAATCCGTGACTTTTAGCGTCAATCGGTAAATATTCCCACCCCCATCGTCAAATTCTCTACTTCCAAACAATGTCTCTTTCAGTTATATCACACATCTCTTTCATCATTACCATTTTCTGTCCTGGGTATGACGATAAACTACACCGGGAAGCAAGGACTCTGATCAAGAGCTTTTGAGGAGCGTCGAACCACCTCTTAATTGCCGTTGTTTCCAGGTCCATCTCGACCCGAGGTTGTTTTTATTGTTAGTTCCCAAGATATGGGCAAATACTAAACCCAGAAAAGTGATCAAAACACTATGAAAGTAATTTAATGGATTTTTGTATTGCAAATACCTGAAATATATTATGCATATATATATATATATATATATTTATATATATATATATATATATATATATATATATATATATGAAGAAATATAGTCTTAACGTGTGCTATATTTATGGGATAAAGTGCTCAATATCAGAGATAGAGCGTGTGTAAATATAAATAAATAAAAACAAGCAAAATAATTTGACCCAAATAAATAAACAAATAAACGACTTCCGGTAAAATAGCCGCCATAATAGACTAACCCACAATAAGCTACATAAGCAAATTTTTACAACGTTAATAAAAACACCGATCAAAATAAAAAATAAAAATAAAATAAATATAAAGGATAAAAAACGAAAAAAAATAAAATAAAATAAGCAAAATAATTTGACACAAATAAACAAATAAACGACTTCCGGTAAAATATCTGCCAAAATAGACTACCCACAATGCACCACTGACCCGTATATATAAATAGCCGAGAAAAATAACAGCACTGGTGGCCTGACGATTGCATCTAGCATGAAACAGACTGTCACCTCTAAGTGTTGACTTCTATGTTCACTTTTATAATTATATATATATATGTTATGTGTGTGTGTTTGTGTGTGTATATATATATATATATATATATATATATATATATATATATATATATATATATATATATATATATACGCGGTACTTAGTGAAAAGTGATCAATATCTGTGCTAGAGCTAACATATTCAGTTAGATGGATAGTAGTTTGTAACCGCGAATTTCACGCTTTTGCGATCCCGGCGCTACAAATTACTATCCATGCAACTGAATATACATACATACACACACACACACACACACACACACACACACATATATATATATATATATGTATATATATATATATATATTTCCTTTGACTCTGATACATTTGACTCTCGACAAAAAAAATCTCTTTACAAAAATATGTCAATGCAACCTAAACTGATTCCTTACAAATACATATTCTATTCATGCGAAACTATCCTAAAAATGTTGTCGACATTAATTAACCCATTGAGGTTGATATGCCGGAAAACAAAATAAACCTAAACCTATTACGATTTTTACAGTAATCTTCTAACTAGATTGGCTCTCGAGCATTTTTGTGTGGATATTAATATTTGTTCACGGTACACATGTTGCCACGGTCTTCAGAATTTTAGGAATGTAGTATTCTGTTTGTTACCGACTGTCATGACCTGTTCCAAATCCTCTATTTCAAAACATCTTATAATACATAGCCTGATATGTGCCTGTGCAATGACGCAAGTTAAGATGGCGCCCCAAACCATTACCTTTACATACTGCTATTACATTACTTTTGGCACGTCAGTGTAATATGCGAGGTGCATAATTTTTCAGTAGGTTTTTCAATCATTTTGGTACTTGGTGGAAAAACTTGGCATTTTATAGTTTATGTATAGATCAGCATAGATTTTTCAAGCTTGAAATGTCGGCCCGTATGCCATAATTTTCACTGTTTCCTCTCTCTGTTTCAGCCATTTTTTTAAAACCTTGGTGTAATATAGCATCGAATGAATTATTTTTGACCCCATTTCTTTCTCCTTCCCTACCGTTTTCTGCTTGCCGTTGAGTTCGTTTCAGTCGCATAAAACGTTACTCGTTTTCATCCACATTAATGCCAAATCGCGAACATCAATTATATATTTGATATGACCATATTATTCGTCTCGTTACGTTCCCTCTTGCTGCTCATTTTTTACCATCGTTTCGCCGATCTCTCTCTCTCTCTCTCTCTCTCTCTGATCACCCCATAAATCTACCTTTTCTACCATTTCTTTTTATGCCCTTATTTAACCACATCTCTGCCCGTTTTCCCGCCTCTACCCAGCCTCTGTTTCTTTTCTTTCCCTCACTTTTATTTAAGTCTTTTTACTCCTCGGCGGATTTCCCTCAACTTCATGAGTTACATTTGAGACGAAAGTCAGGCAACTTCGTAAGGCAGGCAGGCGTAATGTGTACCGAGATATATACGAGCCCTTTTCTTTCCTCCCGATCATTCCTCACTCTCTCTGCACATGCTATGCCGCTTCAGGACGTGGATGAACACGCTCCTCCACATCCTCCTCCAATAGCTTACCTGAAAACTTAATATTGGCTAAGAGACATACTTTAACTTCGAAGATTCTCAGCGTTTTAGGTTAGTAATAGTTCAGTATCTGTCTATATTTCTGAGATGAGGCATTATGTACACTATTTACATTATTCGGACTATTGTTCTCCTCTTTGTCGCCATATTTATTACAACGTTTTTAAAGAAGGCCGGAGCGTACAACGGCCGAGACGTTGTAATAAATATGGCGACAAAGGTGTGGACAATAGTCCGAATAATGTAAATAGTGAATGTAATGGTTAGTGAAGACAGTTTTCTGCATCATTTAAATCAATAATAAATTATCTGCTCTATTCACAATACAGGAACAATATATAAATAACTGAAAAAAAATTCATTTATCATCATCATCATCATTGACTGTGTTATAATATTTTGGCATTACCTACTAATACTTGTGTTATAGTTGTACTTTGGGTGTTTTTTATGACCATGGAAAATCTCTCTTATATCCAGATTTCTCTTATATCCGGGTCTCTTATATCCGGTTTAATTAGTATGAAAATAAATATATGCATGCGCACGAGATGAAATAACTTTCGACGAGTGACAAGGCAGCCTACGGGAGAGTGTTACATGTGTGGCCAATGAAGGTATTTCATGTTTTTATTTGAATTAGATATAACATTAAGTATGTAAGGGAACAATTATAAAAGTATTGATATTACAAAAAATATATTTATTTTCATACTAATTCCAACTACAGTGTAAACCGGATATAAGAGACCCGGATATAAGAGAAACCTGGATATAAGAGAGATTTTCTCTGGTCCCAAATTAGAGCCTGTGTTAATAAAACAAAATAGACCAAACCCGGATATAAGAGACTTACTATCCGGTCCCGACAACTCTCTTATATCCGGTTTACACTGTATATATACGCATTTAAAAAATATAATGTCACCACATACAAGGCAATAAAGCCACTAAGACACAAGAGTTTTACTGAATTTGAAAGAATATAAGAAAAGGAAAACATTATTCAGGAGAGAGCCCAACAAAAAAACAGAAATTAAGAACACAGAAGATAATCATTGTCATTGCATTTAATCATTTTAAAATCAAATTTGAATGGAAAGCAAGACGCCAGAAGAAAGTTCCACAAGTGAGTAGCACACGATAGTAACTGTTAGAATATCACTTATGATTACATTTAGCAATTTCATGTATAAAATGATGAGGCCTTTCTGCCAATTTAATACTGCGCTTAAATTCATAAAATCGAGGCGAGAATGTATAATGCTCATCAGAATAATTACCATGAAAATATTTATAGAATTGACACAGGGAAGCTGCATTATGCCGGTGACAAAATGTCTGAAATCTAGATGACATGTCAAGACCGATATCATTGCAGATTAATTCACATTGGACTTCATCAGTAATTTCCAAATACATAATAGAAGCACCAAACCAGATGTGACCACAATATTCAATGAATGGACAGATTATCGATTTATACATTTGTAACATAGTTTCTGTCGATAAAAATATATATCTAGCACGATACATTGAAAGAACTTTGCTAACAGCAGACCGAGCAGTTGATTCAATTCACTGCTTCTACTTCGCGTCCACGGAAAAAGTTAGCTTCACCATTCTTATCTAAAGCTTGATAGATTCTTTCAGAAATAATCGTTAAAACATCAGCAGTTGACCTAGAGGAGCAGAATCTATATTATCTGAAAGAAGACACTGCAAGGTGAGATGTTTAATCAATTAAGAATTAATTAAAGCCTCTAGTACTTTGCCAAGAACAGGTAGAAAACTAATAGAAAGATCAGATGGTCCGTCTGAGTTATTAAAGACTGGAGCTATTGAAGTTTCGTTTTGTAGTCGTTAAAATTAACGAGCCATTCTTTACCACATTTAACAAAAGAAAGTAGACCCATTTTTAGATCATGTGCCAATTTGACCTATCGAACCGATCAGACTTACTATTAATTAAGCCAGGAGTAAATGGTTGAGAACCGATGCGATTGGGAAGGTCGTTGATGAAAATTAGGATCAATAAAGCTTCAAGGATAAGGTCCTGGGGATGCCTGCATTAATCCAAAAAGAACTAGAAGCGTTGCTATACAAGAAAACTTTCAATTCGCGATTAGATATAAAAGACCGAATCAGTTCAAAAATTAGTCCGAAAAATAACATTTCAACTTGAGAAGAAAAGCAATATGTCAAACCATGTATGCCGTCGAGATATCGGAATCAAAAGCTTGACCATTCGTATGTATAGCTTGATAGACTCGTTCAACAATAACCGTTAACACATCAGCAGTTGACCTAGAGAAGCGAAAATCACATTACTTATCTGAAAGAAGACACTACGAGGTGAAATGTTTAACGAATTTATTGAGTTGATTAGTGATTCGGAGTTGAGAACAATGATAAAACTTAATATAAAATTTTAATATTCTGCAATAAAAATTCAAGAGCAAAATTAAAATGATATAAGTTTGAGTAAGATACTCGAAGCGACGGAGATGTGGTTCTACAGAAGGATGCTAAGGATATGAACCGAGCATGTGAGCAACGATGAGGTCTTAGAGAGGATGCAAGCAAGGAAGAGGCTTATACTTAACACCAGGAAGAGGCAGCTGAAGTTTCTAGGAAGAAATAAGGAGGAAGGAGGGCCTAGAGATTCTTATGCTCACGGGTCAAATAGAGGGAAAGAGAGAAAAAAGAAAACAAGGTGTGACATACATGGCCGGCTTAAGCAAGTGGATGACAGAACGCGGTCTGGAGGAGGTAGCAGAGGGTAGGAAGTTGTTGAGGACTGCAAGGGGTAGAGGAAGGTGGAGAGCTATGATCGTCTACGTCCTGAAAGGACACGGCACATAAAAAGAAAGAAGTAATTTCTGTTTTTGTGAACCAATTGTAATGATGATGGTATCATTCTAATCATTCATGACTTTTAGAAATTTGGTGTACACTAAAATACTTGATTGTTTTTTTTACGACAATGATATCGTACTTGGTGGATGAAAGGAAAAAATAATATTATCTTTATCTATAATAACGCAAATGCAGCAAGAATAATAC
>OZ038497.1:54414997-54457497 GCA_964036315.1 Acanthosepion esculentum | reverse complement strand
AACCTACGGCACTTTTGGAATGTACCTGAAAACCCTACCACGGGTTGACCCACGCCTTGCGTGTGAAATTGGGTAGATGGAAAGCCATCGGTGGTTGTGCTAGCACGAAGTCACAAGTCATCGTGACCGAGGGTTTGGGAGTGCTAGCCTTGTTCAGAATTTTTGATCACGCTAGATAACGCGCTTCTCTCCCAGAAACTGTAACTAAGGTCTGCTCAACTTAGTTGCAGTATAAACCACAGGTGGATTCTGTGGTTGTTTAACAAACAAAAATATGCCTGAGTAGGCGTCTGCAATGAGGATTCGCTAGCCGCCCTAGCAGACTAGCATCCTCGGACTCGAATAGCTGCTTTTACGAAGAAGAATATCTTCAATTAATTTTATTAATTATAATGAAAAAAGTATGTTAATTTGAATAATACAAAAATAATTAAAATTATAATAAATAATATCTTGTTTCTGTGGATATTTTCATATGCGATAGACCAGAACATGCAGCTTGAAACGAATAGTTGAAAAAAAAATGAGGATTCATTTTGACTGACAGAAAATATAATTTTAAAACAAAAATCGAATCTTTAATTGATGTCTTTCTTTTTTAAAAGTACGTCTTTCTGGGATTTCGAAGAAGCATTTTGTAAACATTGCTTCAGACATTTTTAAAACCTTAATTAGGCTTGAAGTTTACTCTCGTTCGTTCATTACGTGCCCACCAGTCCACTATTCCCACGTGACGGTAAAACCGGCTTACCAGCCTGGCAGGTTGAAGAGTCGATATCGTAGAGGATTTTAATAAGGAAGATTCAAGTCACTTCATAAAAACCAAAAAGGGTACTAATTATGGAGAAGGGGGAAATCCCAGAAGAGAGGGAAAGAAAAGACAGCGAGGAAAAATAAATAGCAGACTGAAAACAAAGACATTAGCATGAAGGAGAAAGGTGTAATGGAGAAGAGAAAGAAAGAAAGAAAGAAAGAAAGAAAGAAAGAAAGAAAGAAAGAAAGAAAGAAAAGAAAAAGAGAAAGAATGTAGTAGAGAGAAGAGGAGGGACGTTTGTTAAAAAAGGGCGGAAAGGAAAGATCTTACAAAAATACTGAAACAGATAAAGCTATAAAAATATAATCCATAGATACAGAAAGCCCACATATCTTAATAATTACCCACGTTGCAGTATCTGTTATAAAAGTTTAATACTTTTAACTTAACAGTCACTAATAACACCATCGTGAAATTAAATATAAAACCGATATTGTTTCTAAATTAATTTTACTTTCTGGATTTTTAGCATAAAATATCTTATAAAGAATATGTAGCCACATCACTCTCACGTAGACTTACGTGTCATATTTCTAACAAATTTCTCAACGGTAAGAAAACGTACAGAGACATAAATATTTACACCATATTTAGTTCAACCAACTCAGTTATTTACAGACAGGACACGTTAAATCACCATTTTGTGAAAGATGTTACCACATGTGCGCTTCCTCGAACACTTCAAACTCGATCGCCTCAAGCCAAGGTTGAATCACCATCTTTCCTTCCCATCCTCATAAATTTCAAATCCTTTCACATCCACTTCCATTCATATCACACATATACATCAATATAATTGTCACTGTAACACTCTACCATGAGTGGTTCTCAAGCCTGCTACTGGGTTAAATTTAGAATTTAAAATATAACACAATAATACTCAGCAAGGCAAATGAAAAAAGAATCTATTCATCTTAAAGGAAAATAATCAATTATTCAGAGAATACCCCATGATTCTGAAATAAGCATTCAAAAATATATTTAAATAGAGTATATACTCACATCTCATGCGATCATCGAAGATTTAATTTTGAAACTAATTTGACTACTGTAAATAGATATATCGTTTGGTCAACGGTGTAGCCACGGCCAGCAGTACATACACTAATTTTATATCCTGTATATGATGCGACCCTCTTAAAATTAACTTCAAAATTAGGTCTTCAAAAGTCGCGTGGTATGCGATTATATACGGTATATAAATTCCACACAGCCTGAGTTCCCTATAAAATTCAAACTGAACTCTTATATAAGATCGGTCCATCGGTAAAAATACTAAAAAAATAGTCGGTTCTATGTAACGCTTTAGAAATTACCCGATTCTGCCACGCTATAGAGTCAATTCAGCCCCCACCCCAACCCCCCAAAAAATAAAGGTGTATTGCTGTCACATCTGAACTGAAGTTTCACAAACTTTCCTTTCCATCCTTGACAAAGTTCAAAATCTTTTGCACGGCCTTGAAGTTGATGAAGTGCTTAACTTGCGTCATTTTTCCCACAGATGTTTTAGCTAATCACAGTTTCGTGGCACCGTGTGCACTTTTTAAGACGTTGAATCGTATATTTCCAAGATATACATACACACACACACACACACACACACACACACACACACACACACACATATATATATATATATATATATATATATATATATATATATATATATATATATATATATATATATATTATAAACACACACACAGCACACACTCACACACATTGTGTAAAATTTCAAATGCAACTAAAATTATACTTGTAAAAGTGCAATACACATAACAACAAAAGGGAAACTTAGTCGCCGTCTAAACTAAATTAGTTTTTTTCTTTTACATTTAAAACACGCTTATTCAGGCTAACTGAAAAGTCAAGGTAAATTATGGAGGATGTTAAAATATGTAATTTAATGTTTAATAACTTTAGTAAGTGTTATTGTTGATTTTGTTTCGTAATGTAATTAATATTTATATGATTTTAGTTTCGGATCAATGTATACGTTACATAAAATCTCTTTCAAAACCTCCGATATCCTCATTATTTCATTTACAACGCTAAGAGAAAGGCATACAAAATATACATACATAGATACATACATACATACATGCATGGATATATATATATATATATATATATATATATATATATATATATATATATATATATATATATATATACATATATATATATATATATATATATATATAATTTATTTTAGCATATTAAATCAAAAACATGTTAAATATCGCTATACAATTGTGATCGTGCTTCGACGCATATCAATGCGTCTCCTTAGGCGTTTGTAAATTTTTGGAGGACATTGGTGTTGTTGAGGGCTTCATGCTTGGCTAATGTTGGCGCATGAGACATAACACGAGCAGCGGCGAGGTAACTTATTGGTGACGAAGCAGCTCGTTCGATAGTGTCTGCTTTATGACTTCAAGTGGGGCTTGTCCGCAGCCATATCAAATTGGCGGGTGCGTTAAACCTTTGGGGATAATGCTGTGAGTGAATGCCACCCCCTACCAATGGCGCCAGAAGTTCAGGTCAGGGTGATGAGGATCTGAAATCGCCATAGCGAAAACTTGTGGTGAGCTTGTCATACGCTTACATGTTTCTGATGAAACAGAATTCACCTGCACCTCATAGAGAAATTGTACAATTTGATCAAGTGGGTAATCCCACTCACTGTCGGAAACCAAAAAAGCAACAGCGAGTGACAGCCTGTTTCTCGTTGATTTTCGGCTCGGCAATGTACCCATATTTAATCGAGTGCTTACCAGTGTCGTTCAAATTTGCTTGGTATTTTGTAATGTCCATCGTGCCGTCAATGCGTACTATTTTACCTGTTCCAGAGGCAGCAAAGAATCCCAAAATCATAAGGCTGTCACCGCCATGTTAGTGTTAGGAACTCGCCAGATATACCACTTAGTGTTCCTCCCCAAAAGCTCTAGTTTGGTCTCATCCGACTTGTGCCAGAATGTTTCTATCTTATTAATATCAGCTTTGGCATATGTGAAGAAAACATGCTTGTGATATTTCGTGACTTTTTCTAGGCATTCTGCCATGAAGATCAGCATTGTTCAGATTTCGTCGCATAGAATATATATGCACATTGATTCCGACATTCGCCAGTGATTTGTCTGGGATTTCCGAACTAGATGACTACTTGATCTTGCTGTTATTTTTCGCGGACGGTTAACATTTTGATTGTGATGCTGTAAATCACAGAACTCCCACTTATAAATAATTTGTTCCACGGTGGAGAAGTGAAATCGAAATTGTTTTAATAGCTAATTTGTAGCCTTCTCCATCATTATAGGTTTCTACTATGCGAATTTTGAAAGCGTCACGAAGTTATTTTGATCTTTGCATATATATTTAAAAAAAATTTAGTCTCTAACTGCACACGTTTGGATACAGAATAAGTTATATCATTTGACTGCAGCAAACAGCTTAACAAGAAATGAACAGGTGTAATTTTGATCTTTACGTGTGCTAAAATAATTAGTTGCACTGACAACCATGTAAAACAAAAATACAGAGTGTAAATGTAAGGATTCACCACTTACTTTTGTACATCTTAATTTTTAATTAATATTTTTTACTCAAGCTTGAAAAATATAATTGAAACTGGTTGTATTTCTTTTAATAAAGGTTTTTTCTTAATGAATATATAGCTTAATTAAGATATGTTGATTATCTGGAAAAAGAGACAATTATTTTAAATTTTATCTTCGAGGTTCACTTACGTTTTGTACAACACTGTATATATTAGAAATTTTGTTACATTACTTAAAAATTAAAAACTAAATGTGAATACCTTGCAAAATGCAATACCTTGATAAATGCAAACACACACACACACACACACACATATATATATATATATATATGAAGAAATATAGTTTAAGGTGTGCTATATTTATGGGATAAAGTGCTCGACTACGAAACAGCCCTAAAAGATAGTGCATTCCCAGCAACACTCACATACTCACCACAGAACACAAAAAAGGCCAACAGTAAAAATAATATCATATGATTCAACCCACTGTACAGCAAAAACGTAAAAGAAAACGTAGGAAAAACACAAACAACTCCCGGAATCAAGCACCCTACCCAAAATATTCAACAAAAACACAGTAAAAATCAGATACAGTTGCACCGTGAATATGGCACAAATAATAAAAAGAACAACAGAAAAACTATCAACAAACCACACGAACAAATTAAACCCACGTGTAACTGCAGAATAAAAAACGAATGCCCCTTAAACGGTAATTGTTTACAAAGCAACGTAATATACTAAGCCACGATAAAATCATTAGATAATGAAGAAAAAGTATACATAGGAGTAACTGAAGGGCCCTGGAAGCAAAGAAATTATGCACACAAAACATCTTTCACAAATAGTAAATATGTGAACAGCACAATGCTTTCTAAGTATATCTGACAAAATAAAAACAAAACGCACATATAATAAGAAAATAAGAAAGGATCATCAGCCTACAACAACCAATCAAAAATTTGCAAACTTTGCTTGGAGGAAAAATAGCTATAAATACCTTCCCAGACAAAAATAAATTATTAAATAAAAGATCCGAGCTCATCTCAAAATGCAGACGTGAAAATAATTTTTACTACGTTACTTAAAAATCGAAAACTGAAAAAATAAAAATAAATAAATAAATAAATAAACAAAATGACAATAAAATAAAATAAATTAACCCAAACAAATTATCAAATCACACTCATTAGAATAGACGAAATAGAATAAATAAATAAAAAATAAAAAACAAAATCAATGAACTCAAATAAATAACGTAAATAATGAACAAATTAACAAACCATTATGACCAAAATATTAGTTAGACTATAAAAATCAAACCTAAAATCGGACGAATAACAGAGCTATAACTGTTATATAACGATAAAAAATATTCAAACAATATTACTTTACTTAAAAATCGAAAACCGAAAAGAGTAAATAAAAATATACAGTATTATAAATAAATAATAAAATACAAGCAAAATAAATTAATTGAAATAAATAAATAAACTAATAAACCGATCCCGATAAACTAACCGTTAGAAAAAAAAATAAAGATAATCAATCCAAATAAATACATGAAGTAATAAACAAATTAAAAACTGCTCCGCCAAAATAATAGTTAGAATATACTACAACAATCAACCCCAAAATTGAATAAATAGCTTTATCTTCCCAACCCAAAACAAAACTATTAAATAAGCGATGTAAACGAATTTTTACTAGGTTAATAAAAACACCGATTAAAATTAAAATAAAAAAATAAATATATAAGAAAAGAAATAATAAAAAATAATGACAAGCAAAATAATTTAAGCCAAATAAATAAATAAACAAATAAACGACTTCCGGTAAAATAACCCCCAAAATAAGCTACTCACTTTTTTACCACTGACTCGTATATATAAATAGGAAAATAAGAGCAATATCTGAACAATGCCGATAACGTAATGTACTTAAAACTATTCAGACTATTGTTCTCATCTTTGTTGCCATATTTATCACAACGTTTCGGCCGTTGTACGCTCCGGCCTTCTTCAGGTGGTTGGTATGTGGAAATGAACCCTTTGTTTCGATCGCTAGAGTAGACTGTTCTAGTGCATGTCAGTTATCAGTTATCTCCTGTTAATTCGCCTCTCCAAGTTCTTCACTGCCTTAAACAGGTATTGAACTCAAAACTCTTTGGGCCCTGTACAACGGCCGAAATGTTGTGATAAATATGACAACACATATGAGGACAATAGTCCGAATAATGTAAACAGTATACATAACACCTTATCTCAGAAATATAGACAGATAATAAATAAACGAATAACCTACGAATTAACATATAAACACAAGTAAATGCAATAATAATAAACAGCGAATTATTAAGTGACATATAGGAAGAAAATTAGTAACTACCGACACTCTGGACTTATGAATATGTTTTCCGCCAGGCTACAGACTGATTATTGAATGACGACTGAGTGGAACTATCCAGTTGAATTAGTGTGAATTATTGTGCGCCGAGGATTTGGGTTTTGATTTAGCATTTATCGGACGTTAAGCCGAGCCGCGCTACTAACAAGGTATTCACTGAGATGGTTAATTATATTCGGTTGACTTTTACTTATTTGTTTTTGTTAAGTATTTATTTACAGTTCTAAGTAAATACTGTTTTATTTTAACATTGCAGTTTTGAATTATACTTAATTATTAACAGCCACCGTACGTCACGATATTAAGTAATCAATAATAAATAACGAGTAAAAAGTTAAGAACATTAGAAAATAGCTACAAATAACTG
The DNA here is from genome assembly GCA_964036315.1 of Acanthosepion esculentum. NCBI lineage: Eukaryota > Metazoa > Mollusca > Cephalopoda > Sepiida > Sepiidae > Acanthosepion > Acanthosepion esculentum. Next base: position 54,450,348 of record OZ038497.1, on the reverse strand, counting down.
CTTTTGGATTCACAATAAATCCTTGTCAATAGCATATGGAATAATTTGAAATATAACTCTTACCGCCTACCCAATAACTATATATATTGAGCTTTCTTCTTGGATCAGTTTTAATATTTTTATATTATTAGAATTCTGTATATATATATATATATATATATATATATATATATATATATATATATATATATATATATATATATATATATATATATATAATACATTATTATATTCTATACTTAATTCGATATTACTTTTTTAATCATCCGCCATAAATCCCCCCCACCAATTAACGTATTAGGAAAAAAATAAATATCAATTTAAATGTCCATTGGGAGATTGCATGCACGATATAGAAGCTATATATGTTGGATATACATATAAAGAATATATATTTAAAGAATATATATTTAAAGAATATATATTTAAAGAATATATATATATATATATATATATATATATATATATATATATACTGGCTATTTTTTTCGAGCACCCAAAAATTACTGCTGGAGGAATTATTTCAATATCGACATGACCGTTACTGATGTCGTCATTCTATAGAAAGACATGTTGTCCCCTTATTTCGTCGCTGAGAATTGTTCAGAGTGATTCATCAATTTCTTTCTTTCAAGGTATACGAGATGACACGTATGACTCATACGTTTGTAAGCAATCATCTAGAGGTCAAACGTTGCTATTTGAAAAACAAATAGTCAAGAAGTAAAAAAAAAAAAAGAAAGAAAGAAGAGTCTTCGGTTGACATAGAGAGATTGACAGACAGGCAGAGAGAGACGAGGATATATTACCAGAATACCAGAGAGAAGAAGAAGAAGAAGAAGAAGAAGAAGAAGAAGAAGAAGAAGAAGAAGAAGAAGAAGAAGAAAACGAAGAAGAATTGAAAAAATATTGACGACCAACGTGTACAAGCGTGCTATGGCGGCATTCCGTAATGCGAGCGTCGGTTTTGTCCCTTTGGTCATATCGCTTTTTCTTCGGCGATAGACGCGCGCGTCTCACGAAGGCAAACATGCTTATAGTTTTATTAGACCACACAAACGTACACAACATAGATGTGCACGCAAAAGCAAGTCCACGAATTAATCATATTCAGCCGACAACGATTACACGCCACATTCAAGTGACTTAATGCGGCTTTTTTCCACACAATCCTGTGATGTCTTCCTACAAACATTAGACAGCTAAATTGAATGATCACAATTCATAAATTATTTCTCTCTTCACAACAAAGGCAAAAAAAATCGCAAATCCAACACTATCCAAACTTTTGGGATTATATTATCTTAGTTTTTTCCCTACTAACATTACGTGTTTCCCGTATGAGATTATATATTATCTGTCTATATTTCTGAGATGAGGTATTACGTACATTATTTACATTATTCGGACTATCATCTTTGTCGCCATATTTATTACAACGTTTCGGCCGTTGTACACTCCGGCCTTCTTCAGGTGGTTGTAATGTCGAACTGAACCCTTTATTTCGCTGACTGTGGTAGACTGTTCTAGTTCCATGTTTAATGGATGTCAGTTATCAGTTATCGCCTGTTAATTTTCCCCCCTGAAAGTTCTCCACTGCCTTAACCGGGTATTGAACTCGTTGGTTCCTGTCACTGTCCTGTCTAACCAACGCCTTTATCCACTGTGCCATGTGTCCTTGAGGACATCTGTGTATGAATTTCTGGGTATTACAAACCTAATGTTTTCCGCAACCATTTTTACCAGTGCCCATATTATTATTATTATTATTATTATTATTATTATTATTATTATTATTATTATTATTATTTTATTTCTTTGGATTTTTTTTGTATACTCATTTCCTTCCGGGTCCCTAAGAACAGAAATGGCATCATGACATTTTTATAAAAAAATATAATAAAATAAACAAATTAAAAAACAGCTTTGTTTGGATCCAGTGACTTGACTCAAAGAGTTGTGAGTTCAATACCTGGCTATGGCAGTGGTGAACAAAAACTTGGAGAGGTGAGTTTAAGGGAGACAACTGAGACATCCGGAAGATGCATGGCACGTGGAAATAGATCAATCTACACCGGTGGACGAAATAAAGGGTTCAGTTCGAAATTCCAGTGACCTGAAGACGGCCGGAGCGTACAACGTCCAAAACGTCGTGAACATGACAATAAAGACAAGGACAACAGTCAGGGCAATGTAAATAATGTAAATAATTGCAATACCCCATCTCAGAAATACAGACAGACATTTTTTTGTATTTCTTTAAGACTTAGGTTACCAGGGATCCCTTCAATCGGAACCTTTTCCAGTCAACTCGAGGGCTTCAACTACAACTGGAATTGTTGATGTCCTCACGTGCCAAATATTTGAGATTTTGATTACAATGTCCTTTGTACGTTGATAGATTTTTGAAGATACATGACAGTCTGGAGGGAATGTCATGTCAATAGAAGGCATATTCTGCTTTTGTGGTCTGTAATCACGATGTCTGGGCAATTAAATTTGATTGATGCGTCTGTGTGCATTATAAAATCCCGTTAAATTGTTACAACCCCTATCTCTATAACCGGGCCTGGGTGGTGTTCATACCAATTTCTTGCAGTATCCTTTCCGTAAAATTTGCAGATTTCCCAATGTACATTTAGGCCCACTCTGTCATGTCGGGTTTCATATTCTCTGGGTGCCAATATCGTCCAACGTGCTGCACGATGGGCAATTGTGATTATTATTATTATTATTATTATTATTATTATTATTAGTCGTAGTAGTAGTAGTAGTATTTCCTTCAATTTTTGTTGTATATCCATTATCTTCCAGGTCTCATCTAGTGACCTAAGGTCCATAATGGCTTCCGGACATTTTCCACTGATCGTTTTTGAAAAAAAAAAACTAAGATCACACATATTCTACAGAGACAAAGATATTAATAATTTTTTAGCTGTTTCTTGTGAGTGCAATTTTTTTAGATTTCTTTAAGGCATGACTAGCCAGGGATCACTTAATTAGTCTATCAAAAGCTTTTTTCAGTCTTTCCGATGACTCCAAATACAATTGGAATTATCCATGTCCTCATGTGCCACATTTTTGTGATTTCCACCTCAAGAATGTTGTATTTTCATAGATCTTTGAAGATCTTCAAAGATACATAACAGTCCACAGGAAGTATTATGTCAATAAAAAAGAAGATTTTATCTTGTGGGCCTTGATCATGATGCTTGGTGTATTTGTTTAAATTATTCTATTTGTGTGTAATATAAAGTCCAATACAATTGTTACAATCCCTATTTTGTAACCCGGTCGGGATGATGTCCATCCCAGATTCTTGCAGTTTCCGTCCCGTAAAAGCTGTATATTTCCCAGTGCATATATTAGTCCTCTCAATCCTGCCGAGTTTTATATTCAGTGGATGCTAACACCGTGCAACCTGAGAGAAGATGGTCAACTGTTTCTGGATATTTATCATAGAACCTGTCTTTAGGGTTAGCACAATTTTTCAGTATGTGTGCTTTGTAATTTCTAGTCAGCAAGCATTAGTCCTATGATGCAAGAATAAAACATTCGGTTTCAGCTTTTAACCCTGCACTATATAACCACTGATAGCTAGGGGGTGTATTTGTGGTAGCTTGTTTGGTACGGGCAGTGTACTGACAATGAAGAGGCTTATCTTGTCATAGTTTCTGCATTTGGTACATTGCATTTGCTTCTGATTTCTTTTTTAGTTGCTTTGTCACTGCAATGGGGGTATTATGTTTTATTTAGACTTCTTCACCTATTTGAAATTTACTTTTGAATTTGTTGGCTTCCTTTGAACAGACGTGCTATACGATGTAGCCACAGAGGAAGCATATTTTTCGTTGGTCTCCAGTTTTAAATCCAGAATATCCTTTCTCTTAGACTAGCTGCCTCCCAGATTAGAGAACCAAGAAAGTAAAATGTTAAGCTATAGCTATTGATTAATTGACTGATTGATTCGTTTTCTACGGCTTACCAACCACTTGCAGGTTATTGCTGAATACAGTTTCTTATTTCTTACATGTTCTTTGACACAAATCATCGTCCAGCATTCTGTAGCTTCCAGGTATCTTCCAAGACCGATTGTTGTGGTTTTGTAATTGTTGAGTCTTGACTCATTGTTGAATCTCGCCTATTGCATGGAATAATAATGCAACACAAAATGTACTTAGAACAAGAATGTATTATAACAAGAAAGTGTACACAATATTTACATCTAGTATTTCTGTATATTTCTGGGAAGACCGTTCCTGGAGAATGCGTTGACTAAGTCGCAGTCGGGCAGAGTCTCTAGTTGGATCTCGTGATTAGCCTCCCTGTCTTCCGGTACCAACCATATTTATATAGTCGGTACCTCGCTATGCAGATTAGGTGGATCCTACCACAACAGTAATACATTTCTAGTTGAACAACTCCTCTGTCTCCTGCGTACCTGGAAACATATAGACGATTAACATCAGTCTTAGGATGAGGCATGCGGTTGCAAGTGAGAAGTTTAGCCATCCATTCGCTTAATGTTATCTATGGTAAACTTAAGGATGTTTCAAATGTATTTCACCACAGGGACAGCCAATGTGTTTATGGCTGATATTATGTTTTGAGAATTCAACCGCTGAGATTTTTACCATTCTCGGAACATTCTTGATGCCTTCAGCAGAACTGGTATCAGAAACAGGATTGCCAGCGATATCTTTTATTTTGTTCTTCTAAATATTTTATACTTCTATATGCATCCAGATAGAGTGAATTCCGATGAAATACAACATAAATTCTAATGAATAATCGCTTCTTGGGGCAAATTGGACAAGGAAACGACTCTCGTCAGATTTAGAATTCAGATTTGTCCTTCTCCTAGGCTGGTTTCCATTCAAATCTAAAGAGCCCAGTCTTCGTTAATATTTATCTCATCGCTAGGGGAAGACGAAAAGATGGATTAATACCTCTTCTCAGCTGTATTTAATTTTGTGCATGTGAATGTAATGAACTTAAGTGGGATTCGAACGCGTCTCTCCGATTTTTGATTTTTATTACATCATTCGCACAATCTTATATTAACTTCACAAGCCCACCCCATATATATATATATATATATATATATATATATATATATATATATATATATATATATATATTAAAGACATTTTTATGTTTAATATTCTTTTTATAGATACAAGTATTTAAGTAAATGCTCTGTTTATAATAAACAGTATTAAATAAAAACTTACCGGCCTGAATGTCCGAGAAATTTTCATAGAAAATATGTGTCCTTCGACAGGATTCGAACCTGTGTCCTATACGGAACCGTCATATAGCCTGACGTGCCTCACCACTCGGCCACAAAGGACGAATATTTCCTATGAAAATTTCTCGGACATTCAGGCCGGTAAGTGTTATTTAATACTGTTTATTATAAACAGAGCATTTACTTAAATACTTGTATGTATAAAAAGAATGTTAAACATGAAAATGTCTTTAAATAATTGTCGGACTTTGTCCATTATATATATATATATATATATATATATATATATATATATATATATATATATATATATATATATATATAGTCATTCACATATATATTTTAGTGTGAGTTTGAGGCCCCACAGTTTTTCAGGACAGGGTGCTTCCCTGAGAAAGTCTCAGTTCATCCTGATTGTTTGTAGTTCGAGCTACATTGATGTGCAATTTTTGACTATATTTAGGAATTTGCTCCTACATTTAACCTTTTGTTAGTCATTGCTTTACTAGTGAAACGTATTTTGATACATATATATATATTTTTTTTAAGCTTTTCACCCCAAGCAAGGCTGGAAGCCACTAGGACGCAAGGGGTTACAGAAAGTTTGGTGGAAAAGCAGATAGGAGTGGTAAAGGAGAGGATGTGGAGAAAGATAGTAGATCAATCAAGGCAAGGGGGTTACAGAAGATTTGGAGCGAGAGCAGATAGGAATGAAAGGTGAAAGGGTATGGAGAAGCGAAGTCGATAGATCAAGGCAACTGGAGATGACGATTGATGTTACACTTAAATAGTTGGAGATTATATTTGTCAGGGAAACAGGAATAAGGAAGGGAGTTCCACAGGCGAGATGTGCGAGACATGAAGCTATTGGAGTAGAAGGGACGTCCACATCTAACAGTTTCAACGATGAAGGGGTGGGAACGGGATGCCAGCCTCGTAGAACGTTTAAATTCATGAGGCCTAGGAACCAGCGAAAGCAGCTCATCGGAGCAATTACCGTGAAAGTATTTGTAAAAAAGACAGAGCGAGGCAACGGCGCGTCTGTGAGAGACTGACTGCAGACGAGATGACAGATCAGGGCCAATTACATTGCATATCCGTCTCTGGATCTTATCAAGAACTTTGAGGCAAACAGCAGGGGCTCCAGACCATATATATATATACCGGATATAACAGCAAAATTCTCCAAATCGTGTAACACCAAAATTGTCCAATTGTTAGACCAAGCACTGAATAGTTGTATCTTAGAAATGATTAAAGATATTTTACTGGAATTTCCGTGTTCTTTATAAAACTGTTGTAATCTACATTGAGCAGTAAGTTTGTATAATTACTCTTCGAGCTTAACAGAAGAATCGCGATGAACTCGATCATAAACGAAAATGACATGTTCCTCATTAATTAATTACAGCCAAAGATCGGAAGCTTACGAAGTATTTAAATAAAAGTTCATACACACACACACACACACACACACACTCACACACACACACACACACACACACACACACACACACACACATATATATATATATATATATATATATATACATATATTCCAGGATCTTTTTCCAACTTATTCAACGTGATCTTCGCCCTCTCTAATCTTCTAAATTTCTGTCCAAGAATAACAAAGTGCCTTACACGTTTCACGTACGATTTCATTTTCAATTCTTTTTCACTGATCTTTGGACTGTCATAAGTGAAACTCCGCTCTCAAAGGCAAAACATCTTATGAATTGAGTTGGATCTTTTGTAATTGATCTCTTTAGCTCTAAGTTGAAATGATGATCCCTCTTCCTGCTGTGATCTCCTGATCCAGTTTTTTTCTCTACTGTTCGCTCTATTATTCACCGTTCTCTTGATTGTCCTTGCATGGACTTTGATGATAGAAGCCATATTATGAATGTTGGTACAATTACTGAAAGCCTGAATGATATCTTTCTTCTCACCATTGCTCACTTGGAAAGACAGTGGGTCTGGCATAAAGCAATTTTAAACTGCTCTCTTTTTAACTGGATAACTCAAAGGGGTTATCAGTGATTCTTACGATAATTGGTGTCAAGATGACTAACCGGCTCATCTAAAATCCTGGTAAAAAGAAGCTTAATTAACTTAGTGGTTTTCTGGTTATTGAACATTTTTCAGAATGGATAATTATATTATTACACGATTTGAAGAATTTTGCTGTTACACGCAGTATTTACCAGGCCAGCAATAATTTTGATGATTTAATTTTTATCAATAATATACACGGGAAAATCTATGTAGCTTTTCTAAGCTTAGATAAGATGTGGTGCAAGGGAGTAAGTTGGAGTCACGCAGTTATGATCGAGTTCCGTATTCAGTCATATGCTATGATACAATATATGTTTACACATTGTGTTAAATAGCTTGTCAATTTGTACTGATTCTCAACAAATCTTGCCACCACATCCGGGCACTAAAATGGTTAAAAATACCCTTTTCTTGAATATCTACATAATGTTGTCGCAAACTTGTTCCTATATAACGAGAAGAAAAATGACATTGTTAGGGTCGACAAACTTGATCCCCATTTTTAACGTTCCCGAAACTAAATCTTCATTCTCAAAAGATACTCATGGCCGTTTGGTCGTGTCGTTAATGACTAATTCATATCAGCCTCTTGGTCACGGCATCTTAGCTGATTTTACTTAATTTGGAATTGATGTATCAAAATTAACAGAGATCGTGTCCAGTAATATTCAACGGGGTGGGGCGAGAGAAGTAAACTGATTACTTACCACTTATTCGGGGTTGCAAATAAAAGAACTCGCCAGCAGTTGGACGCTAATGTGGAACAGGTCTAAAATTTCCTCCGGCAGCTTGCAGTTCAGTTTCTTTTTATCATGATGGAATAAATTCAAGGACCAATCGTTGGCAACATTGTCTTTTCTCTCATGGAGTAGAAGGTTAGCAAGAATAATTGCGGAATAAATGTTTCCTCTACAACATACGCAAATATATCTACCTATATTTTTTGGTTTTATCTATCTATCTATCTGTATATATATATATGTATATATATATATATATATATGTATATATATATATGTATATATATATACTTTTGTCTGTTTCGATATCTCTCCTTACTTTTCTTTGTTTTTCCTTAGGTATCAATGTATTTAACTATCTGCTTAGCTATTGAATTAGCACAAAAATTTCAATGTTCATATAAATCGATATTTTGAATAGAAAGAACATATACTTTTCAAAATCATGTAAAATGTAAATAAATATTTTCCTCGCAGCTAATTTGAGTGCAAAGAATGAGGATCTAGCAGAAAGAAGAAAGAAAGAAAAAGAAAGAAAAAATAATAAAAGATAAAACAAATGCGTTTTGGACGCAGGACGATATAACCTTAGGACAGAAAATTTATGAATGACGGCTATTATTCAATTCAACTGCTGCCCATTTACGATTTGACGTTCAGTCTTTCAAGTTAAGGTTGACATTGCTACGCATGCGCAAAACTATAAATATCCACAACTAAAACCTATTCATACACACACTCAATCAATTCTCTCACACAAACGTGTGTATATATATATTAATGCCAATAAACACAACAATACATAGACACACACACGCATGCACGCACACACACACACACACACACACACATATATATATATATATGATAAAATAAAGAACAAATAGGAAACGTTAATCATTCTAGCATGTTTCATTTTTATTAATGCCTCGACAGTGATTGAGAGAAAACATACAAGAAGACAGAACTTTGTTATCTTTAATTTGTTTGGATCGATTCTCATTGGTCAGTTATGTATCATGTACATTCAAACCGTAAATAATTCTATATCTATGCATGTCGCTGCTGTCGTTTAATATTTGTTCTTTATCTTATCTGTTGGATTGCGATCGATATTTGGTCTGCATTTGATCTTTAACTCATACACACACACACATACATATATATATATATATATGTGTGTGTGTGTGTGTGTGTGTGTGTGTGTGTGTGTGTATGTGTGAGTTAAAAACACCAGCACTATATATGCAATATATATATATATATATATAATTATATATATATATATATATATATATATATATATATATATATATATATATATATATATATATATGAGCTCGGATCCACAAAACTGTATGGAATTATACAACATATCTATCATGTCCTAAACGGAGCCGGTAATGCTCAACAATTCATCTCAGTCCTGATTTGCACGGCCGTCTTTGTGAATAACTTAACAATCTGATTGATATATGCATCAACAGAAGGCTGGCTAGAATGTTATTTCAATGGTGGAGATGGCTTCCCAAAATCACACATTGTTTGGAATTGACTGCCATTTTTTAAAATTTCCCTTGCCATCCACACACAAAATTTTGAATGGGGTTCTGGTCGGGCGAACACGCTGGGTGGTCCAGAAGAAATAACTTGACTGTCATAGAGTCGTTTGTCATAAATGCATTATGGATTGCAGCGGTGTCGTGATGAAAAATCCAGTCATTTCCACACAAGCAATGGCCTTCTGTCAATAGGTATGCTCTCCCCAACATGCCAAGATCAGTAACCGCGATTGACATCCCTGTATAACTTGAAGCTCGATTGTTCTTTGATGATTGCACCTCATATCATGATAGGGCCTCCTCCAACGTGTTGTTTAAAAACGTCTCCGGTGGGATATCCTCATCGTGCCAGTAAATTTGGAAGGCATTTGGATCATCCAGGTTTTTTTCTCAACAGAAAACAAAACTTCCTTTCGCATTTTTATGTCTTATGCTTAGCGTTTTCAACTAAGTTAAATGAGCTGTTTTATGGTGTGTAAGAGGCGTGGACTTTGAAGTAGTTTACAGTTTTTAAAGCCTGTCTCTGGGAGATGCAGTCATATTGTTTTGAACTGCATTCTGCGCCCTTAATGGTCTTAATCTTAAGTGCCGATACTGGGTCCCCGAGGACTCTCATACAAATGCTCGAAGATGAATCTTCCGACGGTGGTGATAATTCTATTCAATCAGATGATGGTGGTGAACTTGATGGATGCTAAAGATGTTGCTGATATGTCAGATGACGAAGATGATGACATCGTGGATGGCGTAGATTTAGATCAGGACCTTGTTTCAGCTCCTAAAAGTGGCTATTCAACTCGATCTAGGATAAGTAGTCCAGTGTTCCTCACGCGTCTTCAAAAACTCTTGGTACAAAAGTTTTTAATGGTAATCAAGGATTCACATTGACAATGAAGACAAATAAAAAATCTTTGGATCTTTTTTTGATTCCAGAAATTATCGAAATGATTGTAAAATAGACAAATAAGTAGGAAAACTGCAAGAAAACAGGCTGGCAAACTCTTACAGTAACAGAACATCACGTATATATTGGTCTTTTATGTGATACCAGAGTGTCGAAAGGGAATCGCGAAAACGCCAGGGAGATGCAGAAAGATGAACCTATTTCGAGGCCCGTTTTTGCTGCAACAATAACAAGGAGACTGTTTGAAGAAATTACTCGCTGCATTCGCTTTGATATCTTAGATATTCGGCAGGGCATGAGGGCGGAAAATTATAAGTTTGTTCCATTACGTACATTACGTGTTTTGTATATTTCACAGTGCAAAAAGAACTATCGTCCTTCGGAGCTTTTGTGCCTCGATAAACAGCTCATTCCCTTCAGAGGGAGATGCGCATTCAGTCAATATCTACCTTCAAAGCCAGATAAATATGGCGTGAAGGTTTTTCTTCTAGTGGGTTGTAGCACTAGATTTTTTTTTAAAGCTTATCACCCCAAGCAAGGCTGGAGGCCACTAGCACGCAAGGGGTTACAGAAGGTTTGGAGGAAGAGCAGATAGGAGTGGTAAAGGAGAGGATGTGGAGAAAGATAGTAGATCGATCAAGGCAAGGGGGTTATAGAAGATTTGGAGCGAGAGCAGGTAGGAATTAAAGGTGAAAGGATGTGGAGAAGGGAAGTGGATAGATCAAGGCAACTGGAGATGTCGATTGACGTTACACTTAAATAGTTGGAGATTGTATTTGTCAGGGAAACAGGAATAAGGAAGGGAATTCCACAGGCGAGATGTTCGGGACATGATGCTCTTGGAGTAGAAGAGACGTCTACATCTAACAGTTTCAACGGTGAGGAGGTCGGAACGGTATGCCAGCCTCGTAGGACGTTTAAATTCATGAGGTCTGGGAACCAGCGAAAGCAGCTCCTCTGGGCAATTACCGTGAAAGTATTTGTAAAAAAGACAGAGCGAGGCAACGTCGACCATATACAGGTATAGAAAAACTATAGTTGTGCTGGCATCCAAAATAGTTAAGCAATCAGTTGAGCCATTTTATGGAAGCGGAAGAAATATCACCACTGATAATTACTTTAGAGATTTCATCCTCGTTGAAGAACTTTATCGGAAGAGGTTGACCTATGTTGGATATGTTAGAACTCCACCCATCCCCAAAAAAACCCGAAACATCCCGGAAGGTTTCACCATTGCTAAAGACCTTCCTGTTGGCAGCTGCCGCTTCGCATTTGATCAAAATCTGACTGTGGTTGCATTCACTCCAAAGAAAAACAAATGTCTCGCGCTTCTTTTAACAATGAATAATGATACTAAGGTTGCCGATGCGAATGGGAAACCTGACATAATCCTGTTCTACAATAGTACCAAAGGAGGTCTCGATATAGTCGAACAGCTTGCACACTCTCATTCAGTACAGCGCAAAACAAAGCTTTGGTTTCTTGCTTACTTCTTAAATATTCTCAGCCTTTCTGCCATCAACGCTTATATTGCATTTATGCATTGCCAGAATTTAAAAAAATCGGTGTATCATTTGCACGGAGGCTGTTTCTTTAAGAGGTTGCGCTTGGCTTAATCCGGTCGCACTTACTTGCAAAAGCCCCAATTTTAGATCGAGTTACCCTTGATATTCAGAACAAAATGTGTCAATGTGCAATTGAAATTTCTTACCCGACAAGGGAGGAAAAAGCGCGTATTTATACAAGTTAATATTAATAATTATAACTAGCTTTAATACGTGAACATTTTACGGTTTACCTATTTGAAAATTCTGGTAAATCTTAAAACTTCAGTTAATGTATAAATAAGCTCATGACGACAATAAAATATCCGTAGTAAATCCACTATCGCATCGTTAAATATTTGAGCTTAACAACTTTAACAAAATATTGCAATAACAATCATAAATATGAATGCTGGTCGCTATTTTAAGCCGTAAGTTCGTACAGATGAAAAGATTTAAAATTGATACTTTTTTTTCATTTTTCTTAAACAGACATTAAACACTTCCATCTTCCTTCTTTCTTTCATTATCTCGCCGAATCCAGGTAGTGATTTTGTCTTTTGTCTACTCACGCGATCAAAAATAAATAGTTAATTATTTATGAGATATTAGGAGACGGTAAACACTTCTATCTTTCTAGCTTTTTTTTTTATTACTGAAACTAAGTAGCATCTCTGATCCTTTCCACATGATCAAAATGGCAGGGCGTAGCGGTGGGCCGAACTAAGGAACAAATGAAGGGAGGGACAAGTACAACAACAACAACAATAATAATAATAATAATAATAATAATAATAATGATGCCTATGATGAAGAGATATTTCAGTGACGGTCGCTCTTTGCGTAGAACCGTTTGGATGTTGCTACCAGGTGTTAACATATCAGTTCATCTTTTTTAAATCATACCCCCCCCCCATGCAAGGCAAGAAGATCATTAGGACGCAAGGGGTTACTGGGAGAGAAAAAGAATGTAAAGGTTTTAGGGCGGGAGATGTGAGAAAATGGGAGAATAACAGAACGGGTTTCAGACATAAGGACGATGGCGATCGGGGTTGCATTTAAATTTTTGAAGATTGCTGGTGGCAGGGAAGAAAGAGTTATATAGGCGAGGATTGCGAAGATATAAAATATTGGAACATTTAGAATGGAACACACGGTTGCATCTAGGTAGTCCAACAAGAAAACTGTGAGATCTAAAGGACAATCTACTGGCACGAATAAAGTCATGTAGTAGAGGCAGCAAGGAAGCAAGCTCATCAGAACAACTGCCACAAAAAATATCTGTAGAAAAACAGAAGGTGAGAAAGTGACTGAAGTCGTGATGCCAGGTCCGAATCGATTGCATTACAAACCTGTCTATATTTCTGAGATGAGGTATTATGTACACTATTTACATTATTCGGACTATTGTCCTCATCTTCGTTACTGTTATGGTGAAAGACGCCTAGACTATAGATAATAGACTCTCCCATCTATTATAAGTAGGAGTCAGTAGGAGTCGAATACAGAAAAGTAGTCAGCGACCACAACTCGATTACTCTGCGTAATACTGATTATTACAAGTTCCTAACGTTTTTGTACGTTGAACCTATTTAGGACGAATTTAGTCCAAATACAGTTTCCACTGAGGAAATAACTCTACAACAGTTACCATATTTATCACAACGTTTCGGTTGTTGTACGCTCCGGCATTCTTCAGGTGGTTGGAATGTCGAACTTAACCCTTTATTTCGAACGCTGGGGTAGACTGTTCTAGTTGCACATGTCATGTCTAATGGATTTCAGTTATCAGTTATCTCCTGTTAATTCACCTCTCCAAGTTCTCCACTGCCTTAACCAGGTATTGAACTCTGTCATTGGATCTAACTGTGTTTATTTCTATTATATTTTTCTGTTTTCTATGCATATTTAGTTATCCTGAATCTGTGTAGAGTTAAATATATGAAGAGTATGTTTATTCATTAGTTATATATATATATATATATATATATATATATATATATATATATATATATATATATATATATGTGAGAAAGAAATAACATTAAATATACATTTCAAGCAGAAGGTAATTGCCACACCCGAATTAAAACTCTATATTAATACTACCTGCACTCGCTGTGTACTATATATATATATATAATTGTGTACTTGGGCGGCAATACTACTTTTAAACAAGTTTGATTAAAAATGACTGACAACGTACTACGGTTAAGTTTTTTTGTTTAATGTTTGCTATAATCTTCTTTTCTGGACATAAATTATGTCGAAATTGTTCAAATGTTTGTACGAGCCCATTCGGATCTGGCGCCCTCAGTTGTTTTAAGTTATATTTCACACACACACACACACACACACACACACACACACACACACACATATATATATATATATATATATACATATATACATATATATATATATAATAGTAAATATTTCTGCAATCTTACTCTTCTAGTTAGCCCCATACACGCAACGAATTTTAACGTGCCAAAAAAGAACTATATCCGAGCACATACACCCACCTATACACACACACACATTCCCTCCCCATATATATATATATATATATATATTGTTAGAAAATTTCTAAATTTTTGAGAAAGAGCGCTCATTAACGCAAATATAATATTTCAGAATATACAGATTGTAGTCACAAAAATGATCATTCTCTCCGCAATTGTAAGAAAATACTGACTGAAAAAATAACAAATGCATAGAGATTATGTCAAGTTATGGCTGTACCAGTAGCATCGAAAATTATGTGAAACTGAAGGGGAAATCTATAAAATAAATTGGAGAATACTATGACCTTGCTTGAGATCTTAATATTCTTTGATCTATAATATGTATCCTGTGTCAGTGAGGGTTATTTTATTCGAATCTATGCGCAGAACACGTAAGGCATTGAAAATATCCATGGAAATCATATTTCCAGAGAAATACAAAAAAATGTCTTGTTAATTAAAACCCACTTACCAAGAAGAACTTTGTCCATGTAATGCTAATGATGTTATGGAATTTGGAAAAACAAACCATGAAATGTAGCCATAAAAGCACACCACTACCTGCCTTAGGTATCCCCGCAGACTTGGTAGGTAGTGTGACCATAGCAGAAATCGTTATATAATAATAATAATAATAATAATAATAATAATAATAATAATAATAATAATAAGGAACTAGCAAAAATGAATATACCCACATACATAACAAGGTAGCGACATATGTGCACTGGAAGATATTCAAGAAGCACAAAATCGAAACCACTGAGCGATGGTATGACCACTAACCAGACACAGTTATCCAAAATAAATATGTAACTATCCTCTGAGACATGCCAATTCAAACTGACAAGGAAATAAAAGCCAACAGACCTGATATTATCATAAAAGACAAGAAACTCAGGAGATGTATGCTTATTGACATAGGAATTGACAATTTTACTAACAGTGTCCCAGGTAACGTCACTATACAAATTGCCCAGAAGATCGTCCTACTAGGAATTTCCCACATACTAAGAAAAGTGCTATCAATTAAATGACAATTCTCCTATAGGGCCTAAGTATCATAGTTTGAACCCGGCTCTACAGGATAGAAATCAGGAAAAATAACATACACAAATAATAATAATAATAATAATAATAATAATAATAATAATAATAATAATAATGATAATAATAATAAATAATAATGTTGCTGTGAATGGACGGCGTTCATTGAATGAAAAAGGAATGCCAGAAGCAGCCAGGGAAAATTAAGGAATGCAGATCGGACAAAAAGAAATCCTTTTTTTTTGTAAAGAGTATTTGCAAAAGAATTACAAGGGTTACAGGAAAAATGAACAACTTGGAAAAGTTGGAAAAAAAGTAGGGAATAAAAATGAACTAATCAACGCTACAAGAGGTTTTATAATTGCAGCATCAGGCATCGTCTATTTGAACGGATCTCCTTTTCATTCATATTTTTGTTGTTGATCTGTTATTTTTATTTGTTTTGTTTTGGATGCTCTTCTTCTTCTTCTCCTTCTTCTTCTTCTTCTTCTTCTTCTTGTGTTGCTGCTGCTATTTCTGTTCTCCCTCCTTTTTCTTCTTTTCTTCTTTTTATTTTTCTGCTGCCGCTGCTTCTCTTCTTTTCTTCTGCTATTCCTGTTCTCTCTTCTTTTTCCTCCTTTTCTTTTTCTTCTCAGTCTCCTTCTTCTTCTGCTGCCGCAGCTATGTCTGTTCTCCCTTCTTCTTCTTCCTCTTCTTCTTCTGCTGCTGCTGCTATATTTCTCACTTCTTTTCTTCTTGTTTTTCCTCTTTCTTCTGTTTCTGCTATTCTTCTTTTTTTTCTAGATTATCTAAGTTTTTCTCCTTCTTTTTATCTCTTTCCTTTATCTTCTTCTTCCAGTTAAACATTTTCTTTTAATTCCTCCTCCTCCTTCTTCTTCTTCTTCTTCTTCTTCTTCCTTTTATTCCGCTCATTATTATTCACAGCACCCTTCTCTCCATTTGATTTCGTTGTAGTTTTCATCGCATTTATGCCCCTCTATTGAGAGGGGAGGGCTTCCTTCATTTCCCGCCATTTTGTCCCGAACAGTCGACCAGTCAAGTAAAAAAAAAAAAAAAATACATTAAAAATTTATGAAAAAAAATGGATGCGTTTTCCCCGATAAATCACAGATATGAATGAAATCACATCCGGTAATCTGTTGCCCTCGTGACTTGCTCTTTAAAAAAGGAAAACAAGCTCCTAACCCCGGACCCAGACACTATAACCATTCTGACTAAGCGTGAATCTCAACGCATGTTATGTACAGAGTGCTAGCTTTAAGGACAAGACCATGATCGTCCTTCAGAGATATACGGTTTAATTCTCGAAGTTAAAAAAAAAATGTTTCTATAATATGACCTGTAAATTTTAAACTATTTATCACTTTCATCTAAGGCTCGCCCGAGTACTATTGTGTGAGTGGCCGACAGGATAGAACTTTTGTATTTTGACTATGAGGACCGTGTTTGAATCTCATCAGAAACGTTCTTTCTGATACTGTATAAAAGACTCCTTTTTGTTTCCTTTTTTCTCAAAGCAGCTACTTTGCTTACATTTCCCATCTATGATATTCTCAGCATCCTTCTGTAGTGCCATATTTCTGCTGCTTCAATTCTCTTCTTCGCCTGTGAGGAAAGTGTCCAGCCTTCACTTTCATCGAGACATAGAGGACGATTTTTATTACATAGTAGTTCGGCACTCTTTTCTTTGCTTCACACAATATTTTCCCGTTTTCTATTATTTTGCTTAGCTTTTGGAAGGCATGCTTCGTCATTACACTTCGCCGTCGGATTTTATAATATACTCCAGATAGTTAACTTTCTGCTCGTGTTTCATACTAACACAAAATTGTAGTTTGCATTATGGACCACCCCTCTTGCAAACGATAATACTTTGTTTTCTTACAATTGATAATTAGTCCTTTCTTCTCGCTTTCCTTTACTAAATTGGATCGGAGATTCTGCAGTTTGCTTTGCGTGATTGCCAACAGCTCGGTGTCGTCTATCCTAATAAATCTTCGTAGGACCTCTAGTTTACACCGCTGTATATATATATTTTTTTAATTTATTCTTGTCACATACATCCTTCTACATCGGTGTACATGTTCAATACAATTCCTATCTGTATGTAGGCGGTTTGTTCCAGGTAAATTTTCTGAAGTATTCTAATATATTTTCCAATACAAATATTGTTAGCAGTTAGATCACACACACACACACACACACACACACACACACACACACACACACACACACACACACACACCGACTGGTGCAAAGTCCTGGATTGAGGCGAGCGGATGTCTAGTCACACTGACGAGCAGTGATACAGCGAAACAGTCTGTCTGTGGATGACAACATATACGCCCCCGAAAAAATAAAATTCGGTCGAGCACTTAGAGGGAAAGCGCGAATTTGTAATCAGGGACTGCTGCTGCTAATAATGCAAAAGCTCTTCTATGAATCGAGCACTCTGAGGCAATGGCGTATTTATTTTAAAATAAAAACGTAAAAATACACCTTCCACTCTGCCGGGAGATGATAGCCGAGAGGAAAAATCTCCGATTGATGCGAAATCAGTCGGGTTTCGATACTGGTTTGAGGCAATCGGATATCTAGCCACACTAATGAGCTGTGATACAGCGAAACAGTCTCTCTGTAGATAACAATACACAGACACACACATATATATATATATATATATATATATATATATATATATATATATATATATAGCATAGCCAGAAACACATAGATAACTTCTTAAAAAACAAAGGACACCAGATAAAAAAATACAACTTATCCAAAATAGAACACCAAGCCATCTATACTCTTAAAAACAACAAAGACATAATTATCGTACCAGCCGACAAGTGCGGAGCTATAACCATCTTAGACACTAAAAACTATATAAAAGAAGCATAATCACAACTTCAAAATAACCGATTCTATGTACCCTTACCTCTAGACCCAACTAGCACATTCAAAACAGAATTATCATCTCTCACTCAGAACCTGAATCACAACATAAGGAATACCATAAAATCTCTTATTCCTGAGAACCCTACAACAACATTCTACACTATCCCAAAACTACATAAATTCCCCAAAATCATTTCAGAAGAACACTCTAACACCTTTTCATCCAACCAACATCAAATTACACAACCAAATAATGAAGAGAACATCTATGAAATTTCAAAATCCCTCAAAATCATACCACCTGGTAGAACCATAATATCAGGCATAGGTACACAGAACTTATATCTGGGTACATAGACAACATCATAAAATCTCTACTGCCTGACATACCTAGTTATATTAGAGATACTACTGACTTTCTCAACAAATTACAAAACATTAACTCAGTCCACCCGGATACAATTTTAGTAACGATGGATGTTTCGTCTCTTTACACGAACATTCCACATACTGAAGGAGTATCAGCTTGCCATGAGTTCCTTAGTAAAAAATTACCCAACACCCAAATTACAGATATATGTCAATTAATAAATTTCATTCTAACACATAATAATTTTAAATTCAACAACAAACACTATTTACAGATTAGTGGCACAGCAATGGGCACGAAAATGGCACCTAGCTATGCTAATATCTTTATGCACATTCTAGAAAAGAAAATACTAGACAATTCAGAATTTAAACCATTACATTATTTTAGGTATATTGATGACATTTTTTTATTATGGACTCATGGATCAGAAAAATTAAAAAAATTGTTTACTTTCTGCAACAACTTCCACTTAAATTTACCCTGGAGCATTCATACACATCCGTCCCTTTCTTAGACGTTATGATAAAATTAAACAAACATACACTTTCTACCAGTCTATACAACAAACCCACAAACCAGCATAAATTCCTACACTTCAAAAGCTGTCATCCTCTTAAATTAAAAAATCTATCGTATACAGCTCATTTCTAAGAATCAAACGCATATGCTCAGACCATCTAGATTTTCTACACAACATTAATAACTTAACAGAACAATTCCTAAAATGTAAAAAACCCAATAAATATAATAAAAGAAGCACTAAATAAAACTATCCATATAAATCGTATCACACTTCTCACATACAAGGAAAATAAAAACAACAATCGGATTCCCATGGTTTTTAACCACAATCAATATTCCCACACACTTATTCACAATTTAAAAGATGATTACAAGAACCTCCAATCAAACAAAAAAATCAAAGACATTTTCGCTAAACCACCCATCAACGCAAAAAACAAACACCTAACATATGAGCTATCCTCACCTCTACCAAATATCTAAATAATACAAACGAAACAGGAAATTATAAATGTAATAAAACTCGTTGTCTAGTTTGCAAACACCTCATAACCGATAGTGTATTTTCTGTACCCAACTCCAAAATCAAAATACATCCACCTCGCCTCACCTGTGATAGCCATAATATAGTTTACTACTTATTCTGCGCAATATGTCCCAATAGTGGATATATTGGCGAATCTGGAACTAATTTTAGATTTCGTTTCAACAACCACAAACTATCCATACGTCAAAACAATCCTTATTCCCCCATGGCTGAACACTTTAATCAATCAGGACACTCATTAGACAACTGTATATGCTTATTGATAGACTATATAATGATTCTATTGTGGATCTTCCACTTATTATAAAGTTAGTAGAAAAATAAACCTCGGCGGAACAGTGATATAGCCCGTTCGGCTGTCAAACTCTCTGCCATTACTAGAGAGCAAAACGGACGAAGCATTGCCAAAGGCAAAGTTTCGTCCGAGGAGGTAGACAGACCCGGGCCCGTTTATGTGGGTTCTGCGGGAGTATTTTTGGACGAGCCTACGGGCTCGGAGAAGGTACAGTAAACTCGGCCTTGTGCCACATACATCCCTCGTGGGGTAGGATGTTAAATATTAACACATATAGATTGAACGCTGGACAACCGACACACACTCCCAAGTCGTGTAATACTCTTCTGTTGTATTTACTGTTCAATACACGATTTATCTGCAACCTCTTGTTTTCTTATTTCTTAATCATTTATTGGTTACAACAGAGACCAAAACCATATTATATTGCTACTGGAACAGTTCATTTAATAGAGGTGTATCAGTTCTTTGTATACTGAGGTTTATCAGTTCGTTCCCTACAACACTTAAGAACAAGAGAAATGAATTGATTGTCACATGTCATAAAAATAAATACCTGTTGAAATACGTTCATCCAGATTAATTTCTACTATAGATCGAAACATTACCAATTTTTAATTTCTTCTAATTATCTAATGTCGAGCATAGATCATTTTTTCATAGTTTTATCTCCATTTGTTTCAATACAAATATTTTTTTTTAAATGCAATTAATCCCCGTTTATTTTAAAAATAAAACATAAATCCCACCTATCTTAAATACATACTTTTTGTATTTAAAGTTAATTTTAAAAAAAAATAATTTTTTTCATTATTTTAGGTCCGCTTATTTTAATGCATATTTTTTTAAAATACCATTTTTACCATCGTTGCTTATTTTAGATATAAAATATAAATCACGTCTATTATATATAGAAAACATATTTTTTATTTAAAAAAAAGGTAAAATCCATAATCCCCGTATAATATATAAACTACGCCAGCATTGCGTAAACTCGATATTTTTAGTAAAATTTAAATTATGTTACGTTCAGTCTCTACATGGCACCTGAAGATTCTGTTATGCATGTAATGAGTTTTACTACTGGTGAAGAATAATTTATTATTATTATTATTATTAAATTGGCATCACGCTATGCAAGGCAATAAAGCCACTATGACACAAGGGGTTACAGGGTGGGGAAGAATTAGGAACATAAATATTAATAATGTGAGAAAGAAAAAAGAATAATCAATAGGACAGTAGATAGCATTTATCATCTGGCAGGACATTAATGAAAAATACAAGAAGCATATATATATATATGTAATTAAGTAATTCATCGAGTCTGAAACCTCAACAGAATGCTGAAAGCACTGACACAGAATGCAGAAAGCACTGACACAGAATGCAGAAAGCACTGGACGGCCGTTTCGTCCTATATTTGGGACTCATCAGCAGTGCGCATCCACTACCGAGAATTGAAACCCTGACAGTTAGGTTGTCAAGCGAACACCCTACCAACTGTTCTACGGGCCTCGGTGACGAAGAGGTAGCAAATCCTCCTAATTATTACTTATATATCACCGCTTGATCCAGCTTCTAATAGCTCCAGTTGGGGCGGCTTGGTGATAGTAGTCGTGGCTCCCGGGGACACACTCCTATGGTTACAGAGAATCTCAGTTGGGTTCCGCCACGGAATAATGTGAGTGAGCGGCGCTATATCGAGTCTGATTTGCTACCTTCTTCCGAGGCCCGTAGAACAGTTGGTAGGGTGTTCGCTTGACAACCTAACTGTCAGGGTTTCAATTCTCGGTAGTGGATGCGCACTGCTGATGAGTCCCAAATATAGGACGAAACGGCCGTCCAGTGCTTTCTGCATTCTGTGACAGTGCTTTCAGCATTCTGTTGAGGTTTCAGACTCGATGAATTACTTAATTACATTTATCAAATCCTCCTAATATTACTTATATATATATATATATATATATTGATTGTTATCCACAGACAAAATGTTTCGCTGTAACACAGCTCATCAGTGTGGCTAGACGTCCGGTTGCCTCTAGCTAGGATCGAAACCCGACTGAATTGGCGTCAGTCGGAAATTCTACCACTAAGCCGTCGGCGCACGGCGGGGATGAAGGTGAATTTTAGCGTATTTATTTTTAGATTTAGATAAAAACACAGTGATTGACAGTGACTCAATTCTGCCGAAGAGTCTTGCTACATTAGCTTTAATAGTCGCTTTTTACAAACACACGCTTCACTCCCACAGAGTGGGTGTCAAGATGTCTAACCCTCTTATCTGAAAACCTGGAGAAAAGAAACTCAATTAGCTTAGTGGTTTCTTTTTGGGTTTTTTTTTTTTTTGTAGATATTAAACATTTTATGGGATGGACAATTATTCCATGCATTTACACGATTTGGACAATTTTGCTGTTACACCCGGTATATATTATACATGCGTTTATATGCATTTTTCAAGGACATGCTGAAAAAATTGACTTCAACTCTACATGTAAATAC
This sequence comes from Acanthosepion esculentum, assembly GCA_964036315.1. Lineage (NCBI taxonomy): Eukaryota > Metazoa > Mollusca > Cephalopoda > Sepiida > Sepiidae > Acanthosepion > Acanthosepion esculentum. Next base: position 54,427,592 of record OZ038497.1, on the reverse strand, counting down.
TAGTAGATGGAGCAGTTAATGAAATTAACCGACAAATAATCATCGTCTGAATATGATAAAATAATTCTGTTTATCCCTTCGGCCTTTAGTTAGCGCGTACGTTACGCATTGTCAATGCACCGGGAAAACAACGGCCATTCCACTTGATAAACGAAAGGGGGCACTGTTTGATTTTAAGGGAAGGAAGGGAATTGATTGATTCGTTTTTTATGGATTATCAACCCCTTGCAATTTATTTAGAGCCAGATCATATTTTCCGTGTATAAGAATTTTTATTTTTGGTCGGGGGATAATAATGATAATTGATGATGGGTGGGGGGAAGATTGATTTATACCGTTCACAAAGGTGTTTGCGCATAAACGAATATAAGGAAATCAACTGGAACTGGAACTCGGCTCTGCGATTAACAATTCCCCTCTATTACACATTACACCACCCGCACATCAAAGCTTACAGCACCTGGTATTCCTAACCCGTCACCAATCAAGGTAATGATCTCTGGACGCTGCTTTACTTTGGTGATCGTACGGGAACTGGTGTTTCAACGTGAAGTGACCGTAAGCTCAGGACGAGAAAAGAAAATAAGAAAAAAGAATGAAAGAAAACAAGAAAGAAAGAAAAAAGAAAGAAAGAAAAATGATGATTGAAAGGAAAAAAAGAAAGGAACACAATGAATGAATGAATGAATAAAAAAAAGAAAGAATGAAAGAGAGAGAAAATGAAGATAGAGATAACACTTTCATGTGTTTAACGACTGCTTCAGCGAAAATGAAACTCTTATCAATTCCGAATCATTTCATTTGTCCCTTTTCTAAATAATGACCAGCTTAATACGTATAATTAGGTAGGTTCACTAAAAATGAGCGTACCATGAATAAAAAAGCTCTAAACTTCATAAAAACTAAGGTTTATGGTTAAAATGTTTATACTATTATTAAGAAGAAAGACGAACTTTCTTTTTCTTTAAAATATTTAGTCCTTTCTGGCATGTGGAAAATTTTTGTTAAAAATCTTGATTTTTTTCCTCAGAGCGTCTTTTTTTGCGGTAAAATTCATTGATTTGGAAATTCTTGCAAAAATCAAATAATTGCCGGATCTTAATGAAATTTTCACGACTTATACAAAATGAATTAAATATTGGGAGAAAACTTTTTCAGAAAATCTTGGTAAATATATATATATATATATATATATATATATATATATATATATATATATATATATATATATACATCAGTTACTTAATTTTAAGAAATTTAGAGAAATTAAATTTCACCCCGTTCATATTTATATTAGCTAAATGCAGGACACCTTGGCTAATGTAAATCATTAAATTTTAATGTAAAACAGAAACGCCATTTACCGAAAATCTGCTCTGAATTGTGAAATAAAAAATGTGATATGGCTAAGACATTATTTAATTAAAAAAATATTTAATTGTTTTTATAATTAAGATATATTAAGGGCCCTTTAATTAAAATAATTTTAGTCAATAATTTAAGTTTTAAATTCTGTATTAATTTAAAGGATGTTATTATTAAGTAGAAACTGCATGTTCTAATTTTAAATGGAAAATATTAGTAGAAATCATCAAAACACCAATATTTTAAAAAAATTTTGAATGTTTTTGTATGTGTATGAACGTGTTGATTTTTTAATATACGGGCGCCTATAAGAGCGATAACGATAGTAAATTTAAAACAAAAATTGCTAAAATCTAATAAAACATTATATTACGGAGAATATTTACCTAGTGCTTAACAACAATATATAAATGGCGCTCACATGATATTCAATTATTTTTTTACGGATACAGTCCCCGGAGAGCAACATTAAATAGACATCAATCTGTCATCAAGACGTCAACACATGAACAGATTAAATAAACAGCTACCGACGTGATAGAAATAGATTTCTGCGATATTTTAGACTTAAAGTAAATATTATTTGTTTCCAAACGGATTAATTATACTTTAAATCAGCTAATATTCCTCAATAAAGTTTCAGAAAAGTATATTTTATTTTTGGAAGATGTTTTGATAAAGAGAATTATATTCCAATCAACGCGGGCTAAAAAGATTTTTAGCAAAAACAACGTAACTGCTTCCAGTCAATTTAAATTAGTTTTAAAATAGTGCAAAGAATTTGCTTATTGAAAATATTAAATTTAATAGAATTGCTTGAAATTAAAACTAGAATAAATGCTTCAAGAAAGATTTTTCATTATTTAACCCTTTGTGCTCTGAACACCGCTTTACCGGTGCTAGAGAAAAATGACGTAATACCCAGCCACCGGATGAACAGTGGTAGAGAAAAATGACTTAATGCCCAGCCACAGGTTGAACAGTGGCGAAACACGTAATTATTTTTATATCTACCGTGAAATATTACATACCATTTTTTTTTAAGCTTATCACCTCAAGCAAGGCTGGAAGCCACTAGCACACAAGGGGTTACAGAAGGTTTGGAGGAAGAGCAGATAGGAGTGGTAAAGGAGAGGATGTGGAGAAAGAGAAAGACAGTGGGTCTATCAAGGCAAGGGGGTTACAGAAGATTTGGAGCGAGAGCAGATAGGAATGAAAGGTGAAAGGATGTGGAGAAGGGAAGTGGATAGATCAAGGCAACTGGAGATGTAGAACATTTGCTACTTAGGATCAATAATAAAATAAAAATCTGCAATTCGTAATTAATTTTTAAGCGTAGCTTGCAGACTAATTCCAACCGACCCCTAAGAGGATGTTTCCCCGATCCCTACAATCTTAACCTGTTCAGGATTAGGGCTAACACTCCTATCCACACAAATTGCCTCCAAACGTAACCCTCTACCTCGAGTGACACGACACACCGTGCCTTGTAAAGGGTGAATCTTAGTGTAAAAAAGAAAAGAAAACAGATTAATACCAACTCAGCAGTAAGCCGCCCATTAGGTTTATTCTAGGAGGATCGAAAAGCCGACATGGATTTTGAATCATAAGAATACTTCCGTTTTTTGTCAGCGAATTATTCCATAATATGAACGATTTTTCTATCCATTTAACATATCGATGAAGGGTGATATGGTGTCATAGCTTTAACAAGGGTATTTGCGCGTAAGTAAATGTAACGAAAATGACTAGAATTCGAGCCTGGTCCTCCGATTTCACATTCCGAACCGCTATCCATTGCATCACCGAGCAGTATTAAGATAAAATCTACAAAAAGAAAAAAACAACAAAAAAAAAAAAAACAACCCTAGACATCGCCATCAAAACAAGCAAAATCTGCCCCCGTAGATTAAATAACGGGTTAAGTTGGGAATTGCCTAGAGGTTATCCAGATTGATAGTCAACTGAAAAAATATCCCTAAGTGAACAAAGACCGAAACCACAAAGATGAGGACATTCGTGCGAATGGTAACTAACTCAAATATTGATAACATTTCATCCCAGAAATTTAGACAAAATTATCTATAGCAATTTTTCGTCAGTTACAAATTATGCCGGAGGCGTTCGGAAACTAGATAGAAAAGATTGGTAGAGAGAAAGTTAGAAATAGGTTGTGAAAAAAAGAAGAGTAGAAATGCAGTTACGTGTTCGAATATATGGTGGCATATTTCAAACATTGCTTGATGATAGATAACTTTATGCAGTTAAAATATTCATTGAGAAGGGAAGAAACACTTTGACAGAAATGAACTTGTTTTCAAAACGAGGACATGTTTTTTTTTATCACTGTCATTGTTAAAAAACAATGTGAATGGACAATTTCGATTTAGTTTCGTATTGTTCGAGAAAGTGATTGCTTCAAATAAAACGTTCGTTTCTAACTTCCCATCGCCTCTGTCATAATTTCTAACTGACGAAAATTGCAAGCAATTTTCACTCTTGCAATGTTCCATTAAGCCAAACGCTTAATAAGGAAATTGAACATTGATCTGGGACATGTTCGTCGTAGTCCAAGCAGTTTTTTTTTTGCATCAAATAAAACTATATGAAAAATAAATATCAAAATGTCGATTATGCAGTCTTTCCTCTTTTGACAAGTGTAGGGAGGAGAAAAAAAAATTGAAATTATTTTCTCCTCGCATTTTACCGACAAATTTCTGTCATAATGAACATCCGTAGTTCGTAAGAGAAAGCCATTTCCTGTTATAGGAGAATAAAAAAAGCATCACCACCTTCGCCACAAACAACACTAAAATCACTTTTGACGAGGTGTTATTATATATTTGCGCCATTTTGACTTGTGATGGAATGTTGATTGGCAAAAATTACTTGAAACTTGTTTTGTTTTTGTTTTATTTGTGGTGCTGTTGTCGCTACTGCAGCCCATATTGTAACTTCTATGTTTTAGATCCCAACTCGCGCACCTTGCCTAGCCTTTGCTTGTTATGGCCTAATTATTGTTCTACGAGAAAAAAAAAATTCTGCTAACTTTTCATTTCTTCTTTTTCACAAAAATGAATTTGCCTGAAGACACAAATATGCCGTTCTATGCGAAACCCTAAATTCAATATTTAAACCAGTGGTTCGTAAACTTCTTTGCGCGATCTCCCTCTTGGATTCGAGGTCTCACATCTTTCATATCGAATGAACACAGGCATTTTTGCTACTAAATCTATCGCGCATTTAAACCATCTAATCTAGCACTAAATCCATTATCATACCAGCCTATCTATGGGCTTCACATATGCAGACGTCCGTAGCGATATCAGTTGTCAGCTGTTATCTCGTTAAGGACATATCTACATTATGTTACAGAAATCAGTTTGATAATTATCGCATTGACTTGGCTCAGTCGAGTGAACCTCCCAAGGACAAGGTTAACCGACTCTGTAGAAAGGTCAGTTGAGTGGTGCGGGCTAAGAATCAGGCTAACAAACACCTGAGTTCTTGATTTTTTTACAAAAACTGGCAGGACAAAGAAGGCTTGTTCTCTAAGAGATAGTGGTACCTAGTAGCTTAAACGAACCTAAATTATTAAATATTTGCGAAAGATAAGGATGAAAGAAGGTATGGTTGGATCTTTTCACTGTTTCTAGAAGATAAGACCTAATGCATGGTCATTAGCAAAAGGATGAGTCCAAAATTGAACTAACAAATTGAAGATACAAAACTAAACCAAGCACAAAAATGTAAATATCTGGGAAGTGTGTTAGAGGAGACGGAAAATACAATACTGAAGTCCAACGGGATAGCCAAAGTTGCCTTCCAAAAGCTAAGCAGAATATTAGGAGATAGAAAAACTTCGTTAGAAAAGGGTAGTGAACTTTTTCTTCATAACTGTCCAAGTGTATGGCAGTGAATTGTTGAAAATTTCCTCAAAGATGAAGAAAAGACAAGAAGCAAGAGAAATGTGTTCCTACAGAAAGATGTTTAAGATGCCACAGACCGAACATATGCACAATGACGTAGTTTTAGACAAAACTGAAACAAAACGAAAAAATATTAACATCAGGGAGAGATAATTGAAATTTCTTGAGCACATAATGAGGAAGGTGGGTTTGGAAAATCTGTTACTCACAGGACAGATTGAGTGTAATGGGGACAGAGAAAATCAGCGCGTAGCATACTTGACGAGCTTGAGAAAATGAATGGCGGAACAAGGTTTAGAAATAAAGAAAAGACAATTTATTTAGCGCTACAATGGACAGGAAACTGTGGAGAGCTATGATCGCCTACGTCCTGAGAGGACACGGCACATAAAGAAGGAAAAGAAGAATGTCGGTTACGTCTACTTTCGGAATGGTCACCTTAAAGATTCTGGCTAGTAACATACAATGCATCAACAAGGTAATATCTAATAATCCTCGAGTATAATGTGAATTTTCTCTTGACATCATAAACGGCTGTGCCATCAATAGAGCACCTTGATATAAATTTTTATTGGGACACTTCACCCTATATATACGATCGCTAAAGTGGCAGCAAAAATGGTCTGTTTCCTGTAGCGTTCAAGGGTTACCTGATTTGGTTTAGTTTAGTTTCTTTTCCGACATATCAACCTCAATTTGTTATTTAAAGCCGGCATAATTTTTATTTTCCAAAAATGTATTCCTGTTAATTTATTTTTTTTAAATGTATTGCTGGTAATAATTTATTTCTTCAAAAATTTATTGCTGTTAATAATCTTTTACAAAAATGTATTAAAACCTATTTTACACTTTCATAGTGTTTTAACCCCACTTTAGGGGTCAAAGCGTCAGGATGGTCCTGGGAACATCAGCAATTAAGAGGTGGTTCCACGCTCCTCAAAACCACACGATCAGAGGCCTTGCTGCTGGATGTAGTTTATCGTCATACCCAGGATGTCCACGGTTACATGACACCTCCTGCTATATTCAAAAGAGTTAGAGCAGACCAAAAATTTGTGTATGGCTACTATATCAGAGCTGTTACGGAAACCACTTCACCCACACCTAACATAGTGAGACTATGGACCGTACTGCAAAGGGAAATCTACTTAACCGATAGAAAACGTATTTTTTATCGATGCGTAGAACAGCAAGATATAGTGTGCCTAGGCTTTCGCCTGAAAATGCACTGCGGAGTCTTTAGGGTTAGCATAACACTAATCTACACATTTTCTTTCAAAAATAATCCCCGGTGTTGATCATTTCTGCTTTTTTTTTTGTAAAGGTAGCATAGATACGCAGTCATCAATTCTAAGATTTGATTTTTTTTATTTAAAAAAAAAAAGGAATCTACTTCAGTTCTGAGGGAGACATGTCATTGCTAAGTGGTCATTTTATATTTGCTCTCCTTTGAGAGAAAAGAAATGGAAAAAGAAAAGAAAAAAACGAAAGCAAATAACATTCACTTCTTTAGACATTCACAGGATTCCTGCTTCAGTTCTAATATGCAGATTAAATTAAATCTACTCCACCCCACCCCGCTGCGAACAAACGTTCACCACGTTACAACACTTCTTTGATTGTTGGTCCTCTCATTTGGCGTTCTTTTTACATGCAGCCGGTACGCCTTCGTATTTGTAAGGCTTCCCGATTGAACATTTGATAGAATCTGCGGCCGCTTTCTTTTCTCTTCTTTTTTTTTTTCTTCTAATTTCAAAGATTCTTTTTCGGACTTTGTTTTTATTCATTCTCTTCCCAACTTTCCCGCCTTTTGCAAGGGTCTCGCCTTTTTATATTCGTTCTTTCCTGCCTTTTCCAATTACACTTATTTTGTTAGTTACCTTTTTTTCATTTTTTTTTTTTTTTTTTGACGACGTCTTTGGTTTTAATTTGGGATTCTTTTCACGAATTTTAAACGTTTCCAAGTTTTCTTCATAAAAAATAATAAAATCTTTCACATTATTTTTTTTTAATTTAAACAATTTAAAAAAAAATGTGTTAGTTTTTCATCTTTGAAAAACACTTTTCTAAAGAAAATATTTGTTCATTTTCTCTCATCTTTTCTGGAGACAAAAGTCTAAATATATTTTTTAAACAATATTTTTCCCCTATCTGATTCTTTATATTAAACGGCTGTCCTTCTTTCGTATTCACTAACCTTATTTAATAAACCTATCCTTCTCTTCTCTTTTCACATAATGATGTTCACTCACAGTGATGTTCACAATGGTATTCACCCTGTAGAAGACTCAATAGCCCCACAAGGTAGAGTGTTACAGAATAAGAGACACCACCCCAAGCAGGGCTGGTAATGCGACCAAGACGCAAGTGAGAGAAGGAAAATATGTTAGAGGGAACCGGAAACCCACTCCTAAACAAGAAACTAGAGATAAACCTTTACTCCTGTTCAAAAGATCGGAGAGGAGTGTGAACCGGACGAAAAGGAAGCCTCCACCCTGGTACTCACATATTCTATCATTATCTCTCTTTCTAATTTATTCTGTTGATCCCCAATTCCTTTCTCTATTCAGTCACTTTTCATTTACTCTTGTACCATCTCCTCCTCCTCCTCCTCTTCTTTTTAGGACATTTTTTATGTCCGTCTAGTCTCTCTATTTTCTTCTGTTATTAAAAGTCACCTTGTATATTTCTCCTGATAGGTTACTCAGGTTTACTACCCTTTTTCTGATCTACTATGCTTTTATCCACACTTTTTCCTCTTTTGCCTACATCCTATACTTTGTTCTCTTGTTCCTTAATTTATTTCCTTTCGCTTGAGTCCCTAGATTATTCTTACTGTTATCTTACTCCATTTGCATGTGTACTTAATTCCTTTCTTCTTCTTTTCTTCTTCTTTTCTTTCTTCTTCTTTCGTTGACTGTCTAAGGTTTTCTTCTTCATTTTATCTCTTTACTTGATCTTCTTCTCGTTAACCATTTTCATTTAATTTCTATTTTCTTCTTCTTCTTCTTCTTCTTTTTCTTCTTCTTCTTCTTCCATTTTTGTATTCCTTCATTTCCTAGTTTCTTCTTTATTTTTATTTTTCTTCTTCCATTTTAATTTACTTTCCTCCATTTTCTGATTTCTTCATTCTGTTCTCCTTTAATTTTCTTTCCTTGTTTCTTTTTCTTCTTTCCTTGATTACCTAAGTTTTTCTTGTTCTTCTTATCTCTTTCCTTGATGTTGTTATTCTCATTAACCATTTTCCTTAAATTTCTATTTTCTTCTTCTTCTTCTTCTTCTTCTTCTTCTTCTTCTTCTTCTTCTTCTTCTTCTTCTTCTTCTTCTTCTTCTTCTTCTTCTTCTTCTTCTATCGTTTATTTTATTTTCCTTCATTTTCTATTTTCTCCTTCTTTTTCTTTATTTTATTTTTTTCTTCCCATAATTTTCTTTCCACCAATTTCTGTTTTCTTCTTTCCGTTCTTCTTCTTTAATTTTCTTTCCTTGTTTTTTTTCTTCTTCTTTCTTTCATTATCTAAGTTTTTCTTCTTTTTTTTCATCTCTTTCACTGATGATGTCCTTCCCCGTTAACCATTTTCTTTTAATTTCTATTTTCTTCTTCTTTTACTACTACTATTACTACTACTACTACTACTACTTCTTCTTCTTCTTCTTCTTCTTCTTCTTCTTCTTCTTCTTCTTCTTCTTCTTTTACTACTACTATTACTACTACTACTACTTCTTCTTCTTCTTCTTCTTCTTCTTCTTCTTCTTCTTCTTCTTCTTCTTCTTCTATCCTTTGTTTTGTTATCCTTCATTTTCTAGTTTCTCATCCTTCATTTTATTTTTCTTCTTCCCTTAATTTGCTTTCCACCTATCTTTCATTTTTTCACTAATTAAATCTTTTATTGACCAGCGATAAATTAATACTAATTTTCTACCAATACACTGCCTTGAACAAAATAAGAAATCCCTGACGCATTGTAAATATTTTAAATTCTAAAATTCCATCTAAATTTCACTTCGTTTGCGTTAAGTCTTAGGTCGTCTATATTTTAATTGTAATACTATATTGATCGCTTAATTAAATAAATCATTGCCAAACGGTATTAAATTGGACTACAGTTTTTTTCCATCTTAATTCTAGTTAATTTTCATCGCAACTTCTCAGACAATCATTTTACAAGCATCAATAAATAGTGTCGATCAACGAGATCCGTATTGGCATAACTTTTCCCTCGGGTAGACCGTAATTTTTTAAAACATCTGCCCTGCCACTATATAAACCACTACAGTTGGCAGAAATAAAATGTAATCATTTAAACTTATTTGTCATTGTTAATTATGATACATAAAAAATTAGCTTAATATATATAATACTTTTTTTTTATTTACCGCTCATGTAAAATGGTCTCACGATTTAATGATTAGATATTCCAATGTTATGGTAACATATAGTATTTCTGGAAACCACCGAAAGGAATCATGGCTATTGATGGATTAACAATGAAAATTGACCATTTCATTATTATTTTTTACTTTTAATCATTTGAAAATTAAAATATTTATTTAGTATTGTCACGTTTTATCAAGAATTTATAGTCAAGAGAGGAAAAAAATGATGACGAATGAAGAAGTGACAACCTTCGTATGAAGACGAACATTTGCATAGAGGGTGTCAGACGCCTGGGAAGCAATTCCTGGTCCAGTAAGAAGGACATGAGTGCCAAATACCACCGGACCGTCATCCATTTGGTGTTAAACGGAAGCTCATAGTTTAAAATAACATATTGTAGCAATATATTAAAAATACATTAATAACTATTTCTTCTCTACACATAATTTACAATTTAGATTTTTGTTTCTCAATATCTTTTTTATTAAACAAAATTCGCTTAATGGTGTTTCCTCTTACATTCTTAGATCCAATGTGTATTCTTATGGAAGTTGGTTTGCACATGCTTCCATAAAATTATTTCTCACTTGCTCCGATGAAAACCCTTTCTTCTCCTGGACTCTCTTATCACTTTTGCCTTGAATAATATATTTTTCTCTTTGCAATTTCATTGTAATGGGGATTTGTTTTTGTTTTTGTTTTTGTCTACCATTATATTTTTGCAGGATTTTTTGCATTGTTGCTGTGTAATAATTTTGTTAAACCTTTTCATTATTAGGTCATTGTTATACATTCAACTATAATTATTATAGTTGTTCTATTCAATATTTTGACTAATTTGTGAGATCTCTGAAAATGTTTGCTTGTAAGTTTTTAAAAATCTTATATTTATATAGTATTTGTATATTCTCTATATACCTTTCTGTATTTGTGCAGCGTTTTTAACATTAAATACTCATCGTTATTGATCTGATAATCATCACAGTTATTTAATGCAAATAGAATATTTTCTTTATTATTCAGAACATTCATGTATATAAACTGCAGGCATAAAGTTTGGGGTTAATTGCATTTAAAAACACTTTAAATGAAAAACATTTGTATTTTTTAACTACAATGCATTTGCTTTTATTGTGATAACAATATAAGCACGTAACTATACAAATAAATTATTATACAAGAGCAACATATTTTTTTCATCAATAAAACCGCCACCTACCTTAATTACTGCTTTACATATTCTTGACGCTCTTTCCAACTATTTTTGAAAAATGTTGATGGCAGACCTTCTCAAACATTCTTCAAACACTGAAAAAAGCTCAAGCTCACGCTATGGGTATTCTTTTCGAATTCTGTTCACCATTTTATACCATACTAATATAAAGAAAGAGATGGCAAGAGACTGAGACAGCCAAGTCATATCTTTTTTATTCCAGGTAATTTTGACATAATTTAGAAGAGTGTTTTGGAAAGCTGTCTTGTTGAAAGGCGATCTTTTTCTCACAATTATGCGTAACCTGTTGTGATAGCATGTCTTTGCAATATCGAATGATTCTTGTTTTGCTCTATATTCAGAAATTCTAAATATAATGTTTGTAATACAAAATACTCATAATTTAGCAAAATGTATTGTGGACAGACGGCTCCAAATTGAGCATTTGTTAGTAAGACAAATCAGGAAAAAGACGGAGAAATAAAACCATGTGCACTGGAGTTGTAGAAATTTTATCTTTTACTTTAAAGATATACGATAATATCTCATTTTAAGGTATTTTTAAAGTAAAAAAAAATGTGTGTAGTGTATATATCCTTCAGTTGTTGACCGGGTTCCGTCTCAGCGTTCTTGTCCCTAAACAAACTGGTCTGTGTCAACCAGTTTCAACTAGTTTTAAAGTCACTTTTACATGAATTGCAACATTTGTAACTTATTTTTAAATGTTTATAAAAAGCAATCGTTCACTGAACAGTAAATTAATTAAACAAATTCAAAAATCTGTTCCATATTCTATATTAATTTTCCAAAAAAATTGTCGGCACATATTTAATCAAACTTATTTGTAAACATACACTCACCTCCACACACACGTGTGTGTGTGTGTGTGAGAGAGAGAGAGAGAGAGCAGTTCTGGTCAATTGAGACACAACTATTTACTCCTGCCTAAATAGTAAGTCTGATCAGTTCGATAAGGTCAAATTGACAGATGATCTTAAAAAAATTACCTAAAATTTACTGTCAAATTGGGCAATGGCTTGTTTATTTTAATACCTCCAAAACGATCTGCTTCCTTTTAATCGTCTTGGAGAAACCTTTTGACCCTTCATCAACATGGCTACTTCTAAACCCCGAAGAGTGACACATTGCACCTTCTCGAACTAACGTTTCCCGCAGATATGATGCGGGAAGAGTATATTGAATAGGAAGGTTGGTTTACTGTGGCGAGCTAGACAGTTTTTCTCGCCAGAATCTATTTTACATATATATATAAGTCTACCACTCATCATTGCTTAGAATAATATTGCTGCTATATCTGGTCTAGTGTTTTTGAAAATATCCGTAAACGAATCTGCAATGTTATTGGTCTTGACTCCGCATCTCGGCTTCAGTCACACTCTCATCGTCGTAATATAACTTCCCTGTGACATTTCTATAAATATTTTCATGGTAATCGTTCTGGTGAACTTTCCTCTATCGTACCTAACCTTATACATTTAAGCAGAACACTAGATTGGCGACAAGGTTTCATTATTTTATTTTTGTAATGGCTAGATGTAACCGTAAGTTGTATGCTAACGGTAAATTCATCACACTCCTCGCTTTGTGGCGTTGTCTTTTAGCTTCCCAGTCAACTTTGATGTTCAAAGATTTAAATGTATTATCAAGTGTTATCTTCTTAATTCTTGTTCTTTTATTGTCCTCTCTCTTTAA
>OZ038497.1:54402497-54412497 GCA_964036315.1 Acanthosepion esculentum | reverse complement strand
CTTCCTACACTCAACTAAGGAAAACCCTCAAGACAATTTTCCAAAATTCCCGTCTTCCTTCCATGTTGTTTCGCGCACAGTCAAACATGACCGACCCTGTCTTTGAAGGATTCGCGTTTGTTAAATTACTCGCTTCCAAATGATTGCTCTGACCGAACAGAGAAGGAAGAAGAAGTGCTATATTGATTACCGGATATTGTTCGCTTTTAGCCTTTGACTTGATACACGTATACATCGTGGGCTCCAGATGTTGATCGACCACTCTACTGCTTACCTAAGCGAAGGATCTGACCCCGTCCTGAGAATTATTTGCTCTGTGAGAATTCTTTTTCATTCTCTCTAGCTCTCTCCCTATCCACCCCTTTTTGGCATTTGATAAACTGACTGCTTCGCTCGTAAAAAAACACGGAAAGATTCTTGCAAAACCTTTTTGTCGATGCCTTTTCATTTGACTTTCCTCAAGCGATTACATTTTCATAACTTTAAGGAATGGTGTCCTGTTCATAATATAAATGTAATGACAAATTAATCTGTGACTTTTCACAGTGTCATCTCTACTTTTTTTTTATTTACAAATGATATGTTTGAATTTATGGCCACGTCATTAATAATTGCTTAGTATTACCAATTTCGAAAGAAACGACAACATCAGTAGTACGCAGTTAGCAGTGACTTAAACGTGACATTTGTAGAAAAAAAAACAAAAGTACAGAAAACTCTATAAGAAGTCAGTGGTCGATTTGACACTGTATTTATATTATTAACAAGACTGCACTTTTAAAATAATAAAAAAAAACAATATCTTTCGATTCCGAAAAATGTCACGGATAGAAGTTCTAATGAATGCTAATCCCGAAAAAATATTCCCGTTGAAATTATTTCCTACTTTTTAAAGTGAGGGGAGTCAAGCAATGGACACCTGACGATAACCAGAGTGTATTTAGTCGAAAAGTTGTGTATATAATAACTTCTATATGAGCCAAACTCAGTAGAATATTTCGAAAAAAAACTTCAGTTAAGGAATGTAAGATAGCGGCTATTTCCACAATGCTCTGGAGTAATAACTTCCTCAATAGGTAACCTACACGTATTCACATATTTTTATGCCCCGTGTCCTGTGGGTGGTCATCGCTCTTCACAGATTTCTATTGTTTATTCTTGTTTTATTTCGAACAAATTATTCACTTTTTTGTTGATATACATGCTATTACAGACACAACGTTTCAACCATGAAAGAGTAACGCCTAACAGGTTGAGGCAGTGGCTGTTACTGGTAAGACTAACAGTTGCAAAACGGAATCCACAGTGTAATCGTACAAGACCCTTAGCCGGTCGTCCAAGGTTTCCAGCACAGCGGCTGATCGATGAAGATAGCTTCGATCTCAGGCCTGCTCTATCCCACGTTGAAATTTAAGTTAGATCATAGGGAAGCCAGGGCCGAATCGTCGCAGGTATCTTCGTGCTGGGCTGGACTAAGCAGGACGAAGACGTACAGAAAAAAGAATAACACTCGAATAAATTAAACAAAAGTAAATACTGTTTTTATATCAGTCCTCGCTACAATAATTGGTTTAACAGAGTTCGCATGCAATTAAGTATCATCCCAGCCTGCATTTAAATCGGAAATAATACATTCGTCGACATAAGCAAAAATCTGGTTTGCTGTTGTTGGTGAAGTTTGGCACAAGGCTGAAATCAAAGGCTTTTATCAGCAGATAATCACGTGAGCCTCTCTTCTCTCTTCTGTCATTTTCGCTGTCTCTTCTGCTCCGACTTGTCTCTTTTCTGGCGAATTCGCTTCGCGCATTCTTATTCATTGACATAATTTGGGGGAATTCCCTTCTCTCAATATCTCATATCATTACCTCTCACTAAACCTCCTCAGTGAGCATGGAACGCTTATCCACCAACCTCCCGTCTCGAATCACTTTCGACTAGTAGAATCAACTCCAAATTCGTTGTTTAGGAAAATTAAGTTTTCGCTTTACAGCTTGTATTTGCAGCTGTGTGTCAATCAACATTGGCCCTTAAGTCTGAGTCACTCTTCAAACATTGTTCAATCTGCTCGACATACACTTCAAGACGTTTATGTGTGAATTAAATACTCAATTCTTCCCATTGGTTTTCGGTATTAACCCTTCTCGTTTCAATGTCTCTCAGTGCATAACGCTTTCTTATGTTTTGACGAAACTTTCTCCCGTTTTACCGCGGCAACGACAGATAGTATCACAACAGCAGTAATACTTAACATGATGATGCTGCGTCCGGATACTGGAAGGCTTCCGCCATATGCTGCCAAAAGGAGTCTAGAAATCTAACACCCGACCGCCTGAAAATATATTAGCTAGGGAAAAATACAGCAGTAATACATAACATGATGAGGATGTGACCGTATATTGCAAGATTTTGAAGGTATCTTGCCAAAAGGAGACTATAAGGATAACAATTCTCAGAGTGAAAAACATCTTAGCTAGAGTAACAACAGCGATAACACATAACATGAAGGGACCGGATTTAACTGTCAAACGCTTGGAAACCTATTTGCTACGGAACCCATACCAGCAACAGTTACTGTGTATGTGGCCATATGCTAAAAGGCTGACAGTCCACAGTGTGATATCTTGTTAGCTACGAAAACTTCCGCAGCCACATCTACATGCACAGACTCTCTCCTCTGAGTAGTTTTTCTCACCTGGACATTTAAAAGTGTTATGGGACCTTACCTATAACGACAGAGTGAACTCTTCCTGAAACTATGAATACTGTGCCTCTCAAGAGAGAGGGACGAGACGCAATCGAGTCGAGTCAATAGTAGTTCACTCCAAACCAGACTGACAGTCATACTAACACCTTCCACATCTTGTATTATTATTCTGTGTAATATATCTTCGTTATTCCTACTCTTGTTTTCGTGTTGTTCTTCCTTGGTCCTAACCTTGGACCATAACAAAAAGCAAATACACATTTACATCTGGCTATAGAAAAAGACGATGAAAAGTAAATGGTTACTGCGTTACGCCGAAATAAGAACCCGCGCCCAAGTGAGTTTTTAAAGAACCCAGGTGTTTTTTGGTTTTGAGTCATTTCGCCGATTTTTCATCTATGAACCTTTCCGACCGTGGTCTTTAACGGACCCCAAATCATCCTATATGCGACTGCTGATAAAAATGCATCGGGAAGGCGCTATAAAATGAAAAGTAAACCCATATCAATCCAGCATTTAATCTCCTTCGAAGTAATGTCCTGAAACCACACAGATTATCCAGCTTCGTTTTCATTGAGGGAAACATTCCCGAAACTCCTTTTTTGGGCGATAGCGAGCAGATGCCACGTTTCATTCTCTTGGATTACTTTGGCGTTTTGAAATATTGTTACTTTAAGTGGGATTTGATTTTTGAAGAGGGGAATGTCACAAGGGTCGAAATCTGGGGAATATTCTTGTTGTCATACCTGGAAAATGTCGCCGTAGGCTATAAACTGCTGCACAAGACATGTTCACTGAGGGAACATCTGTGGTGTGGTGAGGCGACCTCATTCTACACACTTTCCTTTCAAGTACTGCTATAAACAACGAAAGTGAGAGAGAATCTTATAAGTGTGCATGTGCGACTGTGTGTGTCTGTGTGTCACAGTGTGTCTGTGCCAAGCGGTTTTACTCTGCGTACTTTAGCTCCGTTACCATAGTAACAATACAATACAAAAAATCAGGCACATATATTTGGGAAAAAAACAATATTCATGTTTCAGTACTTTCTGCAGTTTCAGGTATCGTACGTTTAGGTAGTTTCCTCTTACTTTTCAACGAATATGTGTAAACTGATTTGCAGTACAAACGGTAGTTACGCTCACCAAGCGTTTCATGTAACAAAACATACTGCCTCCGTTGAGATTGACTGGAAAGCCTCAAAGAGGACTCTACCTCGGTTTCCTCCTGCTGCTTTCTCTTTGCCACAGAGGCTCTTTTAGAACGCCTGCTAAGGTTGCCTCGCCACGGCACTCAGAAGAGTGCAAAGCAGAGGTTGAATTAGACGCCAGCCGCTTCTCCCCCAAGGAGGTGCACTCAATGGAACCCTGCTCCCGTTTCCCCTTAGCCGGTGAGGCTTTTTTAGAACGCCTGCTAAGGTTGCCTCGCCTGGGTGTTTTTGCAGCCTTTGCAGAGCTGCCGGGTTGGTCATCGCCACGGCACGCAGAAGAGTGCAAAGCAGAGGTTGAAGTAGACGCTATATGATCATCTGTAACCGGAGTTATTATGTGCTCCTCCGCAGTCGCCTGTTCTGCATGTGTAACGTTAACGGTGTAAGGGGTCTTCAGTTGCTGACGTGCGGATGTTCGTCGTGTAGGAGCCATTTGAAGGGTTGTAGAAATGCTGTGTAAGAATGCGAATAGAAGTTGTTACCGAAGCTGAAGCGGTGCAACCTCGTCGTTTACGAAAACTAAAAATGCAGTGGAGCGGTATGGAAAAAGCTTCTCCTAGCTATGGGCCGTGCTTTCTGGCAGCACGAAAACGTCGCTGTAGGAAGAGGTTACGCAACCAAAACGTTGAAGCGTTGAAGGTTAAAAAGTAGTGAAACACTGAGGTGTACTGGGCCGCGTAGTAAAGGCAGAAGAGAAGTAACTTGCGACAGCAGTTAACTGTCTCATAGCAAAACTGAACTACGAAAATGTAGAAATAGGTATGGAACGCTAAGATGGACTGGCCTTTACTACGCGGCCCAGTACACCTCAGTACTTCACTGCCTATTTGCTTAAATGTTTAAGCAAATAAGCAGTGAAGTACTGAGATGTACTGGGCCGCGTAGTAAAGGCAGTACACTTCAACTTACAGTGAAAACTGTAACGTGGAGGTAAAATAGGTTGGGCAAACGATTGAGTAAATAAGTAACTTGCGACAGCAGTTAATTGTCTAATAGCAAAACTGAACTACGAAAAGCTAGAAATAGGTATGGAACGCTAAGATGGACTGGGCTGCGCAGTAGAGACAGCACGCGGAGATAAAATGGGTAATGCAAAGGTTTAAGCAAATAGGTAACTTGCGGTAGCAGGAAGCTGCCAATTAATCCAAGGACAGATGCGTTAATGGCGATCAAATCAAGACGTGAGTGCGGATGCAGCCGCGCTGAAGGTATTTAAAGGGAGCGTGACTTGTCATTGATTGATGTAGCCCGGACAATAGCCATGACTTAGACCAATGAAGGAGCTCACGCAAAATGTAAGATGCTAGCGTGCATTCACGCACGCGCGCATGATTTGGCAAGCGCAAGGCTTGGCCATAAACGGGGTCAAGATGCCTGCTGCATATGCACCTTTGCTCCAACGCACGTGATGCCGGCCATGTGTATGCAAGGAGCTGCAATGAAGCGTTTGCTCGTTTGGTTTGTGCGACCACGAAAAGCTGCTAACCGTTTGCCGGCATTAGCTTTGAAATGGATTGGGAGGAAGCCCTGCTGTTTTAGCGCAAAAACTCCTCATCAGGTCTGGGATGCGGCCTGGGCTAGAGGAAAAGGTTTAAAGAATTGGAAAATGGACTGCTGAGGGCGGAACCATTTTCACTCAGCACGTATGCGGGGGTTTTTTTTCAGTAAAGACGCGAATGAAGGAAGTGCTTATTTTGGTAAGATGCGACGGTTAAAGCAAAAGTGTTGAAAAAAGTCGAAGATGTCATTTGTGGCTCAAAGTCAGACCTGGTAGCAGGGATAAAAAAAGCCGAATGTCAATGGCCCTGCACCCCTTCCAGAATTTGAGGCCAAATGTTTTCTTCCACTCCACTGCACGCACTGACCTGTTTCTTCCGGCACATTGCGTGACCTTAAATTGATCTGCATTTAGGAAATACCCAACCGGAAAAACATTTTTAAGGGTTGAAACCTCACATGGTGACTCCCAATTGCCTCTTCATAAATCCGGTCGGTTTTAGCTAAAAACCGATATGCGGTTCAGGCACAATCTGGGCGTATCGGTTTGGGGGTTTTATCGCTTTTCCGCGCTGTTTAGGGTCATGAAACTTCTGGACAACATTTCAAATGGCAGACTCTAAGAGGGTGGCAAATTTGGTTGAAATGCGATCATTCCTTCTGTAAGCAGATTTTTTCGATTATCGATTTTTTCGATTATCGATTTTTTCGATTATCGATTTTTTTATTATCGATTTTTTTTTTCGATTATCGATTTTTCGATGATCGATTATTTTGTAACTTGAGTCCGAAATCAAAAATCGGGCTCCGTCATGTCATTACGGCAGCCATTTGCAAATTTGTGGTGAAAAGCGCATCGAAATCGGGTGAGAAATGCGGCCTGGGCGAGGTAACGTCCACGACAGACAGACAGACAACATGAGAAATATAGATAGTAGATTCACACACAAACACATATCTATGTATCTATGTATCTATCTCTCTCTCTCTCTCTCTCTCTCTCTCTATATATATATATATATATATATATATATATATATATATATATATATATATATATATATATATATATATATATGTTAGAAAGTTCATGTATATTATATATATATAATTTTTTGCTATTCTTTTCTCAATCATTTTATTTTAATGCCTTTTTCCGTCTATGCCCACAATCTTATCCTACGTGGCCAAATCACTGAGCACTGACATCCTACCCACTTCAAATCCTATAACCCTTTTCCTCTATGCTCAATATCTCACTCCCCTACTACCCACCAAGATGAGAACAATACGGCCTAACACATTCGTACCAATCTCAATGTTTGAATCTTAGTTTATTTTCACAAATTTACGCACAGCGAGGAATCAGACGGAGATCGGATTTTTACTAATAATACCATCTGCACTAAGATTCTCACCAGTCTCAAGAACACCTGTTGTTGAGTCTCTCCCGCTGATGAAGGATACAGGCGTTCCCGAAAATTCCAAACTTGGAACCTTAATTTCCGTGCTTCATTTCCGTCATGTGGTTAATAATCAATAAATGTTGTTCGTTCTGATCACATCAGTACTCTTTTGTTTGCTTTGGCTTTATTAGCGAACCCATCTATTCTTCCCATGTAGCGTCCTTAGTTTGGTAGGGATATCTAGATGACCTTGTGAAACACACAGACACACAGACACACACACACACACACATATATATATGTTTATTTGAAATTTCATATATATATATATATATATATATATATATATAAATATATAAATATATAAATATATAAATATATAAATATATTGGAATGTTAAGGTTACTCATGTAGAGTCCTTAGTTTGATAGGGATATCTAGTTGATCTGGTGAAGTTTTAGTTGGAACAATCTTTCATCGGAAGAAATTATATTCTATTTTTCGGTGCTATGTTTTATAGAAACAATTCCCTTTTGTGACCACTTGGTTTAAAACTATAATTTATCTCATTATTCATATTAGCGCAAGAAATGTACTTCAGTGCTTTGAAAAAGCAAGTTCACAACACAATTTTCCAGGAAAAACCTACACTTCCTACTTGTCATCGTATTTGTTTTTCATTGAAAATGTAGAATTTTGTTTTTCTTTTTTTTTTGGGGGCTACGAATGTCAGTAAAATGATCGTCTGTATAGATGATCAGCGGCGCTGAAAATGAATTTTGACATATTTGATTAATGAAAATAACATTTTTTTTCATAACTGACAATAAAAATTGTAAAATAGACATTATTTAGTGATCGTTTCATTTGCTATGATGCGTGTTAGCGGCCTACTTTTCAATTATGCTTAACATCACTTTGACGGCAACAACATCTACCAGCTCTCTGTCACTGCGCTACTTTTATAGACATTGCCCATTTACGACGTGAGTGAACATAGTTCTCCACAACTTCCTGTCTTTTGTTCTAATCAACTTTTGTTATATAATCCCTTTTACTCATGTTATTCGCGATTTTCCTCTAATCCTCTTCTCTACCTATGGGTTATATAGTATCAGAGAATCGTTATTATCTCCTCAAAATTCTTACAAATCAAACATGTTTCGTCTTTAAATAACATTAAAAAGGTTGATAGCCCGTAAAAACAAATCAATCTATCAATTTAATCCCTCGCCTTCAAAATATACTCTGAGAGTTCAATTTTCCCAGTACTTTTTTGTAATTATTTCATCCCAACAAGGGAATCAAACCGCTAGGACGCAAGCCACTGATTCTGAAAGAATATGAGGAAAAGAAAAACGTTATTAAGGAGAAATAACAATAAAAGAAGAGGAATTAAGACGATAGGAGTTAACGATTGACATTACATTTTAATTTTGGGACATGCCACAAATATTGACGTTGAAGGACTTAGGTGGGTAAGCTCCACCTATCCGTCAAGAATGCATAAACCTATTAAGGCCGTAGCATCATAGATAGGAGATAAGGATTTTAACGATATGAATTTTAATTTTGAAGATCAAAGCTGAAGAGTAAGTAGCCTGAAGAGAGTTCCACGATGGAATTCAGCGGTGGTGTTCAGCGGCTGGACTGAATGGAGAGCTGAGTTCGAATTCCAGTCGGATCCATTACATTAATTTACGTGCTAATAACCTTGGGAAAGGTATGAGTCCTCTTCTTCTCCCCCAGCTATGGATAAATAGCAGGACAAAAAGGATTCTACAGCCTTCGTTGGCAACAGGTCACGGAGAAGGTAACTCTAAATTCAAAACCGGGATCCGTCAGGCTATCTTGGCGAAGTAACAAAACTTCTACTAAGGCTGCAGTGTATATGGTGCACCTACGACCCTGGGACTCCCTTTTTGTTAGTTAACCTACTTAAGAACTTACGGTTACATCTGGTATGAAGGAATTGTTTTTTTTTGTGTCCGTAAACAATGTATAAACACTCACAAACGGACCCACATCTGAGTGTTTACGTATATATATAGAGAGAGGTAACGTAATGTAATGATAAAAAAAAAACAACAAATAAAGATACAAAAGGTAATCTGAACTGATAAACCTAGTTTGAATTTCGATTGGGTTGGGACTAGATTTTTTTTTCGAAAAAGCATACCTCCATTTGCTGCAGCGCTCTGCCAATTCGCCGAATATCGTCACAAAATCTTTGGGCATTGGCAGGCTAGTAGTTCGACGCAGAATGACGTAGCTGAGTAAGCAGCTTCGACAATCAGTCACGAGTGCATAAACCCATTAGGGTCGTAGCATCATTGGACATGTCCTGGGATGATAGGCTGGTTTTGAATCCAGAATTTTCCAGCTCTTAAACTGGCAGCGTCCATGGCTAAAAATCCCAGTCAGCTGTGCTGTTAATTTCTAAAGTTGGCTCCATACCTTTCCAGTGATATTTGTATTAAATCAAGCACAGCGTACACCACAGCAATTTGAATTTAAGACGCCCATCTAAATTTCCGCACCAATATCGACTACGATACGAGCTCTCCATTTAAATCCCGAGAGAATCTTCGAAAGTAATGCATCCTTCTTTTTACCTCGCAAACTCCAACAGAAAGAGGAACAACAATAACGCCGCTGGACAGAGAAAGATTTCAACTTATATTTTGTGGAATGGAAGATGTTAAATCCGTCTTAAACATGTATTTTCAAACACATAACTGTCGACTATTTACATTATTCGGACTATTGTCCTCATCTTTGTCGCCATGTTTATCACAACGTTTTGGCCGTTGTACGCTCCGGCCTTCTTCAGGTGGTTGGAATGTCGAACTGAACCCTTTATTTCGCTCACTGGGTAGACTGTGCCATGTGTCCTCAAGGTGGATAAAAGCGTTACTTAGATCCAGTGACAGGATTCAAAGAGTGTGAGTTCAATAACAGGTTAAGGCGGTAGAGAACTTTGAGAAGGGAATTAACCGGAGATAAATGACATCCATTAAACATGGCACGTGGAACTAGAACAGTCTACCCCAGTGAGCGAAACAAAGGGTTCAGTTCGACATTCCAACCACCCGAAGAAGGCCGGAGCGTACAACGGCCGAAACGTTGTGACAAACATGGCGACAAAGATGAGGACAATAGTCCGAATAATGTAAATAGTGT
>OZ038497.1:54394997-54397497 GCA_964036315.1 Acanthosepion esculentum | reverse complement strand
TTAAATTGTAAATTGACTTTATACCCACTGTATATATATATATATATATATATATATATATATATATATATATATATATATATATATATATAGATATATGTGTCTGTATATATATATATATATATGTATATATATATATATATATATATATATATATATATATATATTATAATTTTATCATATAGACAAAACCATTTTACTCACAACAAAGATGCAACTTGGTTTCAGTGCATTTTAACTGCACATCTACGGGTGAGGGTCGAAAATGGTTATGAACGATCATGCACTGAAACCAAGTTGCATCTTTGTTGTGAGTAAAATGGTTTTGTCTATATGATAAAATTATAATAAATAAATAATTATCGCTCTACTACCTGCATCGAGCTCTTTTTTGAATTAACTCTGCGAACGTTGGAATTTATATATTACTTTCGTTCTCATCGCATCGGATATATATATATATAAGAAATTGTTAGGAGGATTTGAGATAATCATAATAAGTTTTTTTTAGAAGAAACCTCAGTAGAATACAGAAAGCACTGGATGACCGTTTCGTCTTAGATTTGGGACTCATCAGCAGTGCGCATCCACTACCAGGAATTGAAACTCGAACAGTTACGTTATTAAGCAAACGTCATACCAAGCGTGCCACGGGCCCCCGGTGACGAAGAAGTAACGAATTAAACTCGACATAGCGCCGCTCATTCGCATATTCCGTGGTGGAACTCATCCGAGTTCCTTAAACCAAGGACTGTGCCCCCGAGAGCCACATCTACTATCACCAAGCCGCTCCATCCAGAGCATTAGAAGCCGGTTCAATCAAGGATATACAAGAAATTGTTATGAAAATTTGAGATAATCCCAATTAAGTAATTCATCGATTTTTTTTAAGAAACCTCAACAGAATGCAGAAAGCACTGGACGGCCGTTTCGTCCTATATTTGGGTCTCCTCAGCAGTGCGAATCCACTACCACTAACAATTTCCCAATGCGTTTTCAGATTTTGGTATCGCATTTTCCTGTGTTAAAAGACCTGCTAGATATTGAAATTTTTGCACTTGTTTAAATTTGTCGTCCCCAATTTGCAATTCGCATATTGGGCTACTCCTTTTGCTGACAACATCGATGCAGAAATTAGATTTTAACTCATATTTGTTTTCTTTATTCTATCAAGTTGTTCGTATCCCGCATCGTTTCAGTACTAATTTAGGCAGGGCATAAAGAAAGGACCAGAGAAAGAAAGTGTGTGTGTGTGTGTGTGTGTGTGTGTGTGTGTGTGTGTGTGAGAGAGAGAGAGAGACAGACAGACAGACGGACAGACAGACAGAGATCAATCTGTTCGAAAAGTAATGTGTCATAAATAAAGTGTCCAAATGGAAAATGTTATATTTTTTAAGAACATAAACTCCATTAGCAATATAAGAAAAAGCGGATGAAACTTTAAAGCTGCCATTCGACCTTGCATTGAGTTTTACTGTCATATCTGGTTTACTCCTATTGCTATGTATCTCAAGATTCTTCAGAGGAAGAGTCTGTAATATTATCGGCCCTACCATGGCACCTCGACGTCAGTTACTTTCCATCCGTCCGTGGTGTGAATTGTGGGGCGGGTATATTGAATCAGTTACTAAGTGTGTTGCTAAGAAGGGTCAGTATTGTGCAATATGTTTTTTCTCGTCAGAATCCATCTTACACATTTATAACTCAACCATTCATTCATGCATTGTATATCTATCCTATCTGGGGCTCCAGCTACATACCTCGAGATTCTTAAATTTAATATAACTGATCGTTGTGGTGGTGATAATCATAATTATTTTCAAATTAACTGTTGTAGCTATGGTATGGTGTTTTTCGGTAAACAAGCATCCACAATATAAGGGAGCTAAAAATGCAAATGGCATTAAATGTGGGTCAAATGCTTGAGAAGGTCTCTAATATTATCGTTCCTGACATGGCATCTTGACTTCACTTTCCCTGTCGCTTCCCACTGTCTTTTCTACAAATACTTTCACGGTGACAGCTCCGACGAGCTACTTTCGCTAGTTCCCAGACTGCGTGAATTTAAACGTGCTTGGCCTCTCAGTGCCACCGTTTCACAGCCGAAGCGGTTAAATGTAGCCGTCTCTTCCAATTCAATAGCTTCATGTCTTGCACTTCCCGTCTGTGGAATTTCCTTCCTCTTACTTTGCTTCCCTGATAGCTATAATCTCTAAATATTCAATTGCAATGTCAATCGACATCTCTAGATGCCTTGATCTATTCCCCGTCCTTCTCTTCATCCTTTCTTCTATCAAGCATCTTTACTCTTGCTCCCATTCTCTGTAACCCCTTGCGTACTAATGGCATCCCGCTTTGCTTGGGGTGAAATGCTAAAAACAAAAAGTCCCTTTCTCACTCTGGGACGTTGCTTACTACTTTCTTTTCTATAAATATTTTCATGTCAGTTGTTTTAATAAGCTCTTTTTACCTTGGTACCTCGAACGCATGATTTTAAGCA
>OZ038497.1:54274997-54389997 GCA_964036315.1 Acanthosepion esculentum | reverse complement strand
TTCTATGGTGTATTGAAGATCGGATCGAATTACCACGCTTCCAGATCATATCAACTTAATTCGGGGTTTCCCCGTTGTTCTACCACTGAACTTCGGTTGCTTCTTATCTTCATCAACTTTCTGATGTGATCAGTTCCCAATTCGGGATTTATGCCGATGATACAGCTATTTATTTCTGTCTTAGTAGTTGCTTCTGAAAATATTATTAATATATATATATTATATATATATATATATATATATATATATATATATATATATATATATATATTATGTTTAACGTTCTTTTTTTAAATAAATTGTCGGGCTATGTCCAATTCTAAAATATATATATATATAAAACAACTAAAAAGTTGTAAATTAAAAAAAAATTATATTTTTTTATGAAAGTATCTATTTATATTTTTATATATATATGTAATTTGATATTTCAGATCGACCTCGATCTTTCATCAGAAATAACTGGTTTTAGAGGTTTGTTTACAAGTAGCGTTCCGTCGCGAGACGCGGACGTCACGTGATATGGAATGCAACTGTGTTCGAATATTGTTCACGTAAATCTAAGTGTAATAATATTTTTAGATGTTGTGTAAACATTTTTTTAATTATATCTAAAAAAAGTGTTTAAGTATTGAAATATTTAGAAAGATTTAAAATACTCAAGTCTTTATTTAACCCTAGTTTATATGTATTTAATTTTAAAATCCAGTATTTTTCTTTTTTCTGCGTGTGTATGTGGAACTGAAATCAGAATCTATCAATAAACATTTAGAGTTGTCTAATGAGTGACCTGATTGATTAAAGTGTTCAGCTATGGTAGAATAAGGATTGTTTTGACGTATGGCTTTGTTTGTTGCTTTTACTTTTCTTGTATGTGAGAGGTGTGCTAAGATTTATGTGGATAGTTTTATTTAGTGCTTCTTTTATGTTTATTGGGTATTTACATTTTAGAAATTGTTTTGTTAAGTTATTAATGTTGTGTAGAAAATCTAGATGGTCTGAGCATATATATATATATATATATATTGGGCTGTGATGCATGTCCTCCTTATGCCCTTATCAATCTGGTCGTCACAAGGTTTATTGGTCATTGTAGATTTGTAACGCATTTGTAACGTTATTTTGTTGGCATAATGCTTTTATTTACCCAATAGTAATAATCATTGAGTAACGTAATTTCCATTAGAAATGTCTCACCTACGAAGAGGTGCGGAAAATTTATCGACTGTCCCTCATCTATCTATAATAAACAAATTAACAAAACCATGAACGAACACATACACAAAAACAAACATAATAATTACAAGAAACACTAAAATAATCAATAATAAAGAAAAATTTTAAAAGCAACACTAGCCAAAAAACGGCATCCAGATAGATTTTCCACACCATAAGCCCGAGAATAATTTGAAACGTTACTGCCCACCAAAATAATCGTTAGAATAATACAAAACACTGTTCACAAAAAAGAGTTGAAGAAAAACACAACGAAAATGGGTTAGGGACTGCGTTTATCATAAAACAGATTGTCACCTCTAGGAGTTTCTTTTTAAAAGATATATATTTTGTATAGGCGCGATTTATATTTTATATAAAAAATAAACGGGGATTAATGGTATTTAATATATATATATATATATATATATATATATATATATATATATATATATATATATATAATGGTAATAATAATAATGGACTCTCCCGTCGGTTTCGACGTATGAGGATCTGACAGCTTAGTTGATTTAGATATGAAATTTTGTGCGATAATCTTAAGTGGCATTTAAGAACGGATAGTGATTTACAAAGGAGGCCACATATGGAGCAAGTGTGAGGATTATGAGATAAGATCACTGTTGGATTGGCTGACCTTTTAGATCTTATTCTCGCTTCTTGAAGATGATTCAGACAAGCAGATTGAAAATTGTCCACGAAAACACGGTGATCTCCATTCTATCCGCTCAAAGGCTAAGCGCTCAAGTTGTGTTATGTGGTATATTGACTGCTGACAAGCTACCTTTCAGTTGGTCTTTGTATCTTAGCCATGGGCGTCCTACATTCCTGTAGCCCTGATCTAACTGGCTGTACATTAGGATCTTGGGTATCTTGTCATCAGGCATTCTCAAGACATGACCAGTCCACCATTAACTGAGTCTGTATGAAAAAAGTCTCGATTCCTCCAATATTACACCTGTTAAACAGGTCTACGTTAGATGTCCTATCTTGAAGGTTAACTCCACAGATTGCACACAGACAGCTTTTATGGAAAACATCTAGCTGGCGTATATGGTACCTGCATGGAGTCCACGACTCTGAGCCGTACAAAAGGATGGCAAATACAACAGCTCTGTAAACCTGAATTTTCGTATCCAGTCGATTACCCCGCTCATTCCACAAGCGATGGCGAATAGCAATTCGATGCATGATTTCATCATCTAAATTTCCATTATAATTGACTTTGCTACCAAGATAGGTGAAAGACTTTACATAGTTCAGTGTTTTGTCTTCTACTTTCAATGGTCTCTCTGGAAATTTGTAGACTTGTTTTTTTTTGTTTCTCACCAGAGAATTGCTTCAGAATAGGACAAGGTTGATGCACTACTTCAGTTTTCTTTAAGCTAAGTGTAAGACCAAATGCTTTACATGCAGCAGAGAAACGATTTATTAGATGTTGGGCCTCTTCAAAGGATGTCACAACAAGGGCCGCATCATCAGCAAACAACAAATCACGAATAATTTGCGTACGAAGGTGAGTCTTGTCTTTGAAGCGCTGATGATTGAAGAGACAACCAGTTGTTCGAAACTGAAAGTTGACGCCAATATCTGTCTGCAAATGCATATTTCAGCATCAGCGAGAAGAAAAGGGCAAAAAGGACAGGGGCCATGACAAAAACTTGCTTGGTGCCATTTGTGACATTAAAGGATTCCGACATCATACCATCAGACACGATATTTGCTTTCATTCCTTCATGAAAGGAGATGATGACTTTTTGCATGATTTCAGGGATACCGAGTTTCCTTAATTGTTAAAGAGCCTCTCAATTCACAGTGGCAACGGCCTTCGTCAAATCCACAAACACCATGTACAACTCCTGGGTTTTCTCGCGAACCTTCTATGCAAGTTGACGAAGAGAAAATATCATGTCAATGGTACCACGATCCGACCGTAAACCACACTGCGATTCAGGATAGATGTCGTCAACAAGGTGTATAATGATTCTGTTTAGAATCAGGATCGCTAGGATTTTGCCTGGAATTGAAAGTTGTGATATCCCCCGATGATTATCACAGACACACCTGGAACCCTTGTTTTGTATATGTGTTTGATAGAGGCGTCTTTATAATCCTGTGAGTCACAGCTTGCCTTCCATATCTCCATATCTTTCTTCAAAAGACAACTCCGGAATTTCTGGGTTTTGCTCAATTGATGTGATGGTTTCCTCATCAGTAACCGAAGTGGTGTTTAACAAAGTTTCGAAATGCTCTTTTTAGCGATTTAAAACGTCTGACTTATCCGTCAAGAGAGTTTCACCATCTGCTGTGGAGATAGGAGCAACACCACTTTTCAGACGCCAGCATAGAAAGCCTTTAGATTCTTTCTATCTGAAGATTCTTGAAGTTCAGTGGTCTTTTCAGACCACCAACGCTCTTTCATGACTCTGAGAGCTCGTTGAACCTGACTTTTGCACTTCTTGTAAGCGATCTTCTTATCGGACGAGTTCTTGTCCTCAATCCATACTTTATGAGAAGAGTGCAATTGATCTATAAGCTGCTGAACTTCTGTATTTTTGTCATCAAACCAGTCTTGATGTTTACGATATGGCAGGCCGAGAACCTCTAAGGATGTAGAATATGTTGCATCACGCAGAGCCTTCCAAGAAGATTCGATATCATTGGTAATATTTACAGAATCAAGTGCAGCATCAGGTTTGTCAGAGAGCTCAATTTTCGTTTCAGTCGATTTAAGAGGCAGTATGTTAATGCGCTTGGGCACTGTAGATTTTATAATCCTTCGCTTTTGCAGATGCAGTGTAGCTTTACTTCGATGTAGAACGTGATCTGACAGATAGCATGTTGTGTGGAATGAACGCGTTATCTTAAAATCTTTTATGTCCGGTCTTTTGGTGATGACGTAGTTGATCAGATGCCAGTCTTTCGAACGAGGATGCATCCACGTGGTCTTACGACAGTTGGGTTGCTGGTAGAAGGTATTAGTGATACTATGGTCAAATTCCTTGCAGATAGTGAGAAGTCGTGATCCATTAGAATTCACATGACCAATACCATGACGACCTAAAACGCCCTTCCAAAAAAGATAATCATTGCCAACACGAGCATTGAAATCACCTGTAAGGACTAATTTATCCGTATGTTGGACTTTGGAGATGACATCCTGAAGAAGATTGTAAAAATCATCTTTTTCTTCATCTGAACAACCTAAGGTTGGTGCGTAGCAGCTAACCATCGTCACACGGGTGTTGCACTCCAGATTGAGGGTTAATTCCATTATGCGATCAGATACACATTTAGGTAAGGAAGGCAGTGAGCTAGCAAGGTCTGAATTGATGGCAAAGCCAACACCAGACTGGCGTGGCTCTTTCTCAGTCTTACGTATCCGCCTTTTTCTTCCCTAAGCTGAGAATAACCAGCCAGACGTGTTTTACTCATGGCCGCTATGTCGATATTATATTTCTTTAACTCGAGTGAAACAAGAGCTGTTTTACGCTCTTGTGCAGAATCATTGTCCTGAAGAGTGCATATATTCCAAGATCCAAAATGGAAATTCTTCTTATATTTATTCTGATATTCCTTGTTGTTTCGACTGCTTTATTGGATAACTAGACAGCTGCAGTGGGCTACCAAGTCACTGTGTGAGCAAGCAATGTTTAGGGCTCATTTTATCGCCTCCTCCCCATCATAGGGAAAGCAGCGCAATCCTAAATAGGGCTGCTTTGTTACCGATGGAGGACACGGACATCACAATTGCTCATGGGTTTGTGAAAGAACGGCCATCACCCATCGGTCTGCCACTGTGTAGAGCTCCAGCTAGAGCCATCCAGTAATATCCTTTACCTGACCCCGTCGCCTTCACTCTCTCGCCAGTGGACCTTGCAAGTGAATCTGTGTGGATAAGAACGAATCAAGGTAAACTGCCAGAAAACCCACACAAGTGATTTGATTAAAGTGGTGAAGGCTTGTGCAGAAACATCCACACTTTTGGAACTATTGATACACTTAGTCGGTGCAAATAAATGCCACAGACGAAGCAGACAATTTACCTCAGGCTTTTCGTGTAAGATCTTTCCATCTCCTAGACCAATCATGTTCTCTAACTCTAAAGAGCTTGGTCAGCCCTGGTAGATACATTTTGTCCAATAGCTGGGACCCTAACAGGTGCTACCACCCCAGGTCAGGGTGGACCTGGGAACAACAGCAATTAAAAGTTGGTTCCACGGCTTTCAAAACCTCCAATCTCCAGATGAAAAGACTTGCTGCCGGATGTAGTTTACCATCATACCCAAGACATTACATGAGAAATTTAGAGGATGGGCGAAGACCAGTGCTGCCCGTTACCCTTAAAAATAAGGTACAGTAGATGAGCAACAAAGGTACTACTTCACCCAATGCCCCCTAAAGAGATAAAAAAATTGTTTTTTTGTTTTGTTTTTTTGTTGGATTTCGGAGTAAACAGTTCGAAATTAAATCTGTCGATATAATGCTATATATACATTTTAAATAATATTAATAAAATAAAGAAATATAAGATTATTATTAGAATATTATATAATTATTGTTATAAATCTTGTTGTTATATATGTGTATGTGTGTGTTTATATATATAAATTATTATAAGTATAAGAGAAAATTTTATTATTATTGTTGTTGTTGTTGTTGCTTAAAAAAAATTGAACGATAAAAATAGACAAATTGACTAGCAGTAAAAACGAAGCAAAATAACATTATAACTGGGAACGCATTCACAATAAAATTGAAATTATATTACTTTGCAAAAAAATAAGAAAATGTAAGGAATTCAAATTGATACTAAATGTTATGAAAAGAAACTTTGAATATAACTAATAATAATAATAATAATAATAATAATAATAATAATAATAATAATAATAATAGAAAAATAATCGGCGATAATGAGCTACTAGTCAAAGATAAACAAAATAAACATTAAAAAAAATGCTTTCCCCTAATTCCGAAAATTACGTCCACTTTTGTAAAAACAACAACAGATAAATAAATGTTACGCTTAGATATAAATGAATTAAATTTATTCATGCCGCTATATAATTAGTCTAACAAATAAAATACATTAAATATACTTATAACTCTTATCGAGGAATTTCCCGAGCAAAACAACGAATATATATATATATATATATATATATATATATATATATATATATATATATATATATATATATATATATATATATATAAAAATAGACAGACCTAAAACTATATAATTTTTTATTTAAAGTCGGGATTTATATTTTATATTACACGTAAACGGGGATTACTGTTTTTTTAATTATAAAACTAAACGTACATAAAAACATAAAAAGTATAAATAAAAATATAAATTATTTAGTATTAAAAATCTATTTTAAATATAAAAAATATATTGTATTCAAGATAGGTGGGATTTATGTTTTATATTTGAAATAGACGTGAATTAAAGGTTTTATTTTATATCATATTTAAAATAAACGGGGATTAATTGTATATGTTTGCATTAAAATAAAAGAACCTAAAAACAATTGTATATGCACAACGTACGATAAACGAACGGAACAAACTAATAAAGGAAGGATTATAATCTAAAGTACAATTTAATCTGGATCAATGTATTTTAACAGATATTTATTTCATACCTACAAGAGGCCATCAATTCATTTCTCTTCTTTAATCAGCTATGGTTATTTAAGTATTTTAACATAACTAATTTTTCTACAAGGCAAAACTTACACCTGTCGGCTTTCCCATTTTAAGATTTGCAATGCCCCGCGAAATGATGTTTAATTACCAGAAGTGTTTGGAAAGAGCAGTGTTGTTTCTGCATTTTATATTGTCTAAATTCATTCGATGATGGTAGAAACGAAATTTACAAGAATTTTCAGTTGAATCAAAATAAAATTAGACATCGTTACCGGAATGTAGGCCAGCTCTTTATGCAATATTATCAGTCATCCATTGGTTGTTTAAGGGACTGATCGTGTATTTTAGGCAGATGCATTAACCAAATATTTTTCGGCAGTTGGTCTAACCAGATATTTTTTATTAAAATTTATATAAATATAACGGTCAGTCTCTACCCAACACCGCGTTGTGCATGAAACTCCGTATGGATATATATATATATATATATTTTAGAATTGGACATAGTCCGACAATTTATTTAAAGACATTTATATTATGTTTAACGTTCTTTTTATAGATACATGTATTTCAGCAAATGCTCTGTTTTATAATAAACAGTATTAAATAACATTTACCGGCCTGAATGTCCGAGAAATTTTCATAGAAAATTTTCGCTCTCCGACAGGAATCGAACCTGTATCCTATACGGAACCATCATTTCGCGTGATGTGCCTTAACCTTTCGGCCACAGAGCGGCGTCTGGTTAGCAAGGTCGATTTTACTATCTTTAAGGCACATCACGCGAAATGATGGTTCCGTATAGGATACAGGTTCGATTCCTGTCGGAGAGCGAAAATTTTCTATGAAAATTTCTCGGACATTCAGGCCGGTAAATGTTATTTAATACTGTTTATTATAAAACAGAGCATTTGCTTAAATACATGTATCTATAAAAAGAACGTTAAACATAATATAAATGTCTTTAAATATATATATATATATATATATATATATATATATATATATATATATTCAGTTGTATGAATATGAGTATGACCAAGGGTTTCATGTCTTTGCGATGATCAGACAAAACGTGAAACCCAGGGTCACAAACTCATATCCATACAACTAAACATACAATATATATATATATATATATATATATATATATATATATATATATATATATATATATATATATATATATATAAAAATATGATTCCTTCGCTACATAAGAGTTCTCATGTTTCAAAAGCGAGAGCCGAGACACCTAACATAATTTTTGAAGTTAACTCTCCATAACTTCAAAAATAATGTTAGGGGTCTCGGCTCTCGCTTTTGAAACATGAGAACTCTTATGTAGCGAAGGAATCATATTTTTAAAAACAAAAAATATTATTATAATATAAGCTCTACTTCTGTATGGAGCACTGTCTTTTTGAAAATAAAAGCAAAATACTAAGGAACACCGGATTATCTACCTAACGTGTTCTTTCCTATTTTTCTGCACACCTGCATACATATATACATATTATATCTATCTATCTATCTATCTATCTATATATATATATATATATATATATATATATATATATATATATATATATATATATGCGTGTGAGTGTGTATGTGTGCGTATATAAGATCTATTTAATTATCTATATCCATCCCATCTCTTTCTCTCTCTGTATATATATATATATATATATATATATATATATATATATATATATATATATATATATATATATATGGTTGGATAGGTGTGAGTTTGTGATCCTGGGTTTCACGCTATTTGCGATCGTCAGACAAACTGATTAATTTTTAAATTTTGGATTTATATATGGCTGCGTATATCGGTATTTTTATGGTAGTGGGAGGAAAAATTGTCATCGGAACGCCACTCATACGTACAGAAACATACATATAAGCACGTTCACTCATTGACGTACGAGACGTACATACAGGCACGCTCACTCACTGGAGCTCACACAAACATAAACATATGTGAACAGTGTGGGACTGGGCATAGATGAGCATCCGTGTGTCGTTGCGTACATACGCACGAAATTGGTCGCTGTATTCAATGTTGCATTGTGTAGCGAACATCTTTCGTCAGTTGCGGTGTCACAGCGCAGACCACTCGTCTATTTTGTTCACCGAATAATGTTTTCTTGCAAACACGTATGAACGTATTTACACGTGTTGACACGTCTTCTATCCGTCTGTTTTTTTTACATAATAGCAATTTTACCTACCATTGTCGTACACAGGCCCCAGCATAAAAGTTAATAAAAATACTTATATATATATACATATATATATATATATATATATATATATATATATATATATATATATATATATATATATATTCATTCATACATGTTTCATTAAATAATATAGATAAGTGTTGTCTATATATTTTATGTAAGTTCTTTTCTGTTTATTTAATGAAACACGTATGAATGAAAAAAAATGCTGCCTAAATACACACAATTTAAATATATATATATATATATATATATATATATATATATATATATATATATATATATATATATATAGCACTTGGAATAAATCCGTTGTTATATAATCCAAGGGGATCCTAGTAATATAAAATAGTAAAATTGATCCACAAAAAGAGCTCAGTATATTTATCATAACAGATCAACTCAACAGGATTACACAACAAAATCTATATGGAGGATAGATCTATTTCAACCGACGAAAACTATGCTAGTCTTATTCAACCCCGTTGTATACACTGATTCGAGTCGGAATTAGAAATTTAACTTTGACTGCCCTCTGAATTTATCCATTTCGATGTTTCAGTCAGATGACATGCCCGAGACGGTGGTTATGCGGGGGTGGAAAGTATTAGCCTTAAAGGGGAGAGGTTTTATAAAATTAAACCCGGATATGACATTATACTTTAACTTAAACAAACTTTGTGGGCGGGTTCCTCACACTAAAAGTAGGACAAAAGTTCATATAAACATGTCCACAAATCTTTCGTTTTTGAGTGATTAAGTTTAAAATATGTTTCCAGAAGTAGCGCTGTGTTGCAATGTCGACTAGATTACATTTGTTATTCGTGTACATTTGTGGCTGGTCTGATAAATGTAATCCTAATGTGTGGGTGCGCTTACTTGCTTGCCACTGTGTATATGAGTATTTGTCAATGTCGTGTCAAAGTCGACTGTTCACATTTTGAAGTTAGAAAACTTAATGTCGTGTACATTTTTCTAGCTGCATGATAAACGCTCATTATAGATTAGAAAAAAATGACTGATTCGAAAAAACATATATTGTATAAACGTAGAAAAATGAAAAATAAATATGAAAACCTCTTATTATCCAGAAATGTTTAACAAAATATTGCATTTTATTTATTGTAATCTGTCAACCATGAAAATTATCCCCTTTCCAATAGACGTTTACTGATACCATTTTAAACAAGAAATGAAATGTTTTAAGTCTTACAAATTATTTATATTTTATTTTAAAATTCATAAAGACAAACAGAAAAATCTTCTGAATTGTCAGGATGTACAGATTGGGAAACATATGACTACATCTCTTCCCCAAACTATGGATTAAACAACTGTACTTGAATCTGGAAAAGTCATTGTTATTCTAAATATAATTTTTGATGCAATACTCATCCGTAAAAAATAATACAAGAATTGTTCTTCAAATCCCAAACAGATTTTGGTTTTAAATAATCCACAAATGGTTGATAAACCATAGCCAAATATCAATCAGAATTTCCAGATAATGAAGATGAACTATATCTTTTTAGTGAATTTGACTGAATTGCCAAAGAAGTGGAACTCGTCATGTTTGAAGAACCTTGGGGAAGCACCCTCCAAATATGGTTTGGAGATTAATACGAAAAAAGGCAGTCACCTGACGAAAAACGAAAAAGGAAAACCTCGTATTCACCGCCAAGAAGTGAAATATAAATGGTATTGACAAGTGATAACTTCCAAGACTCCTTCCCGCCGCCATCCTACAAGTTATCACTTTAGACAAAAGAAACACGCTCGCTGGAAAACCTCGTTTTTACTGTCAAGAAGATAAATATTAAATGGTATTGACACGTAATAACAGACAACAATCCTTCCGATGCCATCCTACAGGATACCACCTCAGGCCAAAGAAAAGTGGCAGAAATAGGAAAAATTGTCTGACAACAACAGTAAGTGGACTAAAAGCTTCTTCACAGTGACTCGGATATTGGTACGCAGCCAAAGCATTTTGAAGGATCTGGTCATGTGTTCAGCTGCCTAGGACCCTGCGACATCTAGTAATGGGACTGATGATGATGTTTGTATTTAATTCATGTAATTGCATTCACCTTACATATTTATAAATCTAGATAAGATCGAGTAATACTTTTATAATGACGAATTTCGTGTTTTAATTTTCCGGTTATTGATTTGTGGTTACGTTAACG
Organism: Acanthosepion esculentum; assembly: GCA_964036315.1. Taxonomy (NCBI): domain Eukaryota; kingdom Metazoa; phylum Mollusca; class Cephalopoda; order Sepiida; family Sepiidae; genus Acanthosepion; species Acanthosepion esculentum. The sequence goes on along the minus strand of OZ038497.1, from coordinate 54,378,662 downwards.
GTAACCACCCTGCAGGAATGACCTTTGAAAAGGCATGAAAACCTCAAAGGGCGGAGTAGACCGAACTCTCTAGTCTTGAGTACCAGCCAGTCTAGGCGTATATTCCTGGATTCTAAACAACATAGAAACCAATAGGAAGCAATTCCGTTGTCATAACCATAATTTTGTGGCAATTTGCAGATAATAAATAAATCTTTAGACAGCCATGATGGTCTACACATTGAAGGTTTATATTATTAAAAGATATATTGTATGTCGAATTTTAACTCTGTTACTTTTCAGCTAGTTATTTAAAAAAGGTTCTTTACTCTGGATCAAGGCCACAGCTGTCGAAAAACTGAATATTATAATTACTAAGTTTGATTTACATGGGAAAGATATTAAAGTCATTCGTAAACTCGACTTGGGACAAATAGCCTTCATGCAGATAGGAAAGATATTCAAGGAATAAACAATAATAAAAAGAGGAGTAAGACAAGGATGTGGCTTTTTGCCGGATTTATTCAACTTATACATCGAGAAGAAGCGTTGAGTCCTTCCTCATTGCTAATTCCCCGGATATACTGGCCCTATGTGAGACCAATCTTGACTCTGCTATCCCTTCCTCTGATCTCTCGATCCCTGGATACCTTCCTCTCCTCAGAAAAGACTCTCTAACCCACATGCATGGCCTGGAGGTCTACGTCAAGGACTATCTCCCTCTGGCCAGAGAGTCCTCTCTCGAAACGCTGGATCATTCGTTTTTGTGTCTCCGGCTATCTCTTCTCAATGCCGTTAGCTATCTATTCTTCCTCTACCGCTCTCAATCCTCTCAGGACTGTGGGATACTTGATGTCATTTCTGACAGCATAGATAGGGCCCTCTCTGCCCATCCGTACGCTCACATATTTGTGTTTGGCGATTTTAACGCCCATCACAGCCAGTGGCTTAAGAACGCTACTACCGACCTCGCAGGTATTCATACTCTCAACTTTTCAGTCTCTCAATCCCTCACTCAGATAATCGATTTCCCCACGCGTTTTTCCTACAACCGTGACGGTAAGGCCTCACTCCTCGACCTGTGTTTTACCTCCATCCCTGAGTCTTGTAGTGCCACGCAGCTCTGTCCTATCGCTAACTCCGATCATGCTGTAGTGTCTGTTAGCATCTCCTTCAGTCCCAACCCCTGCAAAGAGCCTCCTACCACCAGAACCACATTCTGCTACCAACGGTCTGACTGGGACGCGTTTCGTGACTTCCTCCTAATGGAAAGTAAAAAGGACTGACTATTAACTGTAAGAAGGTTAAATGTACGGTACTCAGCAAAAAGAGAAGAACAAGTGATAGTAGTGTTAAAGGATAAAGTGTTGAAAGACAGTGTCGAACAGATAAAGTGACGAACAGACAAAATGGCGAACGGATTAAATATCGAATGAACAAAGTGTCGAACGGAAAAAAATTTAAACTGACTAAATGACGAATGGACATAATATCGAAAAGACAATATGTCAAATGAACTAAGTATCGAACGAACAAAATGTCGAATGGGCAAATCGCCAAAGAGAAAAAAAAGAGTCGAACTAAATGACGAATAGACATAATGTCGAAAAGTTTCAAAAGGACAAAATTTTGAACGAAATAAATACGAACAAATCGTCATGATTTTAAAAACTCGGTTCAAGATTAACGGTCTCTCACCCTACATAAGGTAAGCTTTGGAGAAAATCCTGGAAAATCAGCTCCGAAATGATTTTAGAGCAAATGCAACAAAACAGAGATGTCGAAAGAAAATATACATTTGTAAACCAAAGACCAAAAGACATTTTTTAAACATTCGATGTCAGTACTGAATTAGAATCCCTTAAAGCCATCGCTCGCAATCTTTAAATATATTTTGCTACAGTTCTAAGTTCCTCATAAATAAAACAATATATTATTATTTTTACCACAACTGTAGTTTCTCAAAATAAATTATAACTAATTATATTTACTATAATTTGAATATAGATCATTGTTCAAAAATTAGCAATTATGTAGAAACTCTTTTTTTTAATCGGAGGTTTTTATTCTAGTTTAAAATTAAAAAATAATTATTTACCGGCAAAATATTTACATGCTAAGTAAAAGGTAATTCTGGCGTTTCGCCATTTAGTCAGTTCGACTCTTCTTTCCGTTTGGTGCTCCTTCCTCCTTCAAGCAAAAACACCTTAGGTTAAATGGAAAATCCTAAAACAAGCTGGAACTTGCAAATCTTTCAACGAACCTTGGTTTTAATGTTTGCAGGAAAAAATATGTATTATTGAACTTTTGAACAATGCCCAATTATTAAATCAAAGATATGAAACCACTGTTTTTTGTAGGCATATTAAAGATCTAACATTACAATCTTGCTAAAAGTTTAAATTTTAAGTTTAAAACTTTTAACGGTTAAAATTATAACTCACCTCCTTTGACATACTTTCTACCGTCTTATATACCTCTCCACTTATCTTAGCTTATGATTCTTAAAATGTTTTTGCGCATATATAATACTAGTAATACTTTCAGATAAGTTGATTTACTCCCATACTTATTCTACACACTATACCCCTCGACAATAGGTCAAAATTTGCTTATAAATGTTATATTAATTTCCCATGCCTTTATATACCTTTCTACTTATAATTTAATTTCTAAATTAAAACGTATGATTTCTTTAAAAAAAAAACTATAAAAAAACAAACTCGAATAACTTATGAAGAAATCTCCACCTCTTAAGTTATTAATTTACAAAAAACTTTCATTGATTACAAAACTAACTTCAACCTAAATATATGCAATTCAGGTCTGGCTTAGTTTTTTAAAATACCTCCCCCCAAAAAAAAATATATTCCCAATTACTACTATAACTATCGTTTCAATTTATCCCTCTTTCCATTTCATCGTATTAATATCTCCTTTCCTCCAACCTTTTCTCCCTAACGCCTCACTCTTAGAAAGCTTGGAAATGCTGTGCCTAAACACTTGGCCGTTCTTGTCGAAAAGAATTTTTTCAGATCTAGCCATTACTTTAACACCTCAACAATCCTTCACCAAACTGCTATCAACAACCACTATTGTTTCACTCCGTCACCTTTTTGGCTTAATGTAATTTTTATTTTATTTTATTTCTTTTTTCAAACAAATGGCAAAAAGGAAGTGACGTTTCACATGCGCCTTGCTTACAAACAGAACGGTCCATAACCATTTCGGTTCTCACCAGTACAAGTGCAATTTAAATGCACTGAAACGAAGTTGCATCTTTGTAGTGATTAAATTGTTTTTGTGAAAATGAAAAAAAAATATAATAAATAATTATTAGTCTACTATCGATATTGAGCCCTATTTTGAAATAATGCTGTGAACGCTAGAATTTATATATTATTTTCGTTCTCATTATATTCGGATATATATATATATATATATATATATATATATATATATATATATATATATAACAGAAAGCTTTAATTTTTTGAATAATAGAATTAACCAGATAAAAAATGGATATTTTACTACCTACAAGGTATATAGTTCAACTTTGATGATGACTTAAGAAAATATAAACCTTGATTCATATTTATTTTCCGAAATCAACTTCGAACAATTTGTAATGGATTTTCCTCCTTGTCTGCGAAGGATTTTACGTAATCTGGAAAAGTCGATCATTAAAATTAATTGAGAAAAATATCTGTATTTTTTTTTAAAGAAAATATATTTATATATCCACCATGGTGAGATGAAAACTTCTTCGACCGACCAAGAAGAACTTCCCGAAAGTATTCGACAATTTTGTCAAATGTTGATAACCTGTTTAAAAATCTCGTCGTGAGTGCCTGATTTTCATTACTGGTTGTATACTTAAAGGTTTGGCAATAAAATCTTCCCCTAACTTCACTTACAAACCAATTTTCCCCCGGACTTTTCTCTCCATTCCGCCACCCCAAATGTTTTAAGATCAAGTTAAAATCGATACTTCATTTTTTTGTCTGTTTTTTTCAATCAAATCTTCTGACTGAATTTTTATCATTTAATAACATGTAGTCGTTCTGATGAGGCAGGAATACACACACACACACACACACACACACACACACACACACACACACACACACACACACACACACACATATATATATATATATATATATATATATATATATATATATATATATATCTCCGAATGTAATGAGAAAGAAAATAATATATATGTCGTTTTTGTGTTTTTAATTTCCTTTTGAATGAAAATGGCTCTTAAGCCACGTGCCCTTTTATAATTCTATCATGAACGATTGAGTTCATTTTGCCTTAAGCGTCGATTGTGTTTCCCACAAGGACACATCGATCATCCCATTTCATGGTTTTTGTCTGTCGTTTTAAAAATCGTTTTCCTTTTCCCATGTATTTCCATTTTTTTTATTGCTTTATGAAAATAAACTTTATTCGTTCTTATTTTTAATCGTTTCTATTTATTTTTCCAATATTGTGTTTTCACAGTTTTTTTTTCTATATTTTACTTTTTATATCTTCGTTTCTTTCATAATGTATTAATCGAAGGTTCTTTCTTCAATGTTGATTTTACATTTCTCTTATTTTCGCTTCAATTATTTTGTCCTCTTTTTATTTATTTATTCTTTTATCTGCATAATATTTATTCTTTTCTCCAGAACATCCATTTTTCAATCTGATCAAAAGACTTTCTCTGTATAACGCATACGTTCATTTACTGTCATTGCTTACATTCCCTTCTTAAATTTCTCTTGCTTTCTTTTTCTGTTCCCTCTGACTTTTCTTTCTTTCTTTCTTTCCTTTTTTTTCTTTCTTTCTTTCTTTCTTTCTTTCTCATTAAGCTTCCATTAATCACTTTGATCACACTCTTTTCATTATATGATCTTTAGGATAATGTCTTTTTTATTTCATTCCGTTTTTTTTTCTTTCTTTCTTTCTTTCTTTCTTTCTTTCTTTCTTTCTTTCTTTCTTTCTTACCCATAACCTTCTATTAATCACTCTGATCACACTATATTCATTGTATGGCCTTTATTATCAGGTCTTTCTTTCTTTCTTTCTTTCTTTATTTATTTCATTCTTTATTTCTTTATTTCTTATTTGCATGTGTGTTTGCTTGCTTGCTCCCTATCTTCTTTATCCCTTCTTTCTTTTTCTATTTGCATTCATTTTTCTCTTCTTCTTCATTTTTTGCTTTCTTGCTTCCAATTTGCTTTTCTCTGCTTTATTTTCTATAACTATCTTTTAATATCTTCACCTTTCTTACTTTCTTTATTTCTTTCTTTCTTTCTTTCTTTCTTTCTTTCTTTCTTTCTTTCTTTCCCATAACTTTGCTTTAATCACTCTGACCACACTCTTTTCATTGTATGATGTTTAGGATAATGCCTTTCTTTCTTTCTTTCTTTCTTTCTTTCTTTCTTTCTTTCTTTCTCCATTCTTATTCTTCCTTTTTGTTCCGTATACTTTCAAATTTTTTACGTATTTCTCTTTTCTTCCTTTTCCCTCTTTCGTTCATTCCGCTCTTCTTTTTCTTTCATTCTTTAAAATCATTTTTGTCTAATATTTAGCCTTTCCTTCTTTTCCGGACACTTTTGTCTGTTTTTTTATTTATCTTTTTTTTTGTTGTTTATTTTCGTTACTAATTCCTTTGTCCTTGAAATTGATTTTTTATATTATTCTTTTTTCTTTCATTTTTATATTTTTACTTTTTCTTCTTTCTTTATTTCGATTTTTCTTTCTACGTCTTTCCGCGTCATGTATTTTCAAAAATTTATGTTCATTTCTCAACGTTCAAATTTTCTGATCCAGAAATGTTTTATTTTGTTAATCACTGTGATTTTCACCTTGTTTACTAACTTCCATGTTTTTTCTTCTTTCTTAGTATCCCGTTTACTTTCCTGTTCCTCTTTACGTTTTGCTACCTTTCTTCCTTTTCTTTTCTTTTACAATTCTCTTTGCGCTCCCCTTTCTAAATCTCTTTCCTTCTTTCCTCCTTGCATCTGTTTACTTATTTGCCTATTGTCTGGCGCTACGGAATCACAAAGAAAAAAAATCTTTACTAAATCTCCAAAGTCACATCACTTGAAGATTTCCAAATTCAGTAACAACTAAAATGGATAGTGCATTATTAGAAGGGAACATATTGATACAACCAAGATATTGACATTGCACTCGTCCTTAAACTAAAAGCTAGAAAGGAAATATTTATCAATAATTTAAGGATCTAATTGTATACCTAACGTTACCAATAACAATTACTCAGAATGAATAGTCGATTCTGTGTCAAACAGTGGAATCCAGCGATGACAAATTAATTCTAACGCCTGAGTTCGAGATATTTCTCCCGACGTTCGCAAGTAATTACTGTCATGAATATAATCTCCTATACTTTTATCTTTCGATGTAAATTATTCCACATGAGAATAATACACCGAGCGTAACAGCAAAATTGTCCAAATTGTGCAAAAGCATGGGATAATTGTCCAATCCTACAAAATGATTAATATCTAAGAAAAATGAATAAGCTAATTGAGTTTGTTTTTTCTAGGTTTTCAGAGAAGATGTTTAGCCATCTTGAATCCATTTAGCCATCTTGACATCATTTGTCGTAAGAATCACTGAAAAACCCTTTGAGCCACAGTCAGGAAAGAGCGAAACTGTATCATTATGCAAAACTTGTCGCGTCATAGATCCCCAAAAATATTCATCTCTTTTATGCCTCCGACATATGTTTTATCCCATTAAACGTTATTTTTAGTGGATACTCGTATTTGAGTAGACGCTCCGTTTATTTATTAAACAATATATATTTTCGTCTACCGGCCTGAACATTAGAGAAAAATATGTGCTCTCCAGCAGGATTCGAACCTGCGTTTCTTTCTGACGTGCTTTTACCTCTCAGCTACCTAGTGCGTCGATGACCAAGAAAATCTCATTAGAGAAAATGTGCGAATATCCAACAAAATAAGGTTTAAGTAATAGAAATATTAGAAAAATTAATGACAAAGTTCAAAGGATATTTTCGTGTGACGCGCTTCGTCCTTTTAAAGTAATGAATCTATTGATCTAATTACACAGGCACAGGAATAAAATTTATACTTTTAAATGTAATTTTTTATTAATATTTGTATTAATATTTTTATCCCTTTAAAGTTAATTTTAGTGAATAAGCGTAGACGCCCCGTTTATTTATTAAACAGTATTTTTTATTTGTTTTCGTCTCGACACCGAAATGCTTGAGGAATTTTATTAAAGAAAAATTAACGCTCTCTGGCAGGATTCGAACCTGCACCCCTCTGGGCAGAAGGAAATATATCTGAGGGGTGCTGAAATTGATCAGACAAAGAAGATTTGGTCATTTGATAGGATTTTGGAAAGTGGGTCAGGCCAATAACTTTTCAACGGCCCTTGTATATCTCATCATCACGCCATTGCTAGTCCAGTGGCTTGTGAATAAGTTTGTGACAGTAGTGCTGGTGTATATATGTGTATGTCTTAATCGTAATGTGTATGTCTGTCTTGTGTGTCTTCCGATTTGTGTGTCGGGCCGTAAACAGTGCACAATTTTGATCTTTTCGGGCAAGAAAACAGCAGGGAAGCACAAAGAAATCCGGGAGATGAAATGAAAAATGTGGACTGCGGCATACGGAGAATTAATGAGTTCCCCGAGGGTGGGTCGACTGGAGAGAAGAGCGAGTGTTGGGTAAGTAGTTTCTAAGAGGCGCAGCGTGAGAAGCTTAGATTGTGGAGGGAAGAAACGGTGAGAAAGAGGGACGAAAGAATAGTGAAGATACATATATACATGTAGAAAGAGAGGGGGAAGAGGTGAAGAAATAATCAAGGCAAGAGAGTGAGTGTGGGTGAAAAGAAAATGAATGGATAGTCAAGCTAGAGAGAGCGAGAGAGAAAGAGAAAAGATAGAGAGAGAGATATGAAGGAATAATCAAGATAGATAGATAGATAGATAGATAGATAGATAGATAGATAAATAGATAGATAGATAGATGAAGGAATAATCAAAATAGGGGGATGAAGGGATAATCAAGATAGATAGATAGATAGATAGATAGATAGATAAGGGAGATGAAGAAATAATCAAGATAGATAGATAGATAGATAGATAGATAGATAGATAGATGAAGGAAAAATAGGGAGATAAAGGGATAATCAAGATAGATAGATAGATAGATAGATAGATAAAGCGAGAGAGATGTCGGAATAGTCAGGATAGAGAAAGAGAGAGAGAGAAAATTGAAGGAATATTCAAGAATAAAAGAGAGACAAAAAATGAAGGAACTGTCAAGACAGAGAGAGAGAGAGAGAGAGAGAGAAATGAAGGAGTAGTCAGACAGAGAGAGCGTGAGAAAGAGAGAGAGATGGAGGAATAATCAAGATAGAGAGAGATGAAGAAATAATCAAGAGAGAGCGAGAGATGAAGGAATAGCCAATATACATATAACTAGAGAGAGTAATGAAAGAACAGACAAGACAGAGAGAGAGAGAGAGAGAGAGGGGGGAGTAAGAGATGAAGGAATAGATAACATGCATTGAGCGAGAGAGGGAGGAAGATTGAGAGAGATGAAGGAATAGTCAAGATGCATAGAACGAAAGAGAGAAAGAGAGTAAGATAGAGAGAGATAAAGGACAATTCTAGATACATGGAGCGATAGAGAAAGAGTGAGAGCGAGAGGGCTATAGAGAGATTAAGGAATAAACAAGAAACATAGAGATAGCGAGCGAGAGAGAGAGAGAGAGAGAAAAATATTTGGACTCAATAAAGGCAACGTATTTCAAGGTGAAAGACTTAGAAAGATTTAGGATTGAAGGTTGGTACGATTGCCTTATTTGAAGTGTCACTGGGAGAAAGCAAATAGCAAAAGTAAGGAGGGTTGCATGACAAGATGTTAGGGCTGTAGAGAGGAAGATGGTTTGAAGAAGAGAAAATGAGAAAGATGAAGTGGTAATGGATGGAGGAAAATAAAATGAGAAGAAAGAAGGAAAAGTAGGAAAAAGAGTGGGAGAAAAAGAGGAAAATGAACAATGCATGTGAAAAAGCGTACGAAGAAAAAGAAAGAGAGAAAAGCTATTAAAAGTCAACTCAGAGTGGAAGGTACAATAAAAACAGCAATATATATATATATATATATATATATATATATATATATATATATATATATATATATATATATATATAGGGAGAGAGAGAGAGAAGGAGGGAGAGATGGGTGTGATGAAAAACATACGTATAAGCACATATACTTGTACGTATATATGTATTTCTTTTTCAGGTGTTATAAAAAAGTGCTCAATATTATATTCCACAGCTATTAAGTATATATTAGTGGATACATAAACACACACGCACGCACACACACACACATACATATATACATATATATATATATATATATATATATATATATGTGTGTGTGTGTGTGTGTGTGTGTGTGTGTGTGTGTGTGTGTACTATTGAATATAGATAATATCCAACGTTGATAGCACGACTCGCATGAAAGTTCGAGACGTGGGATACTATGTATATTGACTAATACATATATATATATATATATATATATATATATATATATATATATATATATATATATATATTTTAAAGACATTTATATATTATGTTTAACGTTCTTTTTATAGATATGTCCAATTCTAAAATATATATATATATATATATATATATATGTATGTATATATATATATATATGTATATATATATATATATATATATATATATATATATATATGTATGTATATATATATATATATGTATATATATGTATGTATGTATGTATATATATTTCATTAGGCATTCTTTTATGCATGTTGCTTTGAATATGACGGAACATGGATTTTTTTATTATTTAAGAACTGAATAAAAACTTACAAGATATTCCTTGACCATCATAATCAGAGCACACACACACACAAACACACACACACACACATATATATATGTATATATATATATATATATAGAATTATATAATTTGTTTAAACGTTATTTTAAAATGTATACGCATATTTGAGTAGATATTCTGTTTTGATTTATTAAATTTTATATTTATTTATTTACATCTACCGGCCTGAATATTCGAGAAATCCTGTTAGAAATAATGTCTGTATGTGCGTGTGCGTGAGCGTGTCTCGGTGTGTGTGTGTGTGTGTGTGTGTGTGTGCGTGTGTGTGTGTGTGTGTGCGCGCGCTCACGTGTCTGTCTGTGCATGCGCGCTCACGTGTCTGTATGTGCGTGCGTGCGTGTCTAGTGGAGGTACAATATGAACAAAAAATGAAAAATTGAATGAAGGAGTAAGAAAAAGAAAGTAATGAAGAAAATAAACGGACGTAAAAACAAAAGTGAATATATATATATATATATATATATATATATATGAATATATATATATATATATATATATATATATATATATATATATATATATGCGAATACACCGAAAGAAGTCAAAAGAGAGACACTAAGCAAAGAGTGGAAAGGAAAAGAGGAAAAAACCAAGATAAAGAAGAGAAAAAAAGACAATACAAAAAACGAGTAAAAACGAAAGAAAGAAATGTGAAAGAAAAAAGAGTAATAACAGAAAAAGGAAAGAAGAGAAGAGATTGGGAATGATATTCAATGAAACAGAATTGGGGAAAAAAAACAGACAATAGGCTGGTAACGGGCGAAAAGGCAAACAGGGAGATAACTCGATTAGAATGAGAACAGACGGGAATTATGGGAATGTATCGCCGTTTGAATTAGCTAGGTAGCGGACTGCTGTAGTGCTTTACCCAGCAAGTTCAAACGTGCAGTCCAAGCAAATGGACGTGTTTGATAACGATTGCTCTATGGTGGGCATCTAAAGCAGACTGAACGGGGAAAAAATTTTAAAAAGTGAGACAAAGAAAACAAAGAAAGAATAAATAAGAGAAAACAAGAAGAAGAGAGATGAAAAAAGCGTGAATGAAGTGTAGATGATCTATGGTTTGAGAAAGAATGAAAAAAAAAGAGAGAATTGGGGCAAGGAATTAAAAACCAGGAAAAAAAAGAAAGAAAGAAAGAATAAATGAATGAATGAATGAATGAATGAAGAAAAAATAAGATGGGAAATGCCACAAAAGAGAAATATGACTCGAAATGGTAAGCACTAAAATTGGATGTAAGAATGTAAAATCATAAAAGGGCAAGAAAGAAAACAAAGTTGGAAAAGATGGGAAAAGTGGAAGGAAAAAAATAAAAATCAGCAAAAAATGAACGAGCGACAAAGGCGTAAAATTAAGGAAACGAAAGAAGAAAAATATGAAAACAAAGAAGGAAAATAAATAGAAATTGCGAGGAAGAAATAGAAATTAAGGAAAAAAGGATACGGAAAGAGAGAGAGGGAGAGAGAGAGAGAGAGAGAGGCAGACAGACAGGCATACAGACAGAGAAAAAAGCTGTGAGAAAATAACGGAAAAGAAAGAAAAAGAAGAAAAAGGAAATTATAAACAATTTGCATGCAATAAGAATAATCCAGAAATGAGAGAGAAAGAAAGAATTATAAAAAGTGTGTAAAAAAATGAAAAACAAAGAAAGATGAAAAAAGAGAGAAGGAGGAGGAAAAATTTAAGAAAGAAGCAATAAATCAGGCAAAAGAAAGAAAGAAAGAAAGAAAGAACGAGAGAAAGGGAGAAAAAAGAAGAAAGAAAGCAAGAATAAAGAAAGAACGAAAGAAAGAAAAGGAGGGAAAGAAGATAGGAAGGAAGGAAGGAAGGAAAGAAGGATGACAGAAAGAAAGAAAGAAAGAAAGAAAGAAAGAAAGAAAGAAAGAAAGGAAGAAGGGAATGCTGAAAAGGTTATAGAATGAAAAGGTGAAATAAAAAAAGAACGGAAGGACGAATGAAAGAAAGAAAGGAAGAAAAAAGAAGGATAAAGGGAAGAAAGAAAGAAAAAAGAAAGAAAGAAAATTGAGCAAATGCAAAAAATCAAGAGTCGGAAAAAAAGAAAAATGCGACGAAAACGAGGAATGGGAAGAAAAAAGTGAATTCAAATTATTTAAAGAAAAAAATACTTAGCGACTAAAAAATACGAAAGAATCGTAAAACAAAGATGGATGTAAATGAAGTTAGAGAATGGGAAAGAGAGAGACTAAAAATTATTTCGCATCAGTAAACCTGAGAAAGAAAAAAAGAGAAAAAAGCAAGTAAATGGGAGAGTGATAATGAGGGAAGGAGATACAGTCGGAAGACAATTGATACAGAAAATATAGTGAAGATAATAATTCAGTGATGGTAACAGAGAAGCAGAATTTACAGAGGGAGACAGAAAAGGAAATGCTGGTATAAGAACTATTGAATAAAGAGAAAGAACTGTGCGATCGAGAGAGACTAGGAGAAATGCAAAGCACGTAATCGCGTGGAGGATAGAGAGAATAAATTCTTCAAATATGACAGGAGAAAGGTCAGAGATTGTTTGCATGCAAGAGAGAGAGAGAGGACAGACAAGACGTGGACGGGGCGATGTCAACAGACGCCCTCGCCCGCGCTGCTGGTTTTATCCGTCAAAGAAAAAAAGTTAACAAAATTGGGATCTGATTGGGTGCACAGGAAAGACAAAGAATGGAGATGTTACAAACACACAGAGACACACAGTGGAAACAGAGGCGGGCGCCGATGGACAGAAACAGAACGAGATAAAGCTGCAAGTCAGAGACGTACAAAGCAAATATCTTGCGGACACAGGGAAGTAACGTTTTGATATCCCCGAACTGTTACAAAGAATAAGATGGAACCACTGCCCAATGAGGGCTTGTAGGGAAAATAAGGGCATAAGGGAAAGACTGATGTTCAGAAAGAAACGAGAGTGGAATCGTAAATATGTAATAATAATAATAATAATAATAATAGTAATAGTAATAATAATAATAATAATAATAATAATAATAATAATAGTAATAATAATAATAATAATAGTAATAATTATAATAATAATAATAATGATGATAATAATAATAATAATGATAATAATAATAATAATAATAATAGTAATAATAATAATAATAATAATAGTAATAATTATAATAATAATAATAGTAATAATAATAATAATAATAGTAATAATAATAATAATAATTATAATAATAATAATAGTAATAATAATAATAATAATAATAATAGTAATAATAATAATAATAATAATAATAGTAATAATAAAAATAATAATAATAATAGTAATAATATTAATAGTAAGAATAAAAATAATAATAATAATAATAATAATAATAATAATAATAATAATAATAATAATAATGTGCATTCACATATATTCAAGGAACTCTAAACATTTGGTTATGGTTTCTTCATATTTTGCTGGTTCTTCTGCGAGTTTTTCTGACTTTTACACGTGACACAATATGAATCTTTCAGAATCAACATATATTGTGAGTACACATTCTAACAGTAAATACATTTCATTTCTACGTACACATTTCAAATGAAAATTCACAAGTTGAAAGGCCATGTACGAATTCTTGAACAGTTTCAGGATTTCTTATTAAATCACGAAATGAAAGTACTCTTGAATGGCCACTCTTCTAGATCTTTTCTTTTCATTAATGCAGGTTTTTCCAAGGCTCTATCTTTGGACCTACGTTGTTTCTAATTTTCATCAGCGACATTACTACTGACCTCAGTTCTCAACTCGATATCTATGCTGATTTACTCCAGCCTTAATGGTAAATCGAATCGGTTTGATAGGGTTAAATTAACAGCAGATTTCAAAAACGATTTACAATATGTTGTTAACTGGAGCAAGAAATGGCTTGTAAATATCAACTCCTCTAAAACGAAAGTGATCTATCTTAATCTTCTGAGAGAATATCTTTTTACCTTCCATCAGTATGGCTGATGGTAACCTCTACAACATCTTTCTTGTGCCAACGTTTTCTGTTGATATGAAGTGGAAATATTATAATGATAGGCCTACTGCTAGGAAAGTTAATTCACTGTGATGTGTTAGACAATTTTTCTTGCTCGAATCTATCATATATTTATAAGTCTACTATTCGTCTATGGTCAAAATATTGCTGCCATAGCTGGTCTAAAAGTTAGTTCAACGTGTTTTGCTAGACAATTATTTACGCCTATCTTTAATGAAACGTGCAGCCTTAGTTATTATTGTAGAGTTATTTCCGCAGTGGAAACTGTATTTGGACTAAATTCGGTCCTAAATAGGTTCAACGTATAAAAACGTTAGGAACTTGTTATAATAAGTATTACGCAGAGTAATCTAGTTGTGGTAGCTGACTACTTTCGTATTCGACTCCCAGTCGACCCTCACTGACTCCTACTTATATTAGGTGGGAGAGTCTATTATCTATAGACTAGGTGTGTTTCACCATAACAGATATACCACGAAATGGTGTAACATTTTTTTAAGCATTTCACCCCAAGCAAGGCGGGAGTGCCACTAGCACTCAAGGGGTTACAGAGGGTAGATAACAAAAGTAAAGTGGCGTGTTTGGGAAGAGGATAAAGAGAAGGATAGGGAACAAGATCAAGGTATCAGAAGATGTCGATTGACATTACACTTGAATATTTGAAGGTTATAATTATGAGGGAAGCAAGTAAGAGGAAGAGAATTCCACAGACGGGAAGTGCGGGAGAAGCAGTTGTTTAAGTAGAAGAGACGGTTACATTTAATCATTTTGACAGTGAAAGGGTGGGACGGAAGTGCCAACCTAGTAGCTCGCGTAAATTCATGCAGTCTGGGAACCGGAGAAAGCAACTCGTCGGAACAGTTGCTGTGAAAATACTTACAGAAGAGACAGAACCACGGTACAGGGGCCCCTGCTGTTTGCCTCAGGGTTCTTGATAAGATCCAGAGACGGATATGCAATGTGATTGGCCCTGATCAGTCGCTCTCTCACAGACGCGATGTTGCCTCGCTCTGTCTTTTTTACAAATACTTTCACGGTAATTGCTCCGAGGAGCTGCTTTCGCTTGTCCCTAGGCCTCGTGAATTTAAACGTCCTACGAGGCTGGCACCCCGTTCCCACCCTTACACCGTTGAAACTGTTAGATGTAGACGTATCTTCTACTCCAATAGTTTCATGTCTCGCATGTCTCGCCTATGGAACTCCCTTCCCTATTACTGTTTCCCTGACAAATACAATCTACAACGGTTTAAGTCTAGCGTCAATCGACATCTCCAGTTGCCTTGATCTATCCACTTCCCTTCTCCACATCCTTTCATCTTTCATTCCTATCTGCTCTCGCTCCAAATCTTCTGTAACCCCCTTGCCTTGATAGACCCACTGTCTTCCTCTTTCTCCACATCCTCTCCTTTACCACTCCTATCTTCTCTTCCTCCAACCCTTCTATAACTCCTTGCGTGATAGTGGCCTCCAGCCTTGCATGGGGTGATACGCTTAAAAAAAAAAAAAAACGTATGTGAGAAAGCGATTGTAGACTAGATGCCAGATCACGAACTATCACATTGCTTATTCTTCTCTGGATTATGTCGAGGACCTCCAAACTTACAACGGGGACAGAAGACCATATATGACAGCAATATTCCATGCAAGGATTTAGAGATGTGATGGATGGATTCAGACGAGAAAAACTTTCGGGCACGACTCAGAAAACCAACGTTGAGAGTTTGTTGTAATTTCATAAACCCCATTTCATGCACATTTGTTTCAAAATATGTTGCTTTATTATTTGCTTAATTTGCGTTATAATGGTTTTAAAACTTGCGTTCATTTATTTTTCACCCAGTATTTACATTATACATATAAAATCCTTTTTAAATAATGTTACCGTAATTCCTACTCCCAGAGGTGCAAGAATTACGGAATTTTTTATTTTCAGCGGATTGCTATGGTAAAAGGCATTAGCAATGCATTTCCATTTTACGTATAACAATCCTATCATGTTTGTAATGCTTCTCCTGAATTGACAACAAACCATCCCGTTTTGATTTTGTATGCAATTCTGTAATAATATAATCGGAAATACATTTCGTTAAATAAGCACTAATTCTTGACCAGGGTTAATCGATTCTTCTTAATTTCCAATTCCCAACTGAATACCGAAATAAATATGACAATAGAAATATTTTTCAGTATAATAATTTCTCTTGTCAATGCACTTAATTCGGTAGTGAATATTAATAACAAATCTTGAGCATTATGCATGCGCAATTTCTGATCCCATTTCAGCTAATAACTATATGTCGCAGTACGAATTACAGATCTAGCATTTTAAAACTGATCGAATGAAAAATGTTTAGCGTTTAAGAAACAGTATCAATAACAGTACAGTAAAATAGACTCTAAGACAAATATACGCAGTTAGACGATTCCAAAGAGAATTTACACTGGAATATTTTAGATATTATTTTAGAATATTTTAGATAACGAATTATTAATTTCAGAATGTGTGTCTTGGTTATAATCGCAACTCTTCGGCAGATCCATCTACAGCCTTCGTGAAGTGATTGAATCCAAACTTTAATCCAATTTTATGTTAGTAAAGTCTTATAAGAATACAAGACTAAATTTTCCATGAGTAAAAGTATTGTGTAGTCATTATAGGACACTTTCATATTAACCTTGGCTGAATCGATGATATGTGGTTTCGGTTTTTCTGTGAACGTTTAATCTTCGTGCGAATGTGTGGGGGATTCTCTTCCCCTATGTTGGATTTTTTGGGGGGTACGTTATATACTAGTGAGACAACCAAAATGAGCTGACTCATTTTATAGTCCACCAAGAAAAGTCGTACCAATCAGAAAGCACAGAATATTCAATCCAACGTGTATAAAGGCGGTCATTTTGTTTTTTCTCTGAATCTTCACTGCCAACCTCTGATATTGAAGATCTGAAGAATTACTGAACAGCTGCTACTAGTGATATTGGCGTTGTTCCATTGAACACATTACGTACTGCACTGAATTCAATATTCAAAGACTACGATGAACATGGTCAACACCCCACACCTCGTAGTTCGAGCATTTAAATAACTTTCTTTTTGTGATGTCAACGAATACTCCTTGTCACTTTTGTAATGCTCGGTGTAGTAGAGAAATTGTAATCGCAGATACAACTACAGTAACGCCGTTGAACAATACTGGTGTCAGACGCCTTCGAATATCACTCGCACTAATAATACTCGCTCGATAATTCTCGCTCGAATAGTAACCACCATATAGTGATCTGAATAGAGAAATAGTATAGTGAATAGAGTAGAGAATAGCAGTCCGTATAGTAATAGAGGATAGACTAGAAATGTCGTTCCGTATAGTATAGAGGATAAACTAGAAATAACAATCAATTAGACACACGCTACTTCCAATATATGCGTTTCCTCTATGGTTACGTGGTATATTTAATTCAATAATGGGATCGCCTGTGTTTGCTCACTGGGGATCTATGTTCAAACTCAAGTGTCGGCAACGAGACTTGATTCCTAGATAACATTTCTCTTATTTAATCGTCATGCGTCTAAATAGTCGAAGTTCATTTGGATTCACTTCGTTGTTTCTTTTGTTGCACACACGCACGTCATTAGTGACAGTTTTCTGCGATTGCTGGCTTTCATATAATTTTCTGATTCAACGCTCGGGGCTCCTAGATCTTTTAACTTTCTTAGGTGGCATGGAATAGGATACTTAGAATGAATCCAGCACAATCATATTGGGACTACGGTAGATCAACTCTTCTTAGATAAAGTAACGAAGTTAATCAATGGCGAGCGTGGTCAGTTCCTAGATGGGTGAGCGCTTGAAACCTCAGGTGTAAAGTATAATGTCTTGCAATTTTTAATTGGAAAGTCGAATTCCAATTTCCGTTGGGTTCGTTATATTCACACACACACACACACACACACACACACATATATATATATATATATATATATATATATATATATATATATATATATATATATATATATTCAAATTCCAGTCAAATCCATTAAATTCACATACTTGGGAAAGGTATGAATCCTCCTCTTCTCCCTCCAGCTATGTTTAAATAGCAGGAGAGACTGGGTTCTATAGCCTTGGATGGCAACTGGTCTGGGAGAAGGACAACTCTGAATTCAAAACCGGCGGAGTGTCGTTTGGTGACCTTGTGGCACGTAGTGCACCAGATTTCTGTATTCGGCCCTTCAAAACGTGTGGAAGGTTCTGCAGAAAGCCTTCACCACTATAATCAAATCATATGTGCTGATGTCGTTTCCTATGAACTGAGCTGCTTGACCATCATACATCGAATACGACGGGAGAATCCATCATATATATATATATATATATATATATATATATATATATATATATATATATATATATATATATATATATATATGTGTGTGTGTACACAGAGCTGTTCGATAAAAGTGACTCACCTTATCCTTTAACCCGCCTTTCGTTTCATCGGAGAAGAGAACATTCTTTCAGTCTTCTACGGTGAAATGTTTCATTCAAGTCTCTTGGCTTTGTTGGCTTTGCTTATTAGCGGCTTAAACCTTCGTGTACAAGATTTGTAGCCTTGTTCTAACAGCCACCGACGGACTGTTGTAGAGGCAAGACTAACACCTTGCTCTTCGCTTAGACTGGCTGCAATTTCTTGGCTAGTTTTTTTTTTTTTTTTTTTTAAGCGTATCACCCCAAGCAAGGCTGGTGGCCACTATCACGCATGGGGTTACAGAAGGGTTGGAGGAAGAGCAGATAGGAGAGGTAAAGGAAGGGATGTGGAGAAAGAGAAGGACGGAGGGTCGACCAAGGCAAGGGGGGTTACAGAAGATTTAGAGCGAGAGCAGATAGGAATGAAAGATGAAAGGAAGTGGAGAAGGGAAGTGGATAGATCAAGGCAACTGGAGATGACGATTGACGCTACATTTAAACCGTTGGAGATTGTATTTGTCAGGCAAACAGTAATAGGGAAAGGAGAACCATAGGTGAGATGTGCGAGACATGAAGCTATTGGAGTAGAAAAGACGTCTGCATCTAACAGTTTCAACGGTGAAGGGGTGGGAACGGGATGCCAGCCTCGTAGGCCGCTTAAATTCACGAGGTTTAGGGACAAGCGAAAGCAACCCCTCTGAGCAATTACCGTGGAAGTAGTTGTAGAAAAGGCAGAGCAATGCAACATCGCGACTGTGAGAGAGCGACTGCAGACGAGATGACAAATCAGGGCCAATCACATTGCATATCCGTCTCTGGATCTTATCAAGAACCCTGAGGCAACACGCAGGGGCCCCAGACCATAAATGGCAGCAATACTCCATGCAAGGGCGAATGGTAGACTTATAGACTTGGAGGATCGATTCCGGGGAGAAGAATTTCCTGGCTCGGCACAGGGAACCAACTTTTCATGCAGTGGATGATGCAACTGACTCGATGTATTTGTTCCATCTCAGATCAGCGGACAGCGTGAGACCGAGCAGCCGCAGAGAGGAGCTCTCAAGAAGTTGGTCCTCAGACATTCTAATGGGATGCAGGGATGGGTCCTTGTGGTGGTTAATGGAGAGCAGTTTTGTTTTAGAGGCGTTAAAGTTGACCATCCATTTCTCTCCCCAGTCCACAACCGATTGGAGGTCCTTTTCAATTTGAGCTGCCAGGTTAATTTTGCCCGCTTCACTAGATTTGTGCTTGAGGCAGGAGTAAATAGTAGTGTCGTCACCGTAGATACCGACTTGGGAGTCTATGGCGTCAGGAAGATCGTTTATAAATATGAGGAATAGAGTAGGGCCAAGGATGGAGCCTTGAGGAACACCAGCGTTAGTGGGATAGGAGTTGGAGATGAATCCACTGAGAACAACCCTCAAATCCCGGTTTGATAGGAACGATTGAATTAGGTCAAACAATCGACCTGTGATACCATAAACCTGGAGCTTGCGAAGGAGGCCGGCATGCCAAACCCTATCGAATGCTTTGGAGATGTCAAGGGCCACGGCACGGGCTTCGCCGTTATTATGGATAGCTTGGTAGACAAATTCTGTGATGGCCGTAAGCACATCGGCAGTAGACCGGACAAAGCTGAAACCATACTGCTTGTCTGAGAGCAGATCGTGGGATATCAGGTGAGTAATCACTTCGGTGTTGATAATGGCCTCGAAGACTTTGCCGAAGAGGGGAAGGAGACTGATAGGACGGTAATTAGAAGGGTTGGAGGGGTCGCCAGAGTTCTTAAAGACAGGAACAATGGTAGAGGACTTCTAGCAGTCAGGAAAACAGGACTCCTTGAGGCAGCGGTTGTACAATTTAGAGAGGGCAGGTGCCAGTTCAGGTGCGCATTTCTTCAGGACAATGGCTGGTATTCCGTCGCCACCAGTAGCCTTGTGGAGATCTAAGTTAGAAATAATGCCCAGTACCGACGACGGGGTTATGTGCAAGCCGTCCAGTAGGGTCTCAGTTCTGGGAGGGTAGTCGGGCAAGGGTACCCCAGAAGAGTCAAGCATAGAATTGGAAGAAAACTTCCGAGCGAAGCATTCGGCCTTGTCGGCAGAGGTGGTCAGGACCTCAAACTGATTGAACAGTGGAGGAATGGAGGGTTTGTTACTATTCAGAACGCTCTTGCAGAGGCGCCAATAGTCCTTGGAGCCAAATTTGCGGGATGCAATACGTTCCTTCATCCGAGCTGCAAATAGTGACTTGGCATCTTCGAGGGTACGCTTACACTCATTGCGTGCAGAGGTAAATAGACGTCTGTTGGAGTCGGACATGTCACTACGAAAACGGTGGAAGAAGTGGTTCCTATGGGCAATGGCGGCTGAGCAAGCAGCTGTGAACCAGGGGGAGGAGCGCGGTTTGACCTTGAATTTCCTGGAGGGGATGAAAGCTTCGATACCGGCTTTGATCCAGGAAGAGAACTCAGAAGCACAGTCATGAGTGGGGAGCTTAAATACAGCATCCCAGGGGACATCGCGGAGGAAGTTCCGAAACGAGTCCCAGTCAGCCCGTTGGTAGCAGAAGGTGGTTCTGGTGGTAGGAGGCTCTTTACAGGGGGTGGGGCTGAAGGAGATACTAACAGACACGACAGCATGATCGGAGTTACCGATAGGACAGAGCTGCGTGGCACTACAAGACTCAGGGATGGAGGTAAAACACAGGTCGAGGAGTGAGGCCTTACAGTCACGATTGTAGGAAAAACGCGTGGGGAAATCGATTATCTGGGTGAGGGATTGAGAGATTGAAAAGTTGAGAGTATGTATGCCAGCGAGGTCAGTGGTAGCGTTCTTTAGCCACTGGTTGTGATGGGCGTTAAAATCACCAAACACAAATATGTGAGCGTACGGATGGACAGAGAGGGCCTTATCTATGCTGTCAGAAATGACATCGAGTATCCCGCAGTCCTGAGAGGATGGAGAGCGGTAGAGGAAGAAAAGATAGCTTACAGTATTGAGAAGAGATAGCCGGAGACACAAGTAGGAATGATCCGGCGATTCCAGAGAGGTCTCTCTAGCCAGAGGGAGATGGTCCTTGACGTAGACACCCAGGCCATGCATGTGGGTTAGAGTGTCTTTTCTGAGGAGAGGGAGGTATCCAGGGATCAAGAGATCAGAGGAAGGGATAGAGGAGTCAAGATTGGTCTCACACAGGGCGAGTATATCCGGGCACTTAGCTATGAGGAAAGACTCAACGCTGCAGAAGTTGGTTCTAATGCCACGGATGTTAGAGAAGGAGATATTTAGAGGTTTGAGTGATTTTTGGAAGGCTGGTTTAGGTTTGTATTTCTGTTTTTTGTCATTCATGTTGGTAATTGGTTTTGGAAAAAGAGAAGGCCTGAGTTAAAGGAAGCCGACGGTTGACACCCATGACGCGGACAGAGAGGGGGTTTGGCACAGCAAGATTCATAATGTGGCCTCAGGGTTGCCCACCGGAGATGACTGCAGGGACACCTATCCATGCGAGACATGGCACTACAGACACCCCGATATTATGCAACTGTTGATCAGAGCGGCCGCTCAAGACGCTACGCAAGAGTTAGGGCTCCTAACTACCAGTCGGAAACAGCAACCAGAGAACTGTCAACCGTGTACCCTCAGAATGTACAGGGAATGCCACAGACTGCGCGCATCATGGGAGAAATAGTCCTATTCTTCGCAACTTCTCTCTTGATTACCCTGCCAGTTCTATCATCAATCCTTTTCTTTCGTCCCCTTGTTTCCTTCCTTGAAACAGGAATGGCATCATTATGTTCCCTAAGCACTCGAGAGACAGTTGATTGAGAGGTTATAGCAATTTCTGCAATTTCTCTCGTAGACTAGCCTGCTTTTGAGAGGGCAATAATAGATAACTTAAGTGGTTCTGATGCGTGTTTCTACCCTTTCATCTGGTTAGTGACTTGAGTGGCTATTTCAAGCTGTTTTTACACTGTATGAGGCTTTCTGGAATATTCTGGAATACTCTAGATTGAATTTAAGCTGTTCTAGAATTCTCTAGAATATTGTTCTGAGCGTATTGTAAAATAGTTTTCAATATTTTGTCAAAAACTCTTTAAATTTACCAGTTTAATCATTAGAATGCGATATCTGTGTCAGTTTTTTCCTGAATCTCATTTATATCCAAATTTCTAATTATTAAAAGATTACCTTAGGGTAAATAAACTTTTTTCCTAGGTGGTCGGGAAGGGGCCTTTATATTTTAGTAAGATTATAAATTATTTTAACCCCCAAAACAATAGACAAAAACTATTTTTAGTAAAAAAAATCAGGTGAGTCACTTTTATCGAACAGCACTGTACACATATATACACACACACACACACACACACACACACACACATATATATATACATATATATATATATATATATATATATATATATACGAGGGTCATTCAATAAATAAGGTGAATTTTTCTAATACAGATAGAAGCTTACTTTTTTATTTTTTTTGTTTTATTTCTTTTTCACATGGATTTCATTTCTTTTGCAGATTAAAAAAAATCTTTCAGAGTTTTGGCGATTAACAAAGATGGCCAACCAAGAAGCATGCTCCAGGATTGAACAGCGGTCAGTTATCAAGTTTTTGGTTGTTGAAGGGTGCAAACCAGTTGAAATTCATAGGAGAGTGTCAACTGTGTATGGTGCCACATGTTTCAGCCAAAAAATGTCTACAAGTGGGCAAAATTGTTTAAAGAAGAACGCAGCAGTATTGAGGATGAAGTGAGGTCTCCTGAGGTGATCGAAACAAAAAATGACCTCATTCAATCTGACAGAAGGGTGACAGTGGATGACATTGCAAGGGCTTTGGGCTTATCTGTTGGGACAAACGCAGGGGTCATCAGTCAGAAGGAGTCATCTTGCATCATGACAACGCAAGGCCTAATACAGCAGCCCAAACGGTACAGACCATCAACGAGCTGGGCTGGGAACTGCTCCCTCATACTCCTTACAGCACAGACCTTGCCACTTAAGATTTACACCTGTTTGTTCCCTAGAAAGCGTTCACGAAAGGCACGAAGTTTTAAAAGTGACGATGAAGTCAAAAGTGTTGTGAGCGACTGGCTGAGACATCAGTCCAAAGATTTTTACGCTGAGGGAATACAGAAGCTTGTGCAGAGATGGGAAAAGTGTGTGACAGTGCTGAGAGACTACGTTGAAAAAAAAGTAAGCTTCTATCTGTATTAGAAGTCCTTATAGCGAAAAATGCACCTTATTTATTGAATATCCCTCGTATATATATATATATATATATATATATATATATATATATATATATATATAGGGTGGTCCGAAAGTCTTTTGTCCCTCGCATATAATATAAATTTCTATTTCAAATGGGTGACATGAAAATGAAGATGTTCATATAGAAGTTCTCGATGTGTGACAGCGTCAAATTTAATTGAATAAACTGAATCCAGTATCCAAGTGCTTTGTATTACTCTATTACTTGTTCTATTACTCATTACTTTTTGGTAGGGGGGTGACAAGACTTACAGACCAACCAATACCATGGCCAAGAAATGGGAGATGTGTTTAATACCATGGAACAATACAAAACAGATCCCCCACTTTGTATCATCCTTTCATTTGATTACCTATAAGGATGTTTTGTAATTTCATCTATGAATCTAAAACGTGGTCCGAAAGTCTTGTCATCCTACATAATATAATTTTCTTTTTTCAGATGGCTGACACGAAATTGATGGCGTTCATACAGACCTTCTCGATGCGTGACAGCGTCAATGAAAGTGAATAAACTGAATCCAGTACATGTGCTTTGTATTACTGTATTCTGACCACTCTGTACCATGGCCAAGAAATGGGGGATATGTTTAATACTAAAAAACTATGCAAAACTGATCCCTCACTTTTTATCATCTTTTCATTTGATTACCTAGAAGGATGTTTTGGAATTTCATCTATGAATCTACAGGGTGATCCGAAAGTCTTATCATCCTACATAATATAATTTTCTATTTCAGATGGCTGACACGAAAATGATGGCGTTCATACAGACCTTCTCGATGCGTGACAGCGTCAATGAAAGTGAATAAACAGAATCCAGTACATGTGCTTTGTATTAGTGTATTACTTGTACTTCTATTGTTCACATTACTTTTTGGTAGGGGTGACAAGACTTTGATACCGTTACGAATCCACCTCTTCTCCTAAAAAATGTTTACAATCTAAAAATATCTTCTGGCTTAAAATAACCTGCAAAGAATTGATAAACCGTAGAAAATTAATCAATCAAATTAATTTGACTGGGAGTCCGTTCCACGGGAAAGCTGTGAATCCAGCGCTTACATCCTCCAGCTATGGGTTAATTAGTAAAACTTGTATTACTAAACCATTATTATCTCTAAAAAAAAACAAAATTCTTACAATCGAAAAATATTTTCTGGTTGTAAATGACATGCAAAAGGTTGATAAGCAGTAAAAAATCGATTCAATTAACTCTTAGAAAATCAGTTAATACTCAACAGGTATATTCACCTTTGGGATGCTTGACGGTTTCATCCAATGAACCAGAGTCTGTGGCTTTTCAGGAGCAGAAACTAAACTCAAAAGCCTCTAGGAACTATGTTTCAAACAACGTTTCTATCTTCCGGGACATGTTTCTCTTCCAGACAGAAGTCAAATGTAAAAAAATAAATGTGTGAAAGATATTGCCATCGGTATATCAGAATATAGCTGAGCAGAGGAAACAGAATGATTATGAAACCTAATGAGAAAAAAAAAGGAAGAATGAAATCTGAAACTATTAATTTTCCTTCTTTTTCACTTTCTTTTCTGTCTCGTTCTTTTTCAAATTTTTCTCATTTCTTTTGTTTTCTTTTCTTTCTTTACAGTTGTTTTTTTTAAAATTTTTATTTTAATTTTCATTTACTAATTTCAGTTTATTTTCATCTCCAAAGTCTTTCTTCTCATTTTTGTTCCTTCAAAAATCCTTCATTCGGTTTTCATTTTCTCTTCATTTTCTTGTTCTTTTCCATGGATAAACTCTTTTGCAGATTCTTTATTTCACTTTTTATTTCTTGCTTCATTTTGATCATTTTTCTTCCTTATTTTCTTTCTTTCTAATATTTTATTGAGTTTTTCTTATTAAAGGATTTTTCTTCATTTGTCCTTCCTTATCACCTTAGCTACTAGAATCGTTTTCATTGTTCTCATTCTCTTTCTACGAGTTTTCTTCCTACTCGTTCATGAACTGATTTTTCTTTCAAATTCCCACTGCTTCTTAGCGTCCATTCATTTTATCGATTTCTTTACCACTTCAATTTTTCTTTTTTTTTGTGTGTTTATCCTTTTGTTTTTGCTTTTCTTTGCTTCTTTCTTTCTTATCTACGTTTGTTTTTTCATAAGTTACATTTTCTATCTTTCCACTTCTATCTTTACTACGTTCTTTCCATTTTCGTTTTTCATTTTCTTTGTGTCCTTTCTTTTATTTTTTCTTTCTTGTTGCATGCTTTCATTCATTATTCGTTCTTTTTTCTTATTCCTCGCTTTTATTTTTCTTTCTTGATGCATGCTTTCATTCATTATTCTTTTTTTTTGTCACGCCATTTATTTTTCTTTCTCGTTTCATTCTTTCTTTCATTGTTCGTTTTGATTTTAAATTCAACAACTTCTTCATTTACTACCAATTAATTCTTGGTTCCAGGCTATCTTCCCCCCTGCCAAAATGATTCCAGCATTTACGTGTATGGCCTTGGTGTCTACATCCGGGATAATCTTCCAAAGGTCAGAGAATTTGTCTCGAGGGGCATGACTCCTTTTTCATGTGCTTCCGCCTTTCGTTACTAAACTCCATTAGCTCCCTCTTATTACTTTAACGCTCTCCCTCTTCCCAGGACTGCAGTATAGTAGACATTATTACTGAAAGTATAGAAGAGGCACTTTCAATCCATTCATCTGCGAACATCTTTAACTCACTATGACACGTGATTGAAACATACCAAAAGTACTGATTTTACTGGTATTCAGACATTAGATTTTCCATTGCCCAATCCCTTACTCAGATCGTGGACTTCTCTACTCCTTTCCCTAGCAAAACCGAGGAACAGGCTTCTCCATTTGATTTATTTCTTACCTCCTCTCCTCGTCCTTGCCGAACTTCGCAATACCGCCCTCTGTGTAATTCGGACCATACTGTGGTATCCATTGATATTTTGTTCCAGACATCCATTAAACAACAACAGCTTATCCATAAGACCTCTTGCCGTTATCAGATATGCTGATTAGGACTCACTACGTGATATTCTTCGTGATGCCAGTTGGACTGACATCTTTAACCTCCCAATTGAAAGTTGCGTCACATTGTTTCTTTCTAAGTCAAAGCCGGCATGGACGCTTTCATCCCTTCTCGAAAATAATAGGTGAAACCTCAACCGTTTCCATTATACACGCCAGCATGCTCGGCCGCTATAGCACACAGGAACCATTACTTTCGGTTATATCTGCGTGATAGCTGTAGTCACAACAGGCCCGTATTCGTTACTGCTCGTAATAAATGTAAGAGAGTCCTCAAATGAGCTAAGTCCGGTTTGCCGATAGAATGAGGCAGAGCATAGACTCCAATAACTTCAGCTCTCGTGATTACTGATGCCTCTGTAATAGGATATTAAATAAATGCAAGGTCTCTATTCTTCCCCTCTTCAATCAATTTGAGGTGTTATCCTCTGCTGATAAAGCTGAATTCTTTGCCCGTAATTTCTTTTTCCTTTTTATCCTTTCAACCATCTTTCTCCATTTCGTCTTTTTCCTTTGTATTCTCTCAGCCTTCTTATTCCATTTCGTCTTTTTCATTTGTATCCTTTCAGCCTTCTTTCTCCATTTCGTCTTTTACCTTTTTATTCTTTTACTCTTCTTTCAGCATTTCGTCATTTTCATTTTTACCCTTTCAGCCTTCTTCCACCATTTCGTCTTTTTCATTTTTATCCTTTCAGCCTTCTTTCTCCATTTCGACTTTTTCATTTTTATCCTTTCAGCCTTCTTTCTCCATTTCGTCTTTTCCCGTTTTATTCTTTTACTCTTCTTTCAGCATTTCGTCTTTTTCATTTTTATCCTTTCAGCCTTCTTCCACCATTTCGTCTTTTTCATCTTTATCCTTTCAGCCTTCTTTCTCCATTTCGTCTTTTTCATTTTTATCCTTTCAGCCTTCTTTCTCCATTTCGTCTTTTTCATTTTTATTCTTTCAGTCTATTTTCTTCATTTTGATTCTTCATTATTAATTTATTTGTATCTTTCCTTCCATTGCATATTTTTCAATATGCCCCTTTTTATCCTTTTGTCTGTTTTTCTACTTTTTCTTTTTTATATGCACCCTCATTTTTACACCCCATTCTTTCACTCTTTTCTATTTCTTTATTTCTCTATTTACTTTTAGTGCTTCTCGTGAAATTAACAAAAACAAAACTCTGCTTCCTCCCATGAAAGCGAAAGTCCTGCGGTATAAACACTAAGCTTTAGATTTTGTACACGTTATTCTCAGTAATAAAAACAAAATAAAACCTTTTTTTTTTTTTGCTTACACCAATCGAGAACATATAACATACTTGAAAAATATGATGAAATTCCCATTTTATTTTTAACATCAAAGCGAATCTCATTTAAAGGTACACGTTTATTTTTGTTTCTTTTTATATATCAAATCTAGGTGTTTCGTTTTGGAAAGATGTTCATATGTCATGCTTCATGAGCTTGTATTGCTCTAATTACTTAAACCCCTTTCGAAAATAATCGATGTCGTTCTATTACCAAAATCCAATCGCCGATTTGAACGTTTGATCCTTGAGGTGGCAAGTGGAAAACGTTTAAAATAGATTTTATTATATTTCATAAGATTCAATAAGATATGACACAAAGATCTATTTGAACTGTCAGGGAAACTTAATTTTGAGACGAAAGATATGTTACTAATCCAGAATATTTATTTTGAAAAAAAAACAAAACAAAAAAAACTGCATACGGATTGAAAATGAATTGAACATTTTTTTTATTCATTTCACATCAAGAAAAGCGATAATGTTATTCCGACGCAGTTGAAAGAGAATGAGAAGACGTTATTAGGGAGAAAGGACAATAAAAGAACAAGATGCAGGAAAACAGAAAATCTGCTCGACGTTACATTTTAATTTTTGTAGCTCATAGTTTGTAAAGAGGAAAAGATTGAAGAGAGTTCCGCAGACGTGAAGACGTGAAGTCATTTTTTTACAGAAGGTTCACCCTATATAAGGTCCAGAGGTCACTTGATATAGAGAGCATTTTATACTGATAGGAGAGGAAGATAACGGTCAACCCTAGACTTGAACACGTTATGATTGTAATGATTGGGGAAATATCCTCTAGGGAGTCAGTTCCACGGAGAAGTGGTTCGCTGGAAGAAGCTGTTCGAACGGAACTGACTTCTCACCGATTGACTAAGCAGGGAATGTGGGTCCAAGAGAAGCAACTATTTGAATAGACCTTACAGTTACATCTAGCTATTTCAACATTAAAGCTATGAAACATAGTTGCCAATCTATTAGTACGCTTAATTCATGCGGTTGAGGTACCAAAGACAAAAGCTTATTAGAACAACTGCAATGACAATAGTTATAGAAATGACAGACGGAAGCGACGTCACGGTAGTGGGAAAGTGAGTGAAGTCTAGATGCCAGGTCAGGATCAATAACATTACAGACCCTTCTTCGCGTCACGTCGAGGATCTCTAGATATATAGCAAAAATACTTTTGTGATGTCAACGAACACTCGTTGCTATTCATGTAATGTCAACAAACACTTGTCGCCTTCGTAATGCTCGTTGTAGTAGAGACTTTGTAATCACCGATACAACTATAGTAATGCCGTTGAACAATACTGGTGTCATAGTACTTGCTCGATAATACTCGCTCGAAAAGTAACCACCGAATAGTGATCCGAATAGTAATCCGTATAGTGATCAATTAGACGCCACGCTAATTCCCATATATACATTTTCTCCTGATCTACTTATTCAAAATGGGATCACCTATGTTTGCTCTCTGGAGATCTGTATTCAAACTCCAGTGTAGACAGCGACGCTTTATTCCTATATAACAAATACCAAGTGTAAGTATGTCTATGAAATAGAATGAGACGTAAGACAAAGATGCATCTTCTCCTCAGATTTATTTAACATAGAGAATAAGGAGATCCGAAGAGAACTAGAAATTCTACCGGGATTTATTATTGATAAAAAAAACAACCTCAGCAGTAACAGATATGCAAATAACACCGCGTTGAAAGTAAAAAAAAAATCTTCAAATGTTCCAAGGCATGGGACAGGCTTACGGTCAAATCACGTTGAAATACCGTTTCCCGTAAGATCATAGAACTTAAGCAATGTTGAGCCTGGGCTGTGCCTAGATGGGTGACCGCTTCTTAATACCACGTCCTGTAAGCTTGGATATGCGATGGATAGCTCGAAATTGCTAATTGGAGAGCCCAGTTCTAATTTCTGTTGTGTTCGTTATACCCACAGGCAAATATCCTCGGGAAAGATATGAATCCACTGCTTCTCCCCCGGATATGTGTTAATTAATAAAACTTGTATCACTAAAACCATTATTCTCAGTATTATTTAAAAATAATTAAATAAAATTCCGTAAATAAATACAGTAGTAAATACTGTATTTTGGTCTGCATTTGGAGATTCGTCTCCAGCTGTACTGGTCAAAGTCTCTGAATCCCGGCAGAGGGGATCCCCAGACGAGACTACGACGAAGGGCAGAGTCTCGTCTCGGGAAACAGCTACCCGATCCCGTTTCATACGGGATCTACGGGGAAATTTTACCCCACATTAAATTCGGCCTTGTGCCACATCTGACCGCGTGGGACGGTTGATAGATATCCTGAAGTTGGAGATTCATTGTGGAATTCACTTGACTCAATTCTAGCAGTTGACTACTACTTCTACGCGCCGCTGGCGAATCTTATATGTGTTGTTCTTGTCCTAAGTATTATCGTTCATTACCAACCTTCGTGTGATTATTCTATTCAGAAATTTTCTCTAGGTTACAACCATTAAATAACCTATGGAGGTTGATATGCCGCTAATCAAAAATAACCAACCATGTCAAGGCAATAAATGAAAGCAGAAAGTAATGACTAACAATCAGATTTCCTTCTCCTCGGCCGGTTGTCACTCAAGGTATTTGTGCACCAATATATGCAGAATAATGAATTTACTTCAGTCTTTTTTTCTTTTAATAATTTTTCATTCAATACATGGCCCGAGAGCCAGGCAAGGTAAAGGGTTACTGAATGAGATTGTTGTGTGTAAGAAGAGGAAGTATATATGAGGTCATGTAGGAAAGCAGTTAAAACTAAACCTGAATCTGTCCTCTGAGATATTTGATGTGTTTCTCCTTCTATGTAACGTGTCTTCAGGACACTGTTGATCATGGCTGAACACAACTTCCGATCCTTTGTAGCTCTTAGAAAATATTTGTTTGTTTGGTTTTTTTTTTTGCTATCTCTCTGTTTTGCCAACAATTTACACATGCTCGTTTGGCAAGTTAGACTCTGCTTTCTTCTGTCTTTTTTTGCTTCAATCTATCCTGTGAGATATGTGAAGTGTTTTTTCTTCTTCTGTGTGTTGTGTCCCTTCAAGACATTGGTGATCATGTCTCTCTACAATTTCCGCTCCTTTGTAGCTCTTAGTGTATTTTGTTTTTTTGTTATCGCTTCTAATCCCTGTTGTGACAAAAATTTACACTTGCTCGTTAGACAGGTCATACGCTTGTGCTGTGAGATATAATCTTCGTAAGAAAAAAACAAAAAACAAAAAAACGTCATGGGCATTTTTGTTTTTTGAGATGAGGAATTATGAGTAAAATTTGTTCCACAAAGTAGCTCTTCTGAAAAAGATTCTCACCAAATGGAACTTTTCATTACCATCAAGAGAAATGGAAGTGATTCGTCACAGTTGGCGTGGGATGGTGGCTTTTATCTATAAAGATCTGAACTGGTGAAACTGATGAATATAACCCGTCAGAACATTTTCAATAGAAATAACGCGGAGTTTACGACGTCTTTTGCTTCAGATAACGCTAGGAATTAGGAGACGATATCGTCCGAAACGTGTTTTAAAGAGAATAAAGATGGTGATACTAATAATTAAAAAAAATATAGATAATTATTTTCTCTAAAACATATTAAGGCGTAAACTATTTATTTTATTTTGGTATTCTTAGATTCTTTTTCCCTTGGTGGAAAGATCGAAGACAAGGATCCAGACAAAGTGCCACTAAACTCCCAAAACCCCAATGGTGGACCAAGCGAATTACGATTAGAACAGATGTCGACGGTTGAATCAATGGATGTAGAAGGCTATGCGTGATGGATATGCTACAGAAAGCGCCACTCGAAATTAAAACAGAATCATGGGCAGTAGTTTCCAGTTTCATAACCGTAATCTGATTACATATGTGCCGCAGAGGAAGGCCCAGAAATCAAGTGTGTGGGTCACTTCCTAGTAAATTAAGGTCCACTTTAAATAAATCCACGCCATTGGCCTTTTCTACTCTGATTTCGTTTCACTGCCAATCAACTTTTGCAAAGTCAAACGGCGATAGGGAATGGGTGACAGAAACAAGTTTTGGTAAAACTGGAAACTTCTAGTCCTGAACCTGCGCGTTGGCGGTGAATGTAGTCATCAATACCATCATCATAGAAGAAGCGATCAGCAAAGAAGAAATTAAATTCTTGGATGCGAGATAAAGCCGACAACGACGACAACTGGCTTTTAGTTATTGCCTATTTATATGCAACCTTGGGGCGGGAAAACAATGCGAAACTGCGCATGTGTGGGAATAGTGGTGACAAGAATTATTCTAGATAAATTCTCTCTCTTTCCCTCTTCTTCCCCCAATTTCTCTCGAACCATCAACCGTATGACAATTATTTTTATCCACTGTTTTTTTTCTCACTAACCAGTAGACATCTCTGCCCCCAGCACAACTGAATCCTATCCCTGTAAATACTACACCCACCATCCCAAACTCTAAATTCCAGTCGTGTTGACCCCCCAACCTGAATTCTTTCTCTCCATTTTACTTTCTTGCCAAACCTGCAATCCACAATTTTGGCTTTTCCCTGATCTTAACCAGAAGCGCTATTAAACGCCAAGTGCTTCTGTTTTCGCGCGAACAACTGCCAAAAAATATTCGAAAAGAAAACAAAATGTCGTCGGAAAGGACGCCAAGATCTGCTATTCGACGGAACATCTTCGGGAAAAATCCCGTCTTCAACTCCGCCATTGTGTACGTGCGTCTACGCATTTTGATGAGGAACTGTATGCAAATAAGAATGAGCGGATAGTAGAATCGGCAATCGAAGTTCAAATTCCAGACTTGTCTGTTGCTTTCACTTTCGCGATTTTTGATCGATGGTTTTTTTTTTGGTTTTTTTTAACTTATCAACCCTTTGTTGTTTACATAATTTATTTACATTATTCCGAGTGTTATCTTGATCTACATTGCCATATTCACAACGTTTCGGCTCCGACTTTCATCAGGTGATTGGAATTTTCGAACCGAACACTTTATTTCACCCAGCGAGGTAGATTGTTCTAGTTCCATGTGCCATGTCTAGCATATGTGCTGATTCGTTAAGCTTCTTATTTTCCACTGATGTTCTCTATCTATTATTTCACAAAAATCCATAAAAAACTCCTGAGCCGACCAAGCATAGAAATGAATACAATATGGGAACCAGTAATAAGGAGTGAAAAGAGAAAAGCAATGAATAACAACACAAAAATTGCAATATAAGCTCTGGTAGAAATATGTCCAGTTGATAAAGACGTTGGTTAGATCCAGTGACTAGACCTAAAGAGTTGTGAGTTGAATACCAGGCCACAGCAGTTGAGTTAAAGAGAAATAACTGAGACATCCGGAAGAGTCATGGCACGTGGAACTAGAACAATCTACCCTCGTGGACGAAATAAAGGGGTTCGATTCAAAATTCCAGTCTTCGGAAGAAGACCGTAGCTTACAAAGGCCGAAATGTTTTCAATATGGCAATGAAGATGAGGATAACACTCCGAATAATGTAAATAATGCAAGTAATCATAGTACCTCATCTCAGATATAGAGGGTTGCTTACAGTACCGCATCTAAATACTTACCAAATTCGACACTGTTTAACATCGTCAATCGCAGGGGATCCGTGTTTTTGCTTTTGCCGTGATGAAAACGTCGGTATGTTGCCTTTGTCCTCTACTCCCTCCAGGTAGCTACTGATTAGATAGTAGTGTATATTAGGTTACTTATATGGCGACTAGTCTAATAGGGCAACTTTGAATTCCAAACAGTAGAGAAATCAACCATGGAGTAGGCATCGGTAAACCATTTCTAAAATGGTTGGCAATTCACAAATAATAAATTAGTGCAGACAGAAGAATCGTGATCGGCTAAAGCTGCATATAACTTGGAGTTTCTTAATAACAACGAATGTGACACAAGGCTACAAACCCATTTTCTGAAAGATTATCCAGACTCGACGCATCTCAACTAGGTGAAGCTTACGGTCACATCACGTAAAAACACCGGTTCTCGTACGATCTCCGACGTTAAGTAAAACCGAGCCTGCACGATTGGTTGTGCAGATGGTGTAATGGATAAAAGGCCTGGATTAGAAAGCAGAGAGCCGAGTTCCAATTCCATTCAGGTTCGCAATATTCACTTACGTGCCAATAACCTTGGTAAAGGTGGGAATTTACTCTTTCTTCCCACAGCTATGGGTTAATTAGTAGGAATTGTATCAGTAAATAATTAATATCTACAAAAAATCTTATAACCAAAAATAATTTCTGGCTTTAAATAACCTGCAAAAGGTTGATAAGACGTAAAAAAAACAATCATTCAATCACTTTTATATCAATTGCACGAGTTCCAATATTTTCAGCTTTTGACGCGCAAAAGATTTCACAGTCTAGCGAAAATCTACAAGCCAATTTTAGTTTAGTTCCTAAGAGGTCAGTTCACATAAGACACAAATCTCTGACCTCTACTGTTTTTAATAATAATAATAATTATAATAATAATAATAATAATCTAAGTAATGCATACGTAGCTAAATTCAACAAAGATGGCTGAAATCCTACCTGTCGCTTATGCCATAAAATTGATGAAACTGTTGATCAGATAGTATTAGTGTGCCCCGTCCTTGCTGAGAAAGAATACATTATTCGTCCTGAGAGTCAAGGAAAATATATTCATTGGCATGTCTTTTGGAAATACGATATTGAAGTTCCAGATGCATGCTACAAAACCTACCTGAATGATGTCACAACCGGTAGTGGGGTGACTCTACTGCGGAATTTTCCAATCCTTCCAAACAGGAAAACTGATGCAAATATTCCAGACATTGTCATCAAAGAATCCAAAAAAGGAACCTGCCAACTAATTGATATGTCTTGCCCACAGGGTACTAATGTACCTAAAAAAAAATATTTAAAAAATCATGAAATTATAACGACCTATAAATCGAAGTAAGAGAAATCTGGAAACTTGGAACTGCGATTATCTCTTTTGTGATAGTGTAGTGGATCTAAGAAGGATGCGTGAATATTTAAGATTGTGCTGCAAATAAAATATGCAGTATCCACGAACATAAATTATAAGAAATGGCCAAATGGTAACGATATTCAATCACGACAAAAAATATGTTTGAAACAACAGATTAAATTTATATACACAATTTACAATTTCTTTGTTTGTAATGATGTGTGCAAAAGAGGAAAAGTTCTTTGCTGTTTCAGAAATATTCAATGTCTAAAAAGTTGTCTGCCTTTGATTGAAAGGTTGACTTTAACTTAGACGAAAGATTTTTCTGTGAAAGATATTAAGTGAAAAATTTTGTTGTATGAATTTTTCAAATCTCTCATAAAGAAAGTTTGTTTCTTTGGTGGCAATTTTGACATATAATTCCCGTGTGTATCTTTGCGTGTATGAGTCTCAAAATGCGACGAAAATTCGTTTGCCGTTTCTATTTATAGTTTTTTAACAACAAAATCGGCTCCAGCGGCTTCGTAGCTTGTTGCGAATTTTTCTGAGAAATGCGTGGGCGAATGTTGTATTTTTTATTTTTTAGCCAATATGATTTCTCGAATCATTTAAATTAGGGATGGATTTGAGAAATATTTTTTCTTATGTCAGTTGAGCCTATTTTTGTACAAATTTTGAGTGTTTTGTTAAGAAAATTTTTCGAAGCTTATTTTTATTTGACAACCAATGAAATTCAAGAAAATTTTTGAAAATTGAAATGAGGGTTACTAAAATAGGGGCATTGGATGTGATCAAATTCTTGGAAACAGGCAACTCAGAGCTACAAAAGATTGCTTTGCGCGGAACAGCATATATCCTCCTCAAAACACTTTCCATCTAAGCAAGACGTCCCAAATGGGATTAGATAACACTTCTATACTCCTCATTTTACTCATTGATCCCAAAGGGGACTTGGTAATAGGCCCTTAAAATTACTATTGTTGACCATGTTCACCATAGTCTATGAATGTAGCATACAGCGCAGTACGTAATCTGTTCAATGAAACAACGTTAAAGCTTAACACTCACGAGTCAGACACTCTACTGAATCTGACTATATCGCCAAGAGCACCAGCAACTGTCCTGTAATTCTTCAGTATTCGATATCAAAGGCTGGCAGTGAATATTCTGGAAAAGAACATGGCCGCCTTTATACACGTTGAATTGAATATTTTGAGTCTTCTGATTGGTTAATACATATATTGGTGAACTATAAAATGAGTCAGCTCATTTTGGCTGGCTCACTAGTACACCAAGGTACCCAAAAACTCCAACAACTATCCGGTAAGATGATACCACACACAGTAATAATAATCGCAGTTGGACGTAATGATAAAGCTGGCGATATGGTTAGGTATCAGAAACGCTACTGATGCGAAATCTGATTACTTTTTTTTACGGAAGATATAATATATTTTAAAGGAGTAGGGATGGATTGTTGCAGAAGTCAAATAAGAGAAAGGAATTTTCTAATAGACGACAGGGAGAGAGACTGAAAGCATTTAAAGAAAGAGCGAAAATATCGTCGGGTCATGAAGCATGAATCAACAGAAAATTTTCAAAAATAAGATACAGAATGAAAGCTATGAAAGAGAAATATTGAAAAAAAATTAATCCGTAAAGTAAAATATTTTTTAAAGGTTGCTATGAAGAAAAATTAGAAAAAGCTGACTACAATACAGATAAATTAAAAGAGGAAACGGTGAAAAAGTGAAGAAGAAAATGGATTTTGATAAAACTTTAGATATTAGAAAAGAAAGAAAGATAGAATGAAAGGAAATGAAAGAAAGGGAAAGTTAAGAAAGAAAGGAAAAAAGAAAGAAGAATTAATGAAACGAATGAAAGGGGGAGATAAGAAAAAAGAAGAAACAAATGAAAGGAAGAGAGATTTAAGAAAACAGAAGAAAGAAATTTAATAAAAGAAAAGGAGAGATGAGAAAAAGAAGAAAAAGAAATGAAAGAAAGGGAGAGTTAAGTAAAAATAAGAAAGAAAGAAAGGAAATGAAAGAAAGGGGGAGTTAAGATAAAGAAGAATGAAAAAATGAAAGAAAGAGGGACTTAAGAAAAAAGAAGAAAGAAAGAAAATGAAAGAAAGGGAGACTTAAGAAAAAGAAGAAAGACAGGAAATGAAAGAAAGGGAGAGGTAAGAAAAAAAGAAATGAAATGAAAGAAATGTTGAATTAAGATACAAGAAAGAAATGTAATGAAAGAAAGGTAGAGTTAAGAAAAAAGAAGAAAGACATGAAATAAAATAAAGATATATATATAGAGAGAGAGAGTTAAGAAAAAGGGTGAAGTATGAAATGAAATAAATGGAGAGTTAAGAAAAAAAAGAAATGAAAGAAATGATGAATTAAGAAAAAAGAAAGAAATGTAATGAAAGAAAGGTAGAGTTAAGAAAAAAGGAATTAAAGAAAGGGAGAGTTAAGAAAAATAAGAAACAGATAAAATGAAAGAAAAGGAGTGTTAAGAAAGAGTTTGGAAAGAAATGAAGAAATGAAATAGAAATTAAATGAAATAAAGGGTAACTTAAGAAAAAAGGAAGAAAGAAAATGAAATAAAATAAAGATAGAGTTAAGAAAGAAAGAAAGAAAGAATGAAAGACGAAATTCGTAAAGTAAATGAAGGAAAGCAAAATGTAATAAATGAATGAATAAATAAAGAAAGAAAAATTAAAGACGGAAATGAAAGAAAGAGAGAGCCAGGAAATAAATAAAGAAATACAGAAATGAATGGAAGTAAAAAGAGCTATATTAAATAACAAATTAATCAATAAATGAATAAGGAAATATAAAGAAAATGAAAGAAAGTCTGAGTGCAGTGAGAAAGGATGAATGAAAGAAAAGAAGAAAAAAAAAGAAAGGGAGAGAAAGAAAAAAGATATTCCTAAATTAAAAAAGCTAAAGAAGTAAAAAGAAATATACTAAGTAATAAGTAAATAAATAAATGAAGAAAGAAATGAATAGCGAAAAAGGAAAGAAAGATGTCAAATCGGAAACAAAAAACAAAAACAGAGGAAAAACGTTTGAAATAAACACGAGAACAAGAGAATAACATCCGACTACTACAATAAAAGCAGAATGAGAAATGAGAGAAAATGTCGGAAAAATATGAGCAAGCAAAGCACAATGTGTTGAAATGCACTAAGAAGGGCAGAATGAAAAAAGTGACAAAAGTAATAAAAATATAAGCAAAAATAAAATAAAACGAAAAAAAAAACAATGTAGTACTGTAAACATATCTTTCAATGTGGGTGATTTTAATAAAAAAAGAATGAAAGGAAAAAACGCTGAACGATATTCATTGACCAATGTTTTATTAGTAAAAACAAAAATATTGCAGATGAAAAATAAACGAAAGAATATAGTAACCATAAAAATAGATTTCAAAATCAAAGAGTATTGATGCAATCAAGAGAGAATAAAAATAACATAAAAATAAAAGCATTATTATTATTTTTAATTGAAAAAAAGGAAGAAAAATTTTTATTAAAAAATTCAGAAACCAATAAAAGAAATCCATTGAAAAACTACGAATTAAAGAAAGAGAAAAAATAATGAAAAATTAAAACATTTTAAGACGTTTAAGGAAATAATGAAAAAACAGAATACTATAGAAAGGGAAGAAAAAAGAAAATTGAGTAGGAAGTAAAGAATATTAGAATGAAATAAGAAAACAGAAAGAACGAAGAGAAAAAAAGAAGGATAAAATAAAAAGGATGAAGGAAGAAGGAAAAGAGTTAAATAAAGAATAGAAAACTAGTAAATTAAAAAGAATGAAAGAATAAAGAAAATATAAATGGATGAAAGAAAGAACGTAAAAAAGTATATTTTCTATATTATGTCTTTCATTCAGAAAGATATGATGAAAAATATGAAAGAAAAATGAAACTAATGAAAACGACAATGAAAGAAATACATCTGACAGGAATAGCAAATGCAATTGAGAATGAAAGAACAAGAAAAAGAAATACAAAAAAAATTCAGAAAGGAATAATAAATTCAATTGAAAACGAAAGAAAGAGGGAATGAAAAAAGAATGAATATCGGAAGAATAACAAAAATGGGATTGAAAGAAATAAGAAGAAACAATGAAAGTTTGAAGGAAACATTATTGTAAAGAAAGAAAAAGAAATGCAAAGATATAAAGAAATCGAAACGTATGTATAAGAAAGATCCATAAAAAAACGTAAACTAAATAGAGACAAATAACAGTACAAATAAAAATAATAAAGCTGCAAGAATCGTTCAAAATGATGTAGGGGGACTGAAAAATGCGAAAATGCGAGGTGAAATGTCTAAGACTGTATAGCTGACAGTTTTACAAGGACAGGGAACAGAGGGGAGAGAAAGGAAACCAGTTCCCTTAAGAATATGGAACATGGTTGAAACAGCTGTCTAAGGCAATCGGGACAAGTTTACATTGGATTATAATACAAAAAAAAAAATAATTAAAAACAGAAGTAAAAAAAAATTACAAAATAGATGCCCATTGAAAGAAAAAAAACACGGAAGATTGGCTCGCCAAACACCGGACGTAACAGCAGAATTATAGAGTAAATTTGTGCGCATGCGTGGATGTCTTAGTACAAACTGATATAACTGAGAGAGGATTGATTATATGTAGTCCTTTTTATTTTTTTCTGTGGGAAAGTTTAACACGCTCAACATTATTTAAAACGAAAAAAATTCTTCAAGGAAAAATATTCCCAGAAATAGATTTTTGAAGAACAATATATTACCAGCAATAAAAATTGTGTCGGCATTAAATAACCCATTGAGGTTGATATGCCGTAAAACAAACCAAACCAAACTAATTGATCAAAGGAAGAAGAATAAAATGTCCGTATTTATCAAGTCATCTGTGCATGTTTCTGAGATGAGGTATTGTAATAATTTAAACAATTTACATTGTTCGGCCTGTTGTCCTCATCTTTATTGTCATATTTCCGATATTTCGACCGTTGTTCGCTCCAAGGACACATGGCCCCAGAGGTGGTTGAAGTAATCCAGTGACTTGACCCTAAGAGTTTTGTTCAGCAGAACAAAATCTTGGAGTTGAGTTTAGTAAAGGGAAATAACTGAAACTGAGATTAAGGCATGGCACGTGGAACTAGATCAATCTAACCCAGTGAACTAATTAAAGGGTTCGATCCAAAATTCCAACGTATAGCACTTGACGAAAGTCGGAGTGTACAACGGCCGAAGCGTTGTAAATATAACATGATCTGTCTACCCAGTGGACTGAATAAGGTGTTTCATCTGAAGAAGGCCGGTGAATGTAACGGCCGGAATGGCGTGAATATGACATTATCAAGTCATTTATCTCAGATAGGTCCCTAAAAAGTTGCAAGTCATCAGAGGCTCATGAGATCAATACAAGCTTCCTCTATGGTTATTAACCCTAGACTCTGATCTTTATCAGCGATCTGCGCAGGAGCATTTTTAGACCACAAATGAACATCTACCCAGATAATATCCCATTGTTTTTAGGCGCACTTCCAAAGAAAAATGATCAGAACCTTTCAGCCGATTATTCCTCCTATCATAGCTCATTGGAGAAATATTTCTTTTTATTGATTTGTTTTTTTTAAGGGATTATCAACCTGTTGTATAAGAGTAAGTGTCGTTGCCGACGCTGTGGTTTGAAACTAGATAGCCAGTGAGTAGCACGTGATCATAAAGGAAGTGAATAAATACGAAGTAGCGTAATGATCACTATTCCTTCTCTATTCGTTATCGTTATATGTTCACTCTCTCTACTACTGTACGGCTTACGATTCATTTCTGATCATTATACTATTTGGCGATTACTACTTGAACAAGTATTACTAGTGCAGATATTATTGGAAGGCATTGCTACTAGTACTGACGTCTACGAAATCTCGAATATAACGAGCATTTATTGAAGTGATAACGAGCT
This sequence comes from Acanthosepion esculentum, assembly GCA_964036315.1. NCBI lineage: Eukaryota > Metazoa > Mollusca > Cephalopoda > Sepiida > Sepiidae > Acanthosepion > Acanthosepion esculentum. Next base: position 54,337,725 of record OZ038497.1, on the reverse strand, counting down.
TTCGCTTGAAAGCGAAGCGAAGCCGTCCAACATCACAAAACAAACCATTGGATGTTAATTAAAGGCAGAAAATATTTTTAGATTGTAAGAATTTTGATGGGAATAATAATGGTTTAGTGATACAAATCTTAATAATTAACCCATAGTTGGGGAGATGAATAGGTGGAGTTATACTTTTCCCAAGGTTATTTGTGCGTAAGTGACTATAACAAGCCCAACGGGAACTGGAACTCGGCTCTCCAAGTAACAATTCCGAGCCATTATCCATTAAACCACTCGCAAATACAAGCCTACATCACCTCGTATGACCAAGCCCTGACCAGGCTCAACTTTGGTTAACTTCGGTGGTCGTACGGGAGTCGGTGTTTCCACATGATCTGTCCTTGTGCCAAAGGATAAATAATTGGCTTTTTTATTTTCTATATCTCAAGTAACACACTAGTATATTTTCATAACGAACTAGATTTATCTCCGGTCAAATGAATAAATGAATCCTTTAAATGCAAAAGAAGACGATCCTTCATCGGATCCTATAGTCATACGTTGCAGAGTCACAAACATAATCCACATTTCCTTGAGGACATTCAATCACAACAACTAACAGGGGGAGCGAATGTAACTAGAATAGAAAGTAAGGAAGCAATGAAGATGCTTTCCACAAACGCAACAAAAGGCTTTTTCTTTTCGTTCTTTTTAATCATTCCACACCAAGCAAGGAAGGAATGCTACTAATACGCATCTACTTGGATTGCAAGTGAAAGAGAAGAACTGTGAGGACAAAAGATGAACAGAATTCAAGACAAGAGAAGATGGCGATTAATGTTGTATTTATACTTTGAAGTTTGTAGTTATCAGGGAAGCAATTAAACGGAACGGAGTTCCACAGGTGTGAAGTTGGAGAAAACAAAACTGTTGCAGTAGAAGTAGTGGTTGCATTTAGCTATTTCAACAGTAAAAGGGTGGGACCTAGATGCCAATCTAGCAGCACGTTTAAATTCATATATTCGGGACACGAAGGAACAAAAAGCAGTTGCCATGAAAATATTTGCAGAAAGGACAGAGGGAAGCCACATCACGTCGGTGGTAATGTGTCTAAAGACGAGATACCCGCTTAAGATTGATTACATTGCCGATCCTTCATAAGAGATAGGAAGGAAAAGTATGAGCGATAGCAGTTAATGGATTTAGGATATTTGCTTTGCCGGGAATATTTTATGAATTTCAACCGACAGGAATGCTAATCAATTAAATCCGATCAATAAATACGAAAGATTTTCTTCATAGAAACGGCTAATCTCACCATTTTAACTCCCGTTACCATAGGATTATATAACGAATATGCAAGAAACCATTTATAAATTTAACACGTTTAGCTATTTATTTAACTTGATGCTTAGCAAGGCTTTTTCGTTAATGAAAGGTTTTATCCTGATTGAGGCTCCCACGACATTGTCAATTTTTATCTTGAATGGATTTTAAGACAGGTTATAGTTCTATCTACAGGCAGGCATATAATTAAATGAATTTATTTTAAATCTGGACCCTTTTTCTGAGGCACAGATAATTTTGCGGTAAATTAAAGGTGCTTTGATTGCCATAACATCCAAAATATTTTTTACTTTAGAATCAAAAACTTCAAAATGCTATAATAAGCCTGTGTCAATGTCCTCATCGCCTTCTATATCAGAGACTACCTTCAAAACTGGCGTCGTCATCTCACTGTCTTCTTGGCCGATATGAAAATAATTTTAATTTCTTTGTTTAATACGGAAACATTTCTCTCTTTACGGATTTGCATGGTTGGTTTTGCTTCAAACAATGTAAATTTCTTCTTCTGGCCCAATACATCGTTTTGGTTGTTCACTATTAATATTTTGGCCAAATTTCTTAGCCTTCCCATTCCCATGTTTATTTTCAGCCGACATTGAAGATTATTTCTACAACTGTTTCTGCCTTTCAGAAAACGCTATGAGGTTGGTATGATATTTAGTTGTCATTGATTAAATCTCATTTCCAAGATATTATAGACTGTATAGACTATCTTGGTGCTTTCAAGTAATGCAGTTCAAATATACGATTCCAAATCGAACATTGGATTTCGAACGTAGAAATTAAAAGCTTTAATATGTCATTGGCAATTGACATTGAAAAATACTTTCGCTGTTGTTCGACTCGTTGCCGAACCACTTTAAAAAAGACGTTTCATGAACTACTTGTGTTGATTTAAAAATATAGAATATTATTCAATTTAAAACAGCATATATCTATAAAATGTTTTGGGCTCGTGAAAAATAAATGAGAAATGTCTGATTCGTAGGCGGACATCGAGATTCGGAACCGAGATACAAACGCTAAAACATCAATTGAAGTTCACATTAAATAGTACTCCAGTTATTGTGGAGTAAGTAGTAGACACCACTTTAAAAAGGAATTTCAAGAAATACATGCGTTGATTGTAAAACAAGTTCCATCATTTAATTAAAAACATCATATGAATAAAATCATGCCATTGATGAGAGAATCACGTTTAAATTCAAAATCGATATTCAAAGAGCAAAAACATCAGTGGAAATTAACATTAACTAATACTGTGACTCGGAAACAGAATTATTTAACTAAGCGTTTTATTTAGGTTGAGCGACCTTATGCAGAAGTGCTTATTAAAAATATTACCAATAATTCGACAGTTCCGGTGTCTAATTTGGTAATTTACGGTATCTATCTTAGTTTCAAGTCGGTACCAATTTTGCTGTAATTTTTTGACCATCAGCAATTTCAGGATTATTTCCTATTAGAAATAGATTATTCAACAGTCTTGGTCTCATTGTTATAGGGAATATGTAAAGTTTGTCATCATATGTTTAGCGAGTAATGTCATGGATGCAGAAAAAATATCTACAGCGAACAAGATGTCTCCGTACAGATCTGATATTTAATCGACTTTGAACAAATAAATAAATTAAAGCGTATTTCATTTTGCGATCATTAGACGCAATTGTGATCTCCATGTGTTCTTGTCCCAAGTTAAACCATTTCCAAATATAGTACTATTAGTATCCCACAGTCGAACGAACAATATTGTCCCTAAATGTTCAACATACAATACGGGCAAATGATTCGATAATTTCAACCTTGTCTTTTTAATGGATTTTGATTGCAGAACAACATATATTGATTTCCAATTTTTTTTCCTTTTTTTTTTTGCCTGGCATTCTTTTCTTCCACAAAAGATTGAGATTTTAATCAACATCCTGATCGTTCGCTATTTCAAATCGGGAATTATTTTGCAATATTTAGATATTTGGTTTTATTTTTCCGTATTTTCCCCTAAATTGATTCGGATCCTGATGATGAAATTTACAGAATATCGATCTCTTTCGAGTGTTTTAAGCGCTCGTTTTATTTTGTTCTAGAAGATTTTTTAGGACAGGGAAGAAAAAAAATTCAATCTTAACATGGAATTAATTTGGATCGCTCCACCCGTGTCCGACGCCCCCAACTCCAATTACATATTTAAGCTGCTGCAGAAGATATAATCAATCGTTTAAAATTCCATCCTCAATCCCCAAATCGATATTTAAGTGTTGTTCCACTATCAACACGTGTTGATCGATATATCGACCGAAAGTTGCGTTATCGAAGCAGTTCACCTCGTTTGGCCGCAAAGACAATGTGAAAGCTTTGAGGAGAAAACAGCTGAGATTTTCAAGTGTGTTTGCGAAGTCAAGGTACAGATTCCTACTCCTCGCTTTATGCAAAACCGACCTCTTCTTGGACAGGTCGCAGAGAGATTTACATTGATGCTTTTTTGAAAATTAGAAGTAATTTCTACGATGCTACCAGGAAATCTTCAAATATTTCTTGACTAAGAACGTCGTCTACAACATCTCATGCAGTTGTTTCATGCCCGTGAATACGATCCTAGAACATGAGCAAGCATGTAATCCGCGAAGAAATCACCTATAGCTGATCATGTGTGAAGGAAGTGGCGGTGAAACTAACTGTTGAAAAAATAAACAAAATATACTGAAAAACTGTCAAGTTTTCCTGACGGTCGGGTCACTCTGCCAGTTCTACTGGCACCACATAAGCCAGTACTAGATGTCACACTGGCGAATCATCGGAGAATAAATCATTTCTACCACTAGGCTGTTAAGATGATTGGCTTAATATCAAGTAGGACTAAATACAAGACATGCCCAAGGGAGCATGAAGCTTTTTGTAGGGGCAAAGGTCGTCTAGCATAATGGGGTAGTATGGGCTTAATGCTATTTATGCAGCCACTGATGGGAGGAAACGGCATCACCGGAAGGATCAGACAGTTCCGTGACCAAGGAGAGCGTTCAAAATGAAGTTTTCAATTTGGAAGTCATCTGTTGTGGTTTGAGACGTGATGGATAAGCTCTGCAAGAACTCCTTGACTAAGATATGCTACAAATTAATGAGTGTCTCTTCGACTTTCAATCCAAATATGTAGAAAGAAACATTCAAGAGATTAATCATCATGATGAAGAACTGTATGTACAACATTTCCCGCAGTCGTGCAAGCGAGTACGATTCTACAACATAAGAATTTTTTAAACAGGGAATAAATTCTGTATAGCTGACCATGTGTGGGGGAAGAGGCAACGAAACAATCTCGATGGAAAAAATAAATAAAATATACTGGGAAGATCATTTGAGAATAAGACGATAGAGTTAGACCGGACACAAAGTAGTGAAAAAGCCAAGTAGGTTAAGTAGATATTTAGATAATAAGTGAAATGTTTGTTATAACCATAGAAGGTAAAAAATCTAGGTTCTATATTCATTGAGAGAAAGACTAGTAGATATTAAATATTTACTTTTAAAATTGTACTCGGATAAAAAAAAAAAAAAAAAGTTTGGCGTAAATAATTTACGTCTGTATACGTTTGTTCCTTGCATGCTCTGAACGTGATCCCTTGCGGACTTAACTTTGTTATTTCTTCCCGTTCAAAATATCCCTTTCAAGTGTCAGTAGTGGCATTCCAGTATAGTCCCCGATCGGGGTTTCCCGTCTCATATGTTGTCTATTATGTTGTTTTTTAAACAGGAAATTTTTCTGTTTTATTGATTACTTCATACATGTTTTAATTCTTATCAACTTTTTTTTTAGGTTATTTAAAGCTAGAAAAATGTTTTAGATTCTAAAAATTATTTTGAGATAATAATGATTTAATTAGACAATTCTTACTAATTAATATATATCTGGGAGGATGGTAGGTGTATTCATACCTTTCCCAAGATATTTTCCCCTAAGTGAATATAACGAACCAAACGAGAAGAACTGGAACACGGCACTCCGATTAAAAATTCCGAGCCGTTCGCAATTACACCACCCGCGCATCAAAGCTTACAACACATAGTATTTCCAAAAGTTTTTTCCTCTTGTCCATTATATATATATATATATATATATATATATATATATATATATATCACATTTCATTAATTGAACATCTCTGCGCAATCACACTATTTTGTCATTTCTTCCTGTCGAAGAAAATATTTCCCGCTCTGAGAAGGAGTATTCCAGTACTCTCAGTGATTTTGTATTTCATTCCGTTTAGCTCATTTACCAAATGGGTTTAACCAAGGAATTTGTCTTTGTAGAATCTATATTTAATAACTGTAAGGGTTTCTTAAAGTGGCTAAACCTTTGTTTGTCGATATTGAGTAATATGCATATAACTCTGCCCCTGGCTTCTGCTATCATCTCTAAACTGGTGTCGCATAAAGCATGTGGACTTGATAGCATCCCTTTATTAGTCCATAGGAACTGTACTCTTAAAATCGATCCTGTTCTCTCTAAATAAATCTCTTACTGCTTCTGGCTTTCCTGCTTGTTGGAAATCCTCTTTTGTAGTTCCAGTCTTTAAGAGCTCAGTTAATCAACTCTGGATTTGTTAAGCATCTGACATTGCAGGGGTTTCTTTCAGATACGCAATGTCTTTTGCTTCTCTCAGTCAACTGCTGACGCTTTAACAATTATTGCTGAAAGTGTTTTTTTTTTCTTTTTTCTTTTGCTTTTTTTTACAGTAAGGTTCAACATTTACAAGGCCTATGGACAGTCGAGGTAGAGGATTACGTTAGGAAGCCATTTATGCATATAGTAGTGGAAGATATCAGTTAACCCTAGCCTTGAACAGATTATGATTTTAGTGATCGGGGAAACATCCTGTTGGGAGTCGATTCCATAGGGCAGTTGTTCGCGGGAAGAAGCTGCTCAAGTGGAACTTACTTCTCACTGATAGAATACGGAAGGAATGTGGTTAGGTTGCTACAATGTAAGTGGAATGGCGTGTTCTTGTCGTAAATGTTTGATTTGGCTGGACCAAGGAATGTAGTTCGTCCGAGCACTTTCCGTGGAAGTAGCAGTAGAGCACCCAGAAGATTATGGGGGAGAGGCTGAAGGGTAGAGAATAATTCGTCACCCACAAGTGCTCGGAGACGCTTTTGAACTCTATCAAGTCTCCAGAGTGAGGTCTGGACAGCTCCCGCCCAAATATGGCATCATATATCAAGCTAGATAAGATCGGGTAAGTTAAGGCTTTTACTTTGGGCATCTCGAAGGCATTAGATAGGTTATAGCATACAGGTAACCTTAAAAAATTGAAAGGTTATGATATTTCTAGGACGAAATTTTGAACTTTTTTCTTATCAAATCGCGGAATGAATGTTGTTTTGAACGGCCACTCTTCTAGATCTTTCTGAACTAATTTAGATATTCCTCATGCTAAAATTAAGAGCATATGCTGTTCTTAATTTTCATTGATGACCTTCCTATGCTAATGGCACAAATATTTCTCCTGGCTGATCAGTTCGATAAGGTCAATTTGGCAGCTGATCTAAAATAAAAAGATAGTTCTATAGGAATAAAATGTCGCTGCCGACACTTAAGATCGCCAGTGAGGAAACACATTCGATTCCATTATTGAATTAAGTAGACCACGAGACCACAGAGGAAACGCAGATATGTAGGAAGTAGCTGACGACTACCGATCGCTATTTTTGCTCTATCCTCTATTACTATACAGACCGTTGTTCTCTACTCTATTCACTATACTATTTCTCTTTTCTGAAGACTATACTGCTTATTATTCGGGCGAGTATTATCGAGCAAGTACTATTTGTGAGAGTGATATTCGAAGGCGTCTGGCATCAGCATTGTTCAACGGCGTTACTATAGTTGTATCTGCGATTACAAAGCTTCTACTACAACGAGCATTACGAAAGTGACAACGAGTATTTGTTGGCATCACAAAAATGGTCTACAATCTGCTGCTAACTGGGGCAAGGAATAGCTTCTGTTTTTTTTTAAATTTTAACTCCTCCAAAAAAAAATCATCTCTGCCTTCCATCAGTATGGTTGATTCTAAACTCCAGGTAAGTGAATCGTTGTGCCTTCTCATTCTCGGTTGAAATGAAAATATTATATTGAATTAATTGCTAGGTCAACTGCGAAGAAAGTTGTTTCCCTGTGTTGTACAATATAATTCTTCTTGCCATAATATATCTCACATATTGTTAAGTCTATCATTCGCCCATGCTTTGAACATTGTTGCCGCATATTGTCCAGTTCTCCTGATATATGTTTAGAAATTCTTGATAAAATCCAAGGAAGAATCCGCAATATTATTGGTTTTAACCTGGTATCTCGGTTTCAGTCATTTTCCCACCGCCGTAATGTATCTTACCTGTTCCTTTTCTGTAAAGACTTTCATGTTAATTGTTCTGATGAACTTTCCATCTATGGTGGTTAGTCTTTATGAATTTAAGCACAGTACTAGATTGGCAACAAGTCCAAGTTATTTTACAGCTGATATGGTTGGATGTAACCGTAAATTCTATGCTAACAGTTTCTTCTCTCGCTTGTGAAAATCTCTTCCGGCTTCTTGCTTTCCAGTCAACATTCAGCTTTCAAAGATGTGAATGCAATGTCAATCATTATTTTCTGCCTTCTTTAATTCCTGCTTTTTAATTTTTCTTATATTCTTTCACACTCAGTAAACATTTCTGCCTTAGTGGCTTTATTGCCTTGTTGGCTTTATTAAAAATTATTATGCGGTAAGTTAGCATGATAGAAAATGCACTGAGTAGATACACAAAAATAGAAAACGGTGTTAGACAAGTATCTGTCTTCTCATTAGATTTATTCAACATATACTACGAGCTTATCCTAAGGGAAATGGCGTAACTACCAAATTTATTATCGGTGGGCACAACCTTGATGTATAATTCACAAACGTGACTGTATTGATGGCGGATACAGAAAGAAAACTATAAGATATTTAAGACAAGTAGTAAAGTAAATCTGGAAGATCATCAAATTTAAGGAAGACCGAATGTATATGGGTTGACAGCAAATGGAAACGCCTAAGATGAGATCTACGAATCGAAATTTTCGAAAAAAAAGTAGAATAGTGTGGTTTACCGTATATATTAGCGTATCATACGACATTTGAAGACACTAATTTTGAAGTTAATGCGACTAGAGTAAATGGATATGTACATTGGTCAACGACGTACGGCCAAAATTTGCATACGCTAATTTCATATCTCGTCCATATTGAGACCCCTTAAAATTAACTTCAAAATTATTTCTTTAAAAGTCGTATGATACGCGAGTATATATATGGTATATATAACAAACCAACCTATAAGAATATTTTGGGAAGATACTGAAATCCTGTCGAGATTATAGAAATGGATAGCATATGCAGTGGCCAGGAAATCGGGGATGAGTTCGATGCTAACGAACAATACAAAACTGATCCCTCACTTTCTATCAGTTTCATTTGATTACACATGTTTTTGAATTTCATCTATGAATCTAATATTGTCAAAAAATACTGTGTTTAATACTAAAGAACAATACAAAACTAATCTCCCACTTTTTACAATTGCTTCCTTTGATTATCTATAAGGATTTCTGTTACTGTATTGTTGTGAGACCGATACTTTCCTACATCATGGACTCTCCCAGTACTATATTATTATGTGAATGGTAGTATCATGGGAGTAGCACCAGTAATGGTGCTCTGTTGTCGAACTCTCCGTTTGGCAGAGAGGAACTCGGACAAGGCTTTGCCGCAGGGCAATGTTTCGTCCGGGGAGGTAGACAGTCCCTAAACGCATGTATACGGGTTGTAAATGGGCATATTTTTGGCCGAGCCTACGGGCTCGGTAAGTCCACATTAAACAGGCCTTGTGCCACATTCGATCCGTGTGGGAGGGTTGTTAAATATCGTAGCACCAGTAATGCGCAGCCGCGTACGATACCAATATCGGACACCACTAGATAGTAAGCTCTGCTTACTCTTACACTATTCTTTGTAACTTTTCTGTTTAATATATCTTTCTTACCTCTAACCCGTGTTCCGTGTTTTCCTTCCGTGGCCCGTACTTCGGGTCCACATCATGTATATACTCGCGTATCATGCGACCCTTGAAGACCTAATTTTGGAGCTAATTTGATTATATTAAATGGATATATAGTTTGCTCCAGCATTATATATGCTAATTTTATATCTTGTGTATGATGCGACCTGGCTTAAAATTAGCTTCGAAATTAGGTCTTCAGAAGTCACGCGATACGCCAGTATATACGTTAAATATTTGGGAAGTTTTTTTTTTTTTTTGTTTAACTGAGAATGTGACACCGAAATCCGAACAGTCATTGGAATATAAAAAAAAAAACGTCTTCCGAAAACTAAGCAAATTATTAAGAAACGGGAAAATTTCGTTAGAAGCATTAAAAGAGTGGTGAACTTCTATGCAATGTCCGTCCTATCATCCATGTTCCGAGATGAGGACTCAAGATAGCACTTAGCAAAGAGAAAAACAATTATCTTTAACTTGAATGAAGGCAGTGATGTCCGCAAATGGATAATTATTGGTTAAATGAAATATATATTCGTGTTCTGTTTGCTGATGATCTCGAACAAACAAATCGACATCCTCTACCATGTATATTGCAAGAAATTGGACACAAGATAATATTTCCGAAATAGGAACAATGATCCGGAATTTTCTTTAATAGCTTCAGCCTATGCAAGGCGATACTGAAACTAGGACACAGGTGACTAAAGGGACTGAAATAGAACAAGAACACCCTTGTGGAGAGAAATGAAGAAAAGAAGAATAAACGAACAGAATTCTGTAAACAAAATATAACGATTGACGTTGCATTTAAATTATGAAGAGGAAGGTGGAAGAGATTTACACAGGCGAGAACAGAACTTATTAGAATAGAACTGACGGTATTTACTTAGTTCAAATGTAAAACTCTGAGACCTAATTGACAATCTAGAAGCACGATTAAATGCATTATGTCTAGACACTAAGGAGGAAAGCTCATCAGAAAAATAGTAATGAAAATATTTGTAGAAAATTCAAAGGGAAGCTTCGACACGTCGGTGAAAAACTGATGAAGTCGAGATACCAGATCTGGATCGATTATATTACAGAACCTTCTTTGAATTTTCTCAATAATTATGAGTTGGAATGAAAGCAGCAAGAATGTGGAATTAGAAAATATTAAACACGCCAAATACTCTGGTGCCTGGATCAGTTATAACCCCCCCCCCCAAAAAAAACCTTAGTATAGGAGAGAAGAAAATTGAACATAGAATAGGCTACGCTAGTGATGGTCTCTATCAAAATGATATGAAATCAAACATTAATCTAAATATAGGGGTCATGTTCTCAGTTTACCTCGTCATATCGAGACTTTCACATGGATGCCATGTATGGCGCCAAACACGTTCAGAAATATATAAACTGTCAGCTGTATATAATCACTTTCTAAGATGAATGGTTTAAAAATATATTGAACGAACGAAGTCTTGCCTGAGACAAGAGTTCTTTGTACATTGGGAATTGGCTCTACAGAATCACAAACAAAGAACTGAAACTAACAGAAACCATATTTCTGTTTTCAAATCGGTATCACCCCAAGCAAGGCGAAATAGCGAAAAATGTTACAAGGTGTGGAGGAATTAATAACAGAAACATTAGCAATGAGGAAAAAGAGAAAAGAACAATCAGGAGGAGAGGAGATAGCGATTGACATTATATTTAATTTTTTTTCAGATTAAAGTTGCCTTTGGAAGTCTGTAGCCGGAAAGGAGTTTCACAGGCGAGAAGTGCGAGAAAAAAAACTGTTAGCACAGAAGTTACGGCTACATCTAGCTAACTCAACTGTAAATTGCTGAGATTTCGCCCTCGGTCTAGTATTGCGCTTAAATTCATAGAGTTTGGGTTCCATAGCGAAGAGCTCATCCGAACAATTACCTTGAAAGTATTTAACAAAAAAAGAAAATAGGTAACCTTACAGCGATGGGAAAGTGACTGAATCCGAACAACCAGATCAGGACCTAAAATATTGCTGATTCTTCTTTGGACCTTATTTAGGATCTCCACATAAATGGCAGGGGCACCAGGCCATATATGGCAGCAATAGTCTAAGCATGTACGACTTATAGATACGCAAGATAGATTCTTGGCGATTCTTAACAGCAGCAACAATTAAAAGCGATAGTCCATGAAACCTGATGAGAAAATAATGACATAATCAATGTGTTGACATTGCACATTACCTCAAATGTAACGTTAGGAAGGAAACTCCCATTATTATTGGAAAGAACAATAACAGCTACTGGACTTTGTAAAAATATTTTTCAGAAAAAATATATGAATAGAAAGATTTTATATGTTTATAACTAAAATTCCAACGGCTGCTCAGTCAATAAATTTCGAATGTTTCCTTATATAGAGACGGCTGAAATTAATGTTGATGGCAACGGTTTAAACGCCGGAAAATGCTAGGCGACTGACATTCTTCTCAGTTGCACTATTATTATTATCATCATCATCATTATTATTATTATTATTATTATTATTATTATTATTATTATTATTATTATTTTGTTTCCTTTGATTTCTAGTGTATATTCATTTTTTAGGGGGTCCCAACAAGAGTTCTAACGTCAGAAATGGCATTTTCAACTGAACAGCGTTTGAAAAAAATCACGCATTATTTACATCGATAACGCCATTTGTAAGTTGTGAGTTGTGTACTTGTGAGAACATTTTTTTGCATTTCTGTAAGGTATGAATCCCATCAATAAGTCTATTGGAATCTTTTTCAATCAATCCGAGGGCCCCAAATACAAATGGAATTGTTGCTGTCATTATGTGCCACATTTTGGAGATTTCAATTTCAAGGTCCTTGTATTTCGATAGATTTTTGAAAATCTTCAAAGATACATTGCCCTCTGCAGCGACTGCCATGTCGATAAGAAGGCAATGTTGTCTTTCTGGTCTATGATGTCGATGTCTGAACGATTAGCTTTCATTGATCTGTCTTGTGTAAAGTCCCATAAAATTGTTACAGGTCCTCTCTCCGTAACCGAGACTGGGCGGTGTTCATACAATTTTTTTGTAGTTTCCTTTACGTTAAAGTTGGAGATTTTCCGGTGCGGTTATTGTCATATCGAGTTTTATATTTAATAGGTGACGATACCTCGCAACCTGATACAAGATGGTCAATTTTTTCTGGATATTTGGGCTAACACAATTTTTTAGTATGTGTGCTTGGTAATTTCTAGTTAGCAAGCATTGGCCCTGCGCAGCAAAAATAAAGCCTTGGGTTTCAGCTTTTAACCCTGGACTACGTAACTACTGACTGGTACAGGGTTTGTCTACCTCAGCTTGTTTTGTACGGGCAGAGTATTGACCGTGAAGCGGTTTATCTGCTATCATTTCTGTATCTGGTCGGTTGCATTTGCCTTCTTTGTTTTAAGTATTTTGCAGTTGCATTAGTGGTATTAGTCTTTACTTGTATTTCCTCACCTACTTATTAATATTATCCTTATTATTAGTATTATCAATATTATTATTATTGCATAACATTCGAACCATTTTGCTGCTGATACTGTGCAATTCAATACTACGTGCTACATGTGTAGTATTATACCGGAGTAGATAGTGCACTCAAATATCACATCAGACTTTCAAAGAAATCCAGCTGCATGATTGACCCGGTATTACACTCAGTCATCGAATGCAGAAATACGTGACATCGCACCCGCACTCAGTATTGTTCGCGTGATACAAAGCATGTTTCGTAGACTGATATATAAACAAACGCCCGAAGATAGGATCTGAGTAGTCGGTCACACATCGTAGACAGAAGGAAAGCTCCACGTCTGAATCGCAGCGACGGGCCTCGACTAGACGAGAGGAACAGACGAAATATTGCAGTGAATAAACATCTTGATATTCCTTGTATCGAAGCCTTGTCCTTGCCTCATACCCTTTGAGGCGTGCTGGAATGCACCATACCACTGGATAACGCGCGAGGAGAGCGGGTAATGAAGTGGATGTGCCGATTAAATGATAAAAATTAATCTTTAATCTAATGTTGTTTAAGGTATCAAAAAGTAGGTATAAATGGCGTCTATTTCAAGTACATGTTCCATGTTTTCATAAGTTTGTAAAAAAAATTTTAAAAAAAATATAACTTTGTGTAAGCTGCCGAAAAATGAGAGTTGCATCACCGTTTTTTAACAATTTAGTATCTTTAATACGTTGCGCAGTGTGATAGAACCTGTGATGTGTCAGAGATTTCTCGACACAGCCCGTACTCGGTATTTTTCACCTCAAACAAGACAATAAGCTAAAACTAAGACTGAAGAGGTTACTAAGTGTTAGAGAATATGAGCAAAAGTAAATTGTATTGACTCGAGAGAACAATAAAACAAAACGGAATTAAGACAGATAATAACCATTGACATTGTATTTATATTTTTGAAGATGGAAAATTAGAAGGCGGAAAGGAGTTCCGCATTTGCGCGAGAAGAAACTGTTAGCATAGAACTTACGGTTACATCCTACCATTTCAATTGTAATTTATCTGTATGCTTAAATTTATGAATTTTAGCTACCAAAGAGTAATAAATATTCCAATTAAATTATTTACAGAAAAGCTAGAGTGAAGCTACTGCTGAGATCAATAAAACATCCTTCGTCGCCACTGTTGAGATGTGAGTGTTTCCACGTGAGTATATGGCAATAACGAACAAACACAGTCGCAGGGGAAAATACTGGTATATTCAGAGAGATTAGTAGTAGAACGAACGACAGGTTAGTAGTAACAATAAGTAATAGTAATAAAGTCCAACGGTATCTTCCGGTCGAGAAACGGAAGTGTAACTGATCACTACAGAAGTCTCACTCTGCACTGCACTACACTGCTACACTCCTCACAGTCTCTAGAACTACTGTTCTATTTATAATAATAGGATCAGTCTATTGTGGTTCTGAAGGTGGGTGCGCCCTAACAGCTACATTACGGCGGAGGGTAAAATGACAGAAGCCGAGTTGCCATTTCAGAACCGATAACATTGCAGATTCTTCTTTTGACTTTATAATGAATCTCTAAATACATCGCAGAATCCCCAGACCATTGAATTCCTGGAGAATGGTAGACTTATAAATCTGTAAGTGAACCTAGGTTCCTAGCAGAAGACTTAGCAATTGATTCAGTATGATGCTTTCGAGAAATGTTAGCCAGATAAAACGCAAGAAATCACTGTATACTATTTACATTATTCGGACTATTGTTCTCATCTCTGTCGACATATTTATTACAACGTTTCGGCCGTTGTACGCTCCGGCCTTCTTCAGGTGGTTGGAATGTCGAACTGAACCCTTTTGTTTCGCTCACTGGGGTAGACTATTCTAGTTCCACGTGCCATGTTTAATGGATGTCAGTTGTCAGTTATCGCCTGTTAATTTCCCTCTCCACGTTATCCACTGACTTAACCGTGTATTGAACTCAAACTCTTTGGGTTCTGTCACTGAATCTAACTAACGCCTTTATCCACTGTGCCATGTGTCCTCAGGCTGAACAACTGACATCCATTAAACATGGCACTTGGAACTAGAACAGTCTACCCAAGTGAGAGAAATAAAGGGTTCATTTCGACATTCCAACCACCTGAAGAAGGATGGAGCGTACAACGGCCGAAACGTTCTAATAAATATGGCGACAAAGGTGAGGACAATAGTCAACACTCACAGAGCCCACCTGCAACTATGCTGAACGGACCATAGTTCTGGGAGGGAGCCCATTATCCGGCGTGATCAACAGCCTGAGAAAGTTCAGCAAGCTAAAAAATCTCGGTCACGATGAGTTGAGACTTCGTGCTATCGTCTATCCAATTTCACGCTTAGCTTGAATTTCGTTCGGTTTTCGGGCACTTTCCAAAGGTGCTGCACCCTAGGATAGTCTCCTCAAACCGATAATATTAAGAAATCACCTTTCTGACAAATCGCTCATGGTGAGATTCAGACCCGGGACAGAAAGCGAACGTTCTGACACTTTGGCCATACGCCCTGGTATAACATCAAAAATGTGTAAGCCGTTGATAAGAGTATGGGCAAGTTTCTAAATACATCAATCCCATAAAAATTCTTTTTAAGAAACATTAACTTCATCCTTTAGAGGGGGATAATTCGTCGGAGTCATTTCCTGTATCATATGAACTATACTTTTTTCAAATATTTCTCCTTTGAAAAAAGACTGATCAAACAATCTTGTTCTGTTGATAAATACGTTTGCGGCATCGAACAAAATTTGATTCCGTCCTGGTTATAACGATAAACTACATCCGCGTCCTGGGTAAGACGAAACTACGTCCAGCAGCAAGGCCTCTGATCAGAAGGTTTTTAGGAGCATTAAACCAACTCTCAATTGCTGGTGTTCTCATGTCCTTCTGACCCGTGGTGATAGCACCTGTTAGTGCCCCAGCTATGGGCAAATAGTTAACCCCAAAACAGGGGTAAAAACACTATAAAAGTGTAAAAATAGGTTTTAATACCAGAAATAATTTGTAAAACATTATTACCAGTAATAAATTTTTTAAGAAAATAAATATTACCAGCGATACATTTTTGAAGGAAAAATATTATCGAAATAGATTTTTGATAAAACATAATATTACCAGAAATGAAAATTTTGTCGGCATTACATAACCCATTGAGGTTGATGTGCCGTATACAATTTAGATTGAACTTGTCATCTCTACCTTACCAGACAAATACCTTAATAATCACAGTTGCTTCATGCTTCACTGCAGTGGCATATAACATGATAACAAAAGCCTTGATAATGTGCTTACATTATAGCGTCTCTGTAATCAAAGGAAAAGAGTCTAATACGTGGTTCTTTTTATGCAAATACCAAAAATATATTTAATATTCTCAAACTTATTACTCAGCTATTCTCGTAAAGAAGACAAGATTGCCCTGAAGATCATTCGCATTCAAACTTCTAACCACTGAGCTGTATCCGTAGGAGACTTCCTGTCAAGTTCCTTAACGCTAATGCATCAACGAAAATTGTGGAATCTTCCATTCTGTCGTAACAAATTGCGAATTTTATGGAAATTCCTGCCCAGATCTCTAATATATCTCAAGAGAATTCATTTAGTTATCATGCTTTTTATTCGACAAGGAGAAATGCTTTCTTCTTTACGTTCTTTTCTTTTTTTTCTAAAATTCGTGCTTACGAAAAATTCCGCCCAAATATAAGCCACCTAAAGAAGAAAAAACGAAATCCTTTCCACTTTTATATTTTTATTTGATTTTAGATGGCTGTTGTGTTCTTCGCTTTTTTTGCGTAATAGTTTTCCACTATGAATTCCCGCCACAATCCATTGTCGTCTGTCCCCGTCATTCTGTCTGGCTGAGAATCTGTGTCTGCGTTTATGGAGAAAATTCTTTTGTTTTACTTATTATGATTTACCCCACGGTGCTTAAAAATAGATGTCATAAAAAGCTTTCTTTCTTTCTTTCTTTCTTAATCTTAATTTGAGAGATTCCATTAAATGCGTTCTTATACAGAACTGAACAATATCTACACGTCTCTCTCTCTCTCCATATATATATATATATATATATATATATATATATATATATATATATATATATATATATATATATATATATATATATATATATGTATGTATGTATGTACGTATAGGTGTGTATATATGCATATTCTGACCATCGCATTCTGACCATGAGACCCGGGTTCAAATCTCACCACGGTGGTTTTGTCAGGAAGGAGACTCCCTGATATTATTGGTCTGGTGTGGGGAGCGATCCCAGCGTGCAGCACCTTTGGAAAGTGTCTGAAAACCAAACGGCGTGTTGTCCCAAGTCTTGTGAGTAAAATTGGGTAGACCGGATACTTGGGGCCATCGATAGCTGCGCTAGCATGAAGTGACAAGTCATCGTGACCGAGTGTTTGAGTGTTCTGGCCTTGTTCAGATTGTTAATCATGCTAGATAACACGCTCTCTCCCAGAAACTGTAAGAAAGGTGCGATCGGCATAGTTACAGTATAAACCACCGTTGGGCTCTGTGGTGGTTGAGCAAACACAAATGTGCCAGAGCGAGCGTTTGAATTAGGGATTGGCAAGCCGCCCTAGTAGACGGGTATCATCGAATACGAGTGGTCAGCTATTTAATTTTTTTTTTTATATATGTATATATATATATATTAGAATACCTGTGAATGCAACCATAACAGAATGACCTGCAGGTTACTTGTGTGAGTTTTGTGACAAGGTTTGTATGTTTGTTGCGGGACTCAAACGTCGCATGATTGTACACAAGAATCACTCCGGGATCATTAGCTCGGTTGAAAATTATGGAAAGAATAAAATTTGAAATGAAAAATGGCACCAAATAAAGAATGATTATAGTGACGGTGAATCGCACTTTTTGGAAGAGCCTAATACAGAAAACAGGTGCACAGTATGCCACAGAGTCCACAAACGACCCTCCGCAGATTTTGAATTCAGCGTTGTCCTTCTCCTAGAACGTTCACCATCCAAAGCTATATTATCCAGTCTATTCTGCTATTTATCCATAGCTGTGGAGGAAGTGATGGATTCATACCTTTCCCAAGGGTACTAGCACGTAAGAGAATGTAATGGACTCGAATGGAATTCGAAATCCGATCTCGGATTCATTAATCCGTACCGCTACACATTACACCATCGTGTCTTCATATACAGTTCCCTCGAAAGATATTGGAACGACAAAACCCATTCTTTTGTTTTTGTTGTTCACTGAAGATATTTGAGATTAAGATCAAAGGATGAATACGATAGAAGAGTTAAGATTTTCAGCTTTTATTTAATGGTATTTACATTTTGAAATGTTAAACAGCTTAGGAAATACTACCATTTTTATCAGATCACCCCATTTTTAGGTTAGCAAATGTAAAGGACTAGATAGTCTTAAAGTAAATACCATTTAATATTTGGTTGCGTAACACTTGCTTGCAATAACTGCACGAAGGCTGCGACAGATTGACATCACCAACCTGATGCATTCTTCATATGTCGTGCTTTTCCGGGCTATTAATGCAGACTTTTTCATTTCTTGTTTGTGTCGGGGGTTTCTTCCTTCAGTCTCCTTTCCAAGAGATGAAATGCATCTGGTGCTTGACTTGGCCAGTGTAAAACTGTCCACATTTTTCCCCTGATGAAGTCGTTTTTTGGCTTAGTTCCCTACTGCATGATAAACTTCAACCCGATTAGTTTGGATGAAGTTCTCTGTAAAAAGACATGCTCCTGCAGACTTCTGAATTCATTTTGCTACTAGCATCACGAGTTACATCATCAATAAATATGAACGAGCCTGTTCTGGAAGCAGTCATGCCAGCCCAAGTCAAGACACTGAGTCAAGACACGATACAAATGAGCGTGTATGCTCTGGACCATGAGCAGTTCCTTTCTTTTTCCAGACTTTGTCGTTTCCATATCTTTGGTAGATTAATCCTGATCTCATCAGCCCATCAAAAATTTCTTCCAGAACGATTGTCTTACACCGAAGACCGCAACGACGGAATAGGCAAATATCTACACTATTTCACCTGCCAAACCAGCGGAAGAGGGCAACACCGGTCGAGTTGGTGTAACCAAGGTGGACCATGACAAACCATGCATCCGACAGTCCTATGCATCTAGGTTTGCCAGATCTCGCGTGTTCTTTGAACCGCGAGAGAGACGTCTCGGGCCTTGTGTATCTCCGTCACGAACCGTCCACCAAAATAAAATTCATGTGAATGACCTCGCCAAACTCTTTTATTAACGGCCATCTCCACCACTGCCATTTGGGCGAAGAAAGAGAATTCTGATAGAGGATGATGATCCCGATGCTCGCATACGAACGGGTGCGACGACGTGATATGGAAATCCGTAATGTTAAGAAATCCCCTCTTCATCCAAATCTGCTATCAAATGTTCCTTTAACCAATTTTCTTGAACTATTCATTTTATGCAGTCTTAAAGCACCAGGCAATTGCCCCTAAAACATCACTGTTTTGTTGTGTAACATGCGTAATATCAGTTTCCTGCTGGCCTTCTGTCAAATCCATTCTTCTTAGAATACAGCTCCAACATCGTTTCATCGCTGAGTGTGACCTTATCTCAAGCATCTTCATGCAATTGTTCTTAAAACTTTGACCAAATCAATGTTGACTTCAAAAGCTTTTTATTTAAAACTGGTTTCTTTATTGAAATGAAACTCTTCAGTCTATATTCTTGAAGGGTATAGTTTGTATTATCTATTGTGACTAAATTGAATAAATGGCACACATCCATCACTTGTCTACCAGTCTTCTTTCGATGAGCATTTTACTATCCTGATCAGTCTTCGTATTATTCTATGCTTCAGCTATCGAAGGCGACCATAGTTTGGTTTATTCATAAGACATCCAGTGCTTTGAGATTTGGGAGGGTTTCTCAAATGCCGCGTCTTGACATTCCAAATTCCTTAGCTATTGGTAGCTGGTTCATATTATTCGCCATCTTTAATATCTTCATCATGATTTATTTAAAAATTATAACCATGAATTCTAGTATTTAAAGAATGCAGGAAGTCCATATCAGAATTCACCATAAATGTTGAAAAAAATGGGACCTTTTCCGAGAAAATAGCGGCGGAACATAAAAGAGAAAACAAAAAAAGTTCATATGGCCGAAGAAAAGATAGATATAACTTATTTCATGCAAGCTTCTAACGTTTACCTATTAATATCATTTTGGTGTATCTTTAGTTTCCTGTAATATATATATATATATATATATATATACATATATATATATATATATATATATACATATGTATATATATATATATATATATATATATATATATATATATATATAATAATATTTTTTTTTAAATATTATAATATAAGGCGAAGGAATCATATTTTTAAAAAAATATTATAATATAAGGCGAAGGAATCATATTTTTAAAAAATTATAATACAAGGCGAAGGAATCATATTTTTAAAAACATATTATAATATAAGGCGAAGGAATCATATTTTAAAAAAATATTGTAATATGAGGCGAAGAAATCATATTTTTTTTTAAAATATTATAATATAAGGCGAAGGAATCATATTTAAAAAAAATATTATAATATAAGGCGAAGGAATCATATTTTTAAAAAATATAGTAATATAAGGCGAAGGAATCATATTTAAAAAAAAATTATAATATAAGCTCTACTTCTGTATGGAGCACTGTCTTTTTAAAAATAAAAGCAAAAATACTAAGGAACTGGATTATTTACCTAACGTGTTCTTTCCTATTTTTCTGCATACCTGCACACACACACACACACATATATATATATATATATATATATATATATATATATATATATATATAGAGAGAGAGAGAGAGAGAGAGAGAGAGAGAGAGAGAGAGAGAGAGAGATAGAAAGAGAGAGAGTTTTTGGCAATTTTGAGGGAGCGTTTGAAAGTAACCCTCAAACTGAGGAATTTCCGAAATGGTTGCATGTGGCACATTTAACCGTGCGGCTAAAAAACTGGTTGAATACTTTTAAGGGTTATGAATTTATCTTGAAATAGAGATTTGGATGTGAACGAAAGTCTGTTATTGATTATTTGGTTTTAAAATGCAATATAGACAAGTCGTCAATAAGCAGCACTTGAACAATTAAAAAAAAAAAACGAAATATCGAAAAATACCATATGTAAAATAGTGCGTAAGTGATATCTATCTATCTATGTATAAAATTCTGTAACTTCTGATAGTCTTTTAAAATGGCCATACACTGAACGATCGAAATCAAAATTTGGGGAGAATTACTAACAGATAAGCGGGGGAGGTTTGTTTTACTATGGTGCGACGCTTAGTACAATAAATGTTTATTAACATTTTTGGAAAAATTAAAAGTTTTAATCTTTAACAAACACTATCTTCAACTCCCACTATTTAAAAAAATACAATTTAATGATTAAAATGGCAATACATATTTAATCAAAATGCAATATTGCTTTTTGCATATTTTTCTTAAAGTTTTTATATATACAAGAATCCAGTTTCCAGTTCTTCCTGTGCGTGTGAGAACTATAAACAAATAAGGCCAAACGCTTCAAAAAATTAGATTTGGCTCCAGAAATAAACATTTACACATGACCAGTTGTATGTTTCATGCTCAAGAGTAAGTAAGTCCTTCACTGTTAAAAAGAAAAAAGTACATTTATATAAAAAATAGTGTTTACCACGAAGTCCTATAAAATTAAAGAAGTTGAAGAAATTATTAAACCGCGAAATAGGGGTTTTGTCAAAGTATTCTTCCAAACAAATCAGCTTATTAAAATTTCATCGATTGCTTTGCGAAATTGAACGAAACGTAGAGTTTGTAAATCTTGAGAAAAAATGTTAGCGATAACTTAAACAATACTAAAAAATGTGAGGATTTCAACACGCGTCAGTGTGTTGCAAAAAATTCTAGTTTTTTAAATGATTACAATGTGGAAAATTAATAAGCGGAGCAGTCTTAATAAACTCTGGGAAGTCGGAAAATTTCCTAAAAATTAAATTTCCCCTCTTTGTCTATTAGACATCTGTGTGAAAAAGAAATAAGTTTATTGATGAAAATATTTACGCATGGCCAGTTGTATGTTGCGTGCTCAAGAGTAAGAAATCCTAAAAAATTATTCTTCGCTGTTAAAACGAAATAGGAAAAAAAGAAATTTCCTTAAAAAATAGATGTTTGCCATGAAGTGCTATAAAATTAAATTAAAGAAATTATTAAACCATGATGTACGGTTTTTGTCAAAGAATTTTTCTAAATAAATCAGCTTATTCAAATTTCATCGATTGGTTTGGGAAATTGAACGAAACGTAGAGATTGTAAATCTTGACAAAAATGTTAGTGATAACTTCAAAAATACAAAATACTGTGAGGATTTCAAGACACGTCAGCGTGTTGCAAAAAATTCTACCGTCAGTGTAGCATCTTTAGCCGGTCGAGAGGTCATAAATTACTAGGGTTTCTTAGATGAAATAAATTTTCATTAAGTTGTTTTGGAAAAATTAAAAGTTTTATTATTTAACATACAAAATACACCTAGTATTTTAAAAACAATTTAGTGATTAAAATGACAAATAGTTATTTAATAAAAATGCAATATTGTTTTTTTGCAGATTTAAAAAAAAAAATTTTTTTTTTTATATTTCATCAATTGGTTTGCAAAATTGAAGGAAATGTAGAGTTTGTAAATATCGCCAAAAATGGTTGCGATAACTTCAACAGTACGAAATACTGTGAAGATTTCAACGCGCGTTAGCGTTTTGCGAAAAAACTGCAGTATATTAAAAAGCATTTCATAAACTCGATCCTCCACATCAGTATTATTTTAAAATGTGGAGCCTTTTAAGTTGTTACTTTTTCGCTCGTCTTAAATATTATTATTGACTAGCAGCATGGCCCGGCGTTGCCCGTGCTTGATTAAAAAATCGTACGACTCATACAGCAATTGCTATAACTTGACTTTAAATATACTTGCTGTTCCTTGCCTTTAAAGGAGTGTCCTTTGCCGTACTGATGTTGCCACATGCCTTACTTCTTGCCTATCTCACACTGCGAATTTTTTCTAAGCTCTATACTAAACATTAAATCTGTTACGAAAAAAAACTAAGCAAAATGAACACAAAACGATCAGCTTTAAAAAAGGACTCGTAACTGTAAAAACCGAATGAAAAAAGAATGTTAACAGCAAATACTTTTTCACACCCAACACAGTTCTACGGAATCAGAATCAACGTTGAGTTTAAGCAAGCGAATGAGCCAATTGGAGTAAAGTGCCATGCAGATTTAAATTTTTGCCACTTGTGACGAATGCAGCTATCAATTTTTTTTGCATGCTAGCATGCTAGTTAACATTCGTGGCAGCCAGCTATAGGCTCTCGATTATTTCCACTGTCGATGGTAGTTGGGAAATGCAAAGTCGGGCTTGGACTTTGCACTAACTTGGAGCAGGGGCATGTAAATTTTGGTGCAAATCCGTCGAAAATTGCGGCCGTGCATTCGTTACACACACACACACAAACACGTCCTGCCTTGTATAGATAGAGATTTATTCATTCCTACTCAAAACAACATTCACAAAATTACAATCAAGCCAGAACTTGCTAAAGTAAAGAATCTACGTTTGTTTTATTTTTTCAGCGACTGTAAACACATCATTGTAATTGGTTTCTGACATCTAAGTAAGAATTCTGGCTTCAAGATCTGGATATGGATTGAAGGTATTTTTAGCATAACAAACAGATTAATATTATTTTTAAAAAGAAGAAAGCAAATTTGGAGCTTGCAAGAATGGATAAGTAATATTTTCAACGTCGATCATTCTTTGACAGATTGGTGACAAGAGTAGCTGCATATTTCAAGTTAATTATCTGAAGCAGGTATCCGATCACTTGTAGAATCTGCGATCTTGAAGCCAATTTGACGGCAATAAATCTTATCATTTTGAAAATTACCACGTTTCTGTAATCCTCCTTTAATCGTCTCAAAGTTTACTCTAACAGACATATAAAACTTTATCTATCTACATGTATCGAAATAGATTTATGTATTCCACTCGACATCCGTCACTTTCCCACCACATTAATATAGCTTCATTATACCTTTTCTACAGGGTGGCCATTGAAAGACTGAATGATATCAAATAATAACTTTTACAAGCACATGAGTTCTTGGGGTAGCTTTTGGATCATTTTGAATCTTGTATGAAAAACATTTTTAAATCCAGTTTCAGAAATTTCTGAAGATATATTCTGGCAATGCCTAGTTGAGCAAAGTGGCGACGGGTAGAAGCTGATAGATCCTCAAAAACACTCTGCTGTACAGCTTCCATCGCTGCATCAGTGCGCACAGTGAGTTTCAGACCTCTTCCTGTAAAGCATTTCAACTGTTCGTTTTTACTTTGGAAAATAAATACTACTTGAAAGAAAATGTTGGTATTTTTCTTAATCAGTTTTCAAAGGCTACCAAAAAATTAATCCTCGAACTAATCGACATAATATCTAAATTATTTAACCAAACCTGTTTGATATATATATATATATATATATATATATATATATATATATATATGTGTGTGTGTGTGTGTGTGTGTGTGTGTGTGTGTGTGTGTGTGTGTGTGAGAGAGAGAGAGAGAGAGTATGGAGAGAGAGAAGACTCTGAAAGACTGATTGATATAAAACAAAAATCTTTTACAAGCACATGAGTATCTTGGGATAGTAAAGTTTAGACCATTTGAATCTAGTATGGAAACAGTTTAAAATCCCGTTTTAGAATCTTCTGAAGCGATGTTCTGGCGATGTCTAGTTGAACTGGGCGACAGGAAGAAGATGGTGGATCCTCAAGAAAACTCTGCTGTACAACTTCCACCGATGCGTCAGTGCGCACAGTGCGTTTCAGACCTCTTCCTGGAAGATCGCTAACAGATCCAGTTCTTTCAAACCGGGTGATTTTCTTCCGAATCATGCTATCGCTTGGAGATACACTGACATTAAAATATTGCCGGCATTTTCTCTGTATTTGAATCATTGATCTTTCATTGGAATAGAAAAACGCAGTGACTTTTACTCGATGCTGGACATCGTACGTCAACATTTTAATCTACAAGTGATGCTCCTTAACTTGCAAAATAAAAAAAAGTAAAAAAGATTGCTAACAAACATGTCCTGGCCTTTTTAAACCCTTCAGTTTTTCAGTGGTCACCAGATATAACGAGTTTTATGGAAATTATTCGGAGGAACTCTTCGCTATGGTAAACAGGCTTTATGAATTTAAGCGCAGTACTAGATTTGGTAAAAGGGTTCCATCAATTTACAGTAAATTCTTTGCTAACAGTTTCTTTTCTTGTACTTCTCGCTTGTGTAACTCTCTTTCGGCTCCATGCTTCCCAGCCTACTTTGATCTGTAAATGCAATGTCAATAATCTACCTCCGTGAGTATTCTTCTTCTATTGTTCTCGCTCTTTAATAATATTTCTCTTTTATCTTTTTCTTTCACACTAAAGCATAGTAACATCTGGAGTCACAGTGGCTTTACTGCCTTACATGGGGTAAAATGATAAAAATAAAAGTCATATTTGGATGTTTCTATCTTTGTTTATATATACAAACTTTGAGGTAAAACACATTAACCGGACCACACACACACACACACACACAAATACAAACAAACCATATAAAATATATGTAGTTATTTTATAAAATACTTTATAATAATATATATATATAATATGGAGAAAACAACTGAAAAGTTGCAAATTAAAAGAAAAAAATTGAATGTCTATTTGTGAAAGTATTTATATATATATATATATATATATATATATATATATATATATATATATATATATATATATATATATATAATATAAATAAATAATTTTACAAAAAAAAACTAAATTTATTTTCTTTTAATTTGCAACTTCAGTTGTTTTCTCCATATTATATACATATCAAGAAAGTATACGTGGCTTCTCATTATGCTATTATAATAATATATAATATATATGTATGGAGAACGAATATATAACATACATACTCGTAAAAAAAAAACACAAAAAATAGACCACACACACACATACACACACACACACACACACACGAACCATACACACCATACAAAGTGTGTATGTATATATATTATTTCCAATATATATGTAAGGAGAAGGAATATACGAGGGTCATTCAATAAATAAGATGAATTTTTCGGTATAAGGACTTCTAATACAGACAGAAGCTTCTTTTTTTTTTCAACGTAGTCTCCCAGCACTGTCACACACTTTTCCCATCTGTGCACAAGCTTCCGTATTCCCTCAGCGTAAAAAATCTTTAGACTAATGTCTTAGCCAGTCGCTCGCAACACTTTTGACTTCATCGTCACTTTTAAACTTCGTGCCTCTCGTGAACAATTTCAAGGGACCAAACAGGTGAAAGTCTAAAGGGGTAAGGTGTTGGATGTAAGGGGGATGGGGGAGCAGTTCCCAGCCCAGCTCGTTGATGGTCTGCACCGTGTGTGAGGCCTTGCGTTGTCATGATGCAAGATGACTCCTTCTGACTGATGACCCCTGCGTTTGTCCCAACAGATAAGCTCAAAGTCCTTGCAATGTCATCCACTGTCACCCTTCTGTCAGACTGAATGGGGTCATTGACTGATTCGATCACCTCAGGAGACCTCACTTCTGTAGGCCTCCCAGGCCTGTCTTCTTCCTCAACACTACTCCGTCCTTCTTTAAACAATTTAGCCCGCTTGTAGACATTTTTTGGCTGAAACATGTGGCACCATACACAGTTGATATTCTCCTATGAATTTCAACTGGTTTGCACTCTTCAGCAACCAAAAACTTGATAACTGACCGTTGTTCAATCCTGGAGCATGCTTCTTGGTCGGGCATCTTTGTTAATCGCCAAAACTCTCAAATTTTTTTTTAATCTGCAAAAGAAATTAAATCCATGTGAAAACAAAAAAAAAAGAGTAAGCTACTATCTGTATTAGATGTCCTTATACCGAAAAATTCAACTTATTTATTGAATGACCCTCATATATGCACATACTAGTAAAAACACGCACACACAATACATAAAAATAGAGAAAGGTTTAAAAAAATACAGAGGACATAAAGATAAGAACAAAGACCTCCTTCCTTCCCCTTTCTTTGATCAATTCTAATTCTTTTATTAGCTCTTAAGCAAATGAATATTTTTCTGACAGTCCAGTAAGAATTTAGATTACTACTACACACACAGTGGTTCAACATAAGAAAGCATAAGGAAAAAAATAATTCCTTTAAATAATATGTGGAAATAACCAATCTTCGCCTGATGAAGTTCACAAGACCCGAAATACGTGTTGCTAAAAATATGGAAAATAGAATTATATATATAAAATACACATTATGACTAAAAACGTTTGCGGCTTCTCTCTTTTCTTCAAAATATAAACTTTTCTCTCGTTGGAACAACTATAATCTCTCCCTCATATATATATATATAAATATAAGACATACACAAACGCACGGGCGCGCGAGCGCGCACACACACACACACATATATTTTTAAGGCAATTCACCCCAAGCAAGAGGCGTGTTTTTAGTAAAGCATACAGAGAAGGATGGGAACAAGCTCAGGTGTTAGATGTCTATTGACATTACACTTGGATATTTGAATATTATAGTAATCAGAGAAGCAATTAAGGGGAAGGGAGTTCCACAGACGGGAAGTGAGGGAGAAGAAGCTGCTTGAGTAGAAGAGACGGCTATATTTAAACGTTTTGACACTGAAAAGGGTAGGACCGAGATGCCAGCCTGGTAGCTCGCTTAAGCGAAAGTAGCTGGTCGGAAGAGTTGCCGTGAAAATATTTCTAGATGAGTCAGAGGGAGGCCACGGCACGTCTGTGGGATAGGGATTGTAGACTAGATGCCAGATCAGGACCTATCATCTTGCATATTCGTCTCTGGATTTTGTCAAGGACCTTGAAACTTACAACGGGAGCACCAGAAACATAAATGACCGCAAAGACAGATGGTTGATTTATAGATTTGAAGTATGAACTCAGACAAAAAAAAAATTTCTGGAACGACCCTGAGAACCAACTTTCCTTGCGATAGATGAAACTATTGATTCAATGTATTTATTCCACCACATGTCAGTGAACAACGTAACACCAAGCAGGCGTAACTAGGCGCTCTCAAGGAGTTGGGAATCAGCCATTCTGATGGGAGGCAGGGAGGGTTCTCTATAGTGGGTAAATGAGAGCAGTTTCGTTTTGAAGGCATTAAAGTTTACAAGCCATTTCCTGCCCCAGTCAACCACAGATTGGAGGTCCTTTTCGAGATCAGCAGCCAGGTTAGCATTGTCAACGATACCAGATTTACTACTGAGGCAGGAGTAAATAATGGTGTCGTCCGCGTAGATGCCAACTTGATAACTGATGATATCAGGACGGTCATTGATGAAAATCAGGAACAGTGTAGGGCCTAATATAGAGCATTGGGGAACACCAGCGTTCGTAATAAAGGAGCCGGATGAGAAGCCGGTTATGACGACCTTCATTTCACGGTTTGACAAGAATGATTGTATTAAGTCAAATAATCGTCCCGTAATACTGTATCACTAAAGCTTACGAAAGCCAGCATGCCAAACCCTATCAAACGCTTTAGAGATGTCTAGAGCCGCGGCTCGATCATCTCCATTACTGTTGAATGCTTGATATTCAAATTCAGTTATGGCTGTGAGTACGTCAGCGGTACATCGGGCAAAGCGGAAACCATATTGCTTGTCAGAGAGTAGATTATGTGAAATAAGTTTCTTAACCACTTCGGCGTTGATTAAAGCCTCGAAGACGTTACCGAAAAGTGGTAGGAGACTGATAGAACGTTAGTTAGACGGTTTAGAATGCTCACCAGAGTTCTTAAAGACAGGCACAACAGATGAGGACTTCCAATAGGTTGGAAAGCAAGAGTCGACGAGGCAGTAGTTGTACAGTTTAGAGAGAACGGGAGCTAGTTCATGAGCATATTTCTTCAAGACAATGGCCGGTATCCGTCCCCACTACTAGCCTTATGGGAGTTTAATTTAGAGGTGATGTCCAATACCATTGTTGGGGTTATGTGCATCTCACTCAGTAGAGCCTGAGTTCTAAGGGGAATGTCCGGTGTTGGTACACCAGATGAGTCTACCGTTGAATTAGATGAGAACTTACGAGCAAAGCATTCAGCATTATCAGCTGAGGAGGTCAGGATCTCAAATTGGTTGAATAAAGGGAGTATTGTGGGTTTGCTGTTGTTCAGCACGCTCTGGAAGAGCCGTCAATAATCTTTTGAACCAAACTTGCGAGAGTAAGCTTGCTTCTTTGAAGACATGTTTGCACTCGTTACGGGTAGTGACAAAGAGATGTCTGTTGTAATCAGATATTATTTTTACTGTATAGACGGAAGTATTCATTCCTGTGGGCAATAGCTGCTGGAAAAGCAGCTGAGAACCAAGGGGATGAACGCGATTTCACTTTATATTTACCTGTAGGTATGAAAGCCTCGATTCCAGCTTTTACCCAGAATGAGATCTCAGACCCACATTTTTGGTTAGAGAGGTTAAAGACATCACGAAGGAAATCTCGGAACGAGTCCCAATCTGCTCATTGATAATAGAAAGATGTTCTGTTTGTAAGAGGTTCTTTACTGGGGAAGAGTGGAAAGAAAGGAAAACAGACACGACGGCATGATCAGAGTTGCCAAGAGGGCAGAGCTGCATGGCACGACAAGCCTCGGGGATGGAGGTAAAACAGAGATAAAAAAGGGAAGCCTTACCATCATGGTTACTTGGAAAACGAGAAGGAAAGTCAATAACCTGTGTGAGAGATAGAGAGATTGAAAAGTTAAGTGGTTTTATGCCAGGAAAGTCAGTTACAGAGTGTTTAGCAATTTGGTACGTTGGCCATTGAAGTCACCAAACACAAATATGTTTACATAGGTACCTCAATGCGATCGCTAAAAAAAGAGCATAGCATAATGAAAGTGACACCAAACACGACAAAAACAAAATTTTATTGTCTAAATGTTTATGTTATTATTAAGAGGAAAGATCAAAGTTTATTTTAATTATTTTTAAAAATTTTTCCTTCTTTTGAGAACATTCTGAATTTTGATTTTAAAATCCTTGTTTCTCTTTGTATCACCGGAACTAGTAAAATAACATATACAATTTTTAACAATTTTTCTTTTTTGCATGACACACATTAATTTAGAAAATCTTGCAAAAATAAACATAATTGTCGGATGTTAATGAAACTTTCAGAAACTATTCACAGATTATCGATATTATTATAAATATGTTTTTTTATGAATGTCATGATAGAAATATTTTCTTTTATATTTATTACCCCCACCAATAATTTTATGAATACTCTAGAAATTCGATCGAGTCCACTTTAGTAATTACAATAGTTAAAAGCACAAGGCTTTGAGGAATGCAAATCATTTTTTGTTTTGTTTTTTTTTTAATTGGACCCCTCCTACCTGAAATTCAGCTCTGAATTGTAACATACAAAACTCAATAAAACAAAGATATTATTTCATTTCAAAAGCTTTTATTTGCTTTTAGTTGTTTTTATGAATATGGACAATTTTTTTTTCTGAAAGCAATAAATGTTTTCGATAAAAAATGAATTTTTAATAAAATTATTTGTTATTTCTTTAATTATAATAGATTTTTACAATTAAGTAGTTAAAATATTATTAAATTAGTTAAAAGCCGCATCCACTTTCGTAAGTGTCCTTATGTGATAGATCTTTTTTTAGCGCGTTGTAAATTGCATCGTTTTGACTAATCAGAAGACCCGCAGTAATTAAGAAATATAACTTTGTGTTTATAATCGGGCTGGAATTATAAAGTACGGAAGACCAACCAGAATACGTTATTTGAGTTAAGCATTGTTCTCCGCTATTAAGGCTTTTACTTTTGCGAAACACGTCTGGAGAAGTTTATTTGATTTTTCAATTTCAACTGAGGAGGTTACCTAAGAGTATCAGTATCATCTTATGAAATTTATATGATTTTATTTTTATATTAATCTCAGTTATGACATTTTTCCATAAATGAAATATCAAAATTAATAATAAAATTAATGGAAATACAAATAACACAGTAAAATGTAGTAAATGTATATAAAATGTACACGGGAAGAACGGCCGCAAGAATTTCCCTTACAAACACCGTTAATTAGGTTTGGCATAGATATTGCTATTATGTTCGTAGAAAGGGTCTTTAGTTGTGCAGGCATGCAATACATTTTTGGAGATATTTGGTCTTGTGGATGGAAGTGGAATGGAATTATTTTTATACACGGAGTTAAGGATTATGTTGATAGTTTGATTGACGGGGACGTTTGTAAATAAATTTTCAAGGTCGAGTGATTCTAAAATACATTGGGTTGGGTGTATCAATTTTAGAATTTGAAGGAATGCATTGGTTGATGTGATGGTAGGTAAGTATGGAGTAATATCGTTAATGAATTTTGATAGCTCGTAGATAGGGTTTGGGATCTAGGAAATGATGGATCATAGTGGATATCCAGTTTTACATACTTTATATTTCCATATAGGTATCCTAACTGGTAGTCTCCGATGATTTTTTAGATTTTCAATTTACATGCCTCGGCATTGTTTGATGTTTTCGGTATGTTGACGGATCTATTTAGGGTCTCCATGGTGTTTTTGTTTCATTTGGTAAGTTTGGATTGGTCGTCGATGATGTGTTGTAATTTTTTACGGTAATTGTCTTTGTCCGTAACTACCTATGTGTTAGCGTTGTCAGCTGGTCTGATGAGAATATGGGAATTGTTTTTCTTTTAATTCTTTTGCAGAGATTCTTACATTTGTTATGATATTATTATAGTTGTGGTGTCGAGAGCGGTCTTATAAGCACTCTGCATTAAGGAAGTTTCTTAGGTTTGAACGAACTGTTATAAGACCGACAGCCTCAAGTTGGCATAGTGACTTGTGTAGAATTTCATTTTCGGTCTTCTTTATGAGTAGATCACATTTGGGATGGAAATGGAAATTTGGGCCTAGATTTAAGAATACTTATTTGTCTTCAGCTAATTTATGACTAGATAGATTTATATACTTATCGCTGTTATTGGGTAGCATAATGTTTCTTTGCTATAGTTTATATATATATATATATATATATATATATATATATATATATATATATATATATATATATGATATATTGCTCACTAGGCTTTGGTGGAAGCAAGTCAAAGATAGATTAACTCAATTCAAAATCGTGTGACGGCAACGGGAAAGCACTCCATTCCTTTTCTCAAGATGTCAATTCAGATATGATACAAAAAAGAAGATGTGGAGTGTCATGATTGAGCACGCCCTGAAAGGCATATGGTAGTTAATAAAAATCGACTTTTTTATCTACCTATCTTTCTGTCTATCTCAATCTGTTCATATCTATCTCGGCCTATTCCTTCCTATCTATCTATCTATCTATCTATCACAACCTATTTATATCTATTTTCAGCATTCTCACTTTCTTTCTCTCTCTGCATACACACACACACGCACACGCACGCACACACACACACACACACACACACACACACACACACACACACACACATATATATATATATATATATATATATATATATATATATATTCCTGCTTGAATGTATTCTAAAAATACTACTTATGTTATTTCTATCTATAAAGTAAATTATTTCCATTATTCGTAATTACTTTGACATTTTCCAGTATCGTCTGACTATAATCCTTAAAGAAGTTTTTCGAAGGAGATATAAAGTATTTTGAAAGGTTATAAGAAGGGTACAAAACCAAGAGCAAAAAATGAACAATATAAAACAAGGAAGCAAAATATTCTTCCTTTGTTTGAGACCAAAACATACAACGATAGAATGGCAAAAACAAAAAAAAAAGTAACTTCTGAAGTAGGAAAATAAATAAATAAATAAATAAATAAAATAAATTTACCAAAAGAAAACAAAAGTCGTGGGTGAACCAGCCTGATGCATTTTATTTCGTTATTTTTTTTCTCATTTTCGTCTTTTTGGGTTGCATTTATATTAAG
The DNA here is from genome assembly GCA_964036315.1 of Acanthosepion esculentum. Classification (NCBI taxonomy): domain Eukaryota; kingdom Metazoa; phylum Mollusca; class Cephalopoda; order Sepiida; family Sepiidae; genus Acanthosepion; species Acanthosepion esculentum. The sequence goes on along the minus strand of OZ038497.1, from coordinate 54,304,676 downwards.
TTTTAGTGCCCTTGTCTGTGTTTTCTGAATTATCTTTCCGATTCATTCTCTGTTGGGAAGCATGACTAAATTCTTTCAAAGTCTAGTCTCTTAAATACTTTGGCGCCAACGTAAACGCATGATAAGAAATCCGATCGAACGCATTCATTTAGAAACAGCGGAAACAAGAAAAGAAAGAGATTAAAAAGATAATCTTTATTAAAAAGATAATCTTTATTCGCTACTACTCAGGTGTCATGAAAATAAATAGATAACATTCCAGAATATACAAAAAAAAAATACTACTTTAAAAGTACCGTTTTCTTACGCAACATCTAACTTTCGGTAGAAAATCTCCTAAACCTCGGAGAAAAGTTCGAAATATTTGGATATGATTTTCTTATACGGAAGTTTTATGCTTTTGTGGGGTGACGTTACGAGGCTAAATAAAAGAACTTCAGAATCACACATTAAACAAGGTGTCAGATGTAAATTAAAGTAATTATGTCAATTAAAATTTGTCCAGTTTGCGAAACTTCAACAAACAAATAAAAATAAATGCTGAATTTTCTTTTATATAATATAAAGTTAATCAATTTTTATTAAGATCTCAAGGATTTTTGCTAAAATGATGGGAAAAAATCTCAATTGCAGCAAGGAACATTGAAAATTTAGCGCATTTCTTCCACAATATTTTCATTCAATAAGTGTCATCCTCATTTTGAGGATAGATGATTTTCTATGACGCATATTGTACCGTTTTCTTTGACTAATATCATGTTGATATTTTTTCTATTACGTTTATTGTACCGCATTTCTTTCACCAATCTCGTATAGATGATTTTCTATGACGCATATTGTACCGTTTTCTTTGACTAATATCATATTGATATTTTTTTCCATTACGTTTATTGTACCGCATTCCTTTCACCAATCTCGTATAGATGATTTTCTATGACGCATATTGTACCGTTTTCTTTGACTAATATCATATTGATATTTTATTCTATTACGTTTATTGTACCGCATTTCTTTCACCAATCTCGTATAGATGATTTTCTATGACGCATATTGTACCGTTTTCTTGGACTAATATCATATTGATATTTTTTTCCATTACGTTTATTGTACCGCATTCCTTTCACCAATCTCGTATAGATGATTTTCTATGACGCATATTGTACCGTTTTCTTTGACTAATATCATATTGATATTTTATTCTATTACGTTTATTGTACCGCATTTCTTTCACCAATCTCGTATAGATGATTTTCTATGACGCATGTTGTACCGTTTTCTTTGAGTAATATCATATTGATATTTTTTCTATTACGTTTATTGTACCGCATTCCTTTCACCAATCTCGTATAGATGATTTTCTATGACGCATGTTGTACCGTTTTCTTTGAGTAATATCATATTGATATTTTTTCTATTACGTTTATTGTACCGCATTCCTTTCACCAATCTCGTATAGATGATTTTCTATGACGCATATTGTACCGTTTTCTTTGACTAATATCATATTGATATTTTTTCTATTACGTTTATTGTACCGCATTTCTTTCACCAATCTCGTATAGATGATTTTCTATGATGCATATTGTACCGGTTTCTTTGACTAATATCATATTGATATTTTTCTATTACGTTTATTGTACCGCATTCCTTTCACCAATCTCGTATAGATGATTTTCTATGACGCATATTGTACCGGTTTTCTTTGACTAATATCATATTGATATTTTTTTCTATTACGTTTATTGTATCGGTTTTGTTTGTATTATATCATACATATATTTTAAGATGACGCATTTTATACCGATTTTCTTTGTCTAATATCTTACTTATATTTTTCTATGAAGTTTATTGTACCGCATTTCTTTCAACAATGTCTTAATGATATTTATTCAATGATACATATTTAAGTTTTTTACCAATATCATACTCATAATTTTCTATGACTTTTATTGTATTCATTTTCTTTCACCAGACTCATACTTATATTTTTTCTATGACACTTATTTTAGCGGTTTTCTTTCACCATTCTCATGAAGATATTTTCTAATACGAATATCGTACTGGTTAGTTTAACCCACCTCATAGCCATCTTTCGTGTAGAATGTTGAAATCTTTATGAAGGTATTATTTACTCTTCGAGTTACATGTGGTAACCATTTTATTTGTTGCTGTTGGTGGAAGACTTCAAACAGTTTTTGGTGATTTGGTAAATTTATTTGTTTGTGGTCCTTTCATACAATTTTAATAGTTTGAATGCATTGAAATTGTGTAAAGGTATTGTCCGAGGTCATGAATTATGAAAATTCTTTCTGACAGAATAAAAACAGGAAAACCACGAAAATTGTGATAGTCAAGATAATCAATATTTTTTTTTCTTATTTTTTGCAATAAGCAAGTAATCTTTGAGAGTACCCTTCAAAAACATTTAACTAGTCGATGTAGACGAAGACAATATTTTCTAAGTGTTTTCCGGTGTTTTGGATTTTTTTCATTCTGTTTGGTTTGCCTAATGGAAACGAGATCATTCATTCTAGTCCAAAGTGGATTTCCAGGAAAACTGTTTAAAATCACCACAGAATAAAAATAAAGCCATTATTTTCATATTTCAACGAGAGAGAGAGAGAGAGAGAGAGAGAGAGAGAGAGAGAGAGAGAGTGAAAAAAAGATTTCTGCATATAATGAAAACACATTTTAACAATTAATGTGATTAAATTGAAAAGAAAATCGCCATATTTGAAATTTTGTATCAACATCGAAGTTAACATTTCACTGGCGACGACGTAATTAGCAAAACTATGTATTCCTTACATTTAAACCCGAGTACAAGAGATCAAGCGACAGCCAAATTTAGTAATCAATACATTTCTTCCACCAAATCGGTGATTATTTACTTATATACGTGTGATGGACTGCCAGATTGTAGGGTAATAAAGGCTGAACATTTCTCCATAAGAATAATTTGGAACACGGTTTATGGCGGTGATCTTCGAGGTCAGGAGAAATCACTATATTACAGTTGAAGGGAGAAAAAACTAATCGTTTCAGCCAAATTACAAATAGATCTTTTATGGGGCTCGACATAAACTAGAAACATCCGAAATATAAGTGCATATGTAAACATTTATTACATCACTGCCATGATATTTGGTATATTTTAAAGATATTTAATGATTTAATAGCAACTAGTAAGTGATATTAATTAAAAAGGAATTGCTTCTTTTCCATAATAGTTGTGGCATTTGCATATATATTTTATGCACTAAATGTAAAAAGCAATATGTTACTAAGTTTATATAGGGTGACCCCCAAAAAACGGGAATTTTTGAAGTGCGTATTGCCAGACATGAGCAAGTGGCAACACTGCGAGACAGTGACCTTGAGCAAGTAAACATTTCGCCATTTTAGTAACGAGAATGAAATTCACAGTATCCCAGCTGAGATGTTGCAGCAGCCAATGAGGAATCTCAACAGCAGATTTCAAGAATGCATTCGTACAGGAGGACGCCATCTACAGGACGTAATTTAAAAAAAATGAAAATTGCATCATTGTTTCTTAAATGGCATGTTTTAAGGTTTCAATTACTATGAATTAAATATTTTTCTTCCATCACTCTTGGTTTTATTGGATTGTTAAAAAGTTCCCGTTTTTTGGTCACCCTGTATATATATATATATATATATATATATATATATATATATATATATATATATATATATATATATATATATATACATGTGTGTGTGTGTGTGTGTGTTTTTAATCATTTTACACAATTAATGTGACTAAATTGAAAAAGGATCCCAGTCGATGGCAACCAATAAAATATCCTAAATGAAAAAGGATCCTAGTTGTTAGCAAACAATAACATATCTCCAAATAAAAACAAACGCCATGATGACGGTTGAGGACAACAGAAAGCGCCCGGCAAAAAGCTATCGACTAGGATCCTACTTTAAGAACGAGAACCTAAACATTAAGAAACTTGTGAGGAATCAAGAAAAAAAACGAGAAAAAATCATCAAGCGGAAGAGTTTCGTAGTCTTTAATAACGCATGCCTTAATAACGAGATGCGGCCAAGATTCACAGATTTTATACTCCATGACGCAGCAGAGCATACGGAACCCAACACCAAGAGATTCAAGATCAACCTAACGAAATAACGTCTGCACAAGACGACATCATAAACCTAAACATACATGCATACATACATACATACATTCAAATATATATATATATATATATATATATATATATATATATATATATATATATATATATATATATATATAGTTGGATTGGTGTGAGTTAGTGGCCCTGACGATCGCAAATAGTGTGAAACCCAGGGTCATAATCTCACACCAATCCAACTAAATATGTTAGCGCTATCCCTGATATTGAGCGCTTTCCAATAATTACCGCGCATATATAATATATAAATAGTATATATAAAAAATGCATATATATATATATATATATATATATATATATGTATTATAATTTTTTTTAAATATGATTTCTTCGCTACATAAGAGTTCTCATGTTTCAAAAGCGAGAGCCGAGACCCCTAATATAATTTTTGAAATTAAGTTGAATTAAGGTGTCTGGTCCACGCTTCCTCGTCAAGCGAGAATTTAAGTGTTCTTTCCTATTTTTCTGCATACCGGCACACACACACAAACATATATATATATATATATATATATATATATATATATATATATATAAACATATATATATATATATATATATATATATATATATATATATATATATATAAGATGTTTTTATTCATTTCACTCCAAGCAAGGCGATGAAGCCATTAAGACAGAATGGGTTAATGAGTGTAAAATAAATTAAGAAATGACATTTAGAAGAAGTGACAATAAAAGGAATGGATTCAAAAAGAAGGAAGATGGCGACTAACGTTTCATTTCCAGTCGAGGTACTGAAGATTAAAGCTGATTATAATTTTCCTGAAAATAATTTATAGAAAAGTACAGGGAAACTAAATTACGGTGGTAGGTAAATGGTTGAAACAAATGTAGTAGTTGAAGACCAATATCATTGCAAATACTTCTCTCTATTTTATCAAGAAATAACATCTTATTTATTTATATTTATGTGATAAATCTTATATGATTTGAATAAATGTATCTTTCAACGGGTTCGATTAAAATATCGTACCCTTGATATACTCGTTTTAACCTGAGAAATAGTTTTAATCTGTAAAAACAATTTTGTCTTTCTAAGCTCGTCAATTCTTCTTATTTATGTGCCGTGTCCATGTAGGAAACCATGGCTCTCCACAACTTCCTGTCCTTCGTAACTCATAATAGATTGGGTCTTTGTGTTATTTCTTCCAAACCTTGTTCCGCGATCCATTTACTCAAGCTTTCTAAGTAGGTTATGCGTTGTTTTCCGTTCTTTCTTGCCTTCGATCTGACCTGTGAGTATCAGATTTTCCAAGCCTTCTTTCCTCATTGTGTACCCTAGAAATTTCAACTGTCTCTTCCTGATGTTATGTATAATTTTCCTTCTTGTTTTCTTTTTTTTTCTAAAACTACGTCGTTGCTAACATATTCGGTCAGTGTTATTCTCAGTATCCTCCTGTAGATAATAATCAATAATTTATACACCATCTCTCATTTTCTTAAATTTATTTTACAGTTTTCAACCAAGACCTAAAAAATCTATCACACCAGGAAAAAACCCCACGAAAGATTGTAAAGATAGTAAAAATAAAACAAAAAGATTACTGCATATTTGTGTACATACGGATCGACTTAGAGAAGAATACCTTTGTTAAGAAGCCGTTTTAAGAGACCAGGATTAGCCTAAGGTATGCCTTTCTGGTAGTAATTGAATGGATATATTCATAATTTTCTTTACTTAATCTTTTATTGCCTTTCCTTTTTCTTTTTCTTGTCAAACTCGCTCTCTACTGATGACAGTTTTCATTGACCTTTATTGACCTTTAATAATTTTGCCCCTTTTTGGATATTTCTCCAGCTCGTTCTTATTTTCATTCTTTCACGGGCAGTAGAGATAAGTTAAAAAAACGCTGCTACGGGCCACAAGCAATAATTTCGCAATGAGTCGCATCACCTCTGAGTAAACCATCTTTAAACTAGACCAAATCTTTAACAGATTTGGAGTACCATAGACTTTACTTTCCGAATATGGCGCTGCCTTCTCTTCAGCATTTTTTTTTTTTTTAGAAATATTTGCCAAGACGGTGGCATTCAATATGTATGCAAACAACCATTCCATCCACAATGAAACGGAAAAGTAAAACATTTCATCGAGACTTTTTAAAGTGCAACTCAAAAGAGGAAGAAAACTACAACAGAAATCCTAGGAACATTCCTAGCAATTTACAGAGTGACATAAAACCCTATCACACCCAAAGGCAGCTCAGCTGTCGAATTTCTGATGGACCGTAAAATTAACATGTCCTTCTTTCATTCCTTCTTGGTTATCGCTCTGTTTCATATTTTTATTTATTTATTTCATATTGAGTTGATGTTACAAAAGACAGTATAAGTTTCCTTTTTATTGCTATTTTCTCTTAAACCTCGTCGTTGCTCACATATTCGGTCCACTGTATCCTCACTATCCTTCTGTAAATACAGATTTCTGTTACTTTAAGATTCTTTTTCATCTTTGCAGAGATTGCCCAGCATTCACTGCCATATAAGAAGACATATATCACGTAACAGTTCAGTACTCCTTTCTTTGTTTCTAATGAAGCTTTTTTATGTCTCCTAATACTCTGCTTAGCTTTTGGAATATCCCAATGCGACTTCGGATTTCAGTGTCGCACTTTCCGTCCTCCGTTTGAACATTTCCCAGATATTTACATTGTACTTGTCTCTTTTTGTTATGTCCTATTTGTACTTTGCGTATTGGGCCCATCCTTTTGTTAACAATCACGCATTCTGTCTTCTTGCAATTGATGTGTAATTATTTCTTCTCGCTTTCCTTCACTGTTTTCTTTAGGAGTTATTTTAGTTTTCTTTCTGTGTCTGTTATCGACACTGTGTCATCTGCATATCTTATTTTGTTAAGATTGTGACCGCCAATAATGAATCCTGGTAGAACATCAAATTCTCTCTGAATTGCCTCGCTGTTTAGGGTGAGAAGACACATCCTTGTCTTTCACCGTTTTCTATTTTTGTATATCTGCTGAACACATTTTCTATCCGTATGCAAGCAGTTTCTAACATTATATAGCCTTGATTATTCTAATATCCTTCCCAAATATGTCAATGTCATTGAGCAGTTCTAAGAGATGTTTGTGACTCACTTTATACAACGCCTTTTCGTACTGTATAAAGGTAGAAATCCTTCTGCATTTCTATCGCCTTCTATGATAACATTTTGAGCATGAATATCTCGTTCCTTGTTCCAGTATAAAAGATACTGGAACAAGGAACGAGATATTCATGCACCCGAACTGTTCTTATCCCATTTCCAGCCTGATTCTGCTACGTGCTCTATTCATCAAAATTCGGATGATGAATTTTGTTATATGACTCATTAGGTTAATTGTCTGATGGAGTTCTCATTCTTTTGCACCTGGTTTCTTACGCAGTGCTATGAAAATAGATCTACCGGCATATCACCTCCTGCTGTAAATTTAATTTATTATTTCTGCAATCTTGTCTATGCTGAAATCATCTAAGGCTGTAAGCATCTCGATTACAATTCTTTTTTTCTGTCCAATTTGGTCAGTGCAGATTCTAATTCGGATTTTAATATTTCCGGGCTGTCGATATTTCTGTGTCTTGCCAGTTGTTCTCATTCATCGTGGAAGTGTCCTATATATTCGTTCCATCTCTGAAGTATTTTCTCTCTAATATCAGCGTTCCGTCCTTGGATTCAATGCATCTTGTTGATGAGGATGTCGTTTGTCCTGTTAGTTCTATTATTTTTTTTTGTTTACTTATATCTACTTTATCTCTGAGACTCATTCTTTCTATTTCTAGACAATTTTCGTTGAGCCGCTCCTCTTTCGCTTGCTTTCATTTGTTCCCGATTTCTTTGTGTAGTGTCCTAGATTCTGATCCCTGTCTGGGTACTGCTTTTGTCTCCTTTTCATCACGTCGAGAATTTCGTCTCTCATTCATTCATTTTTTTTCTTCCGTTGACTATTTTCCTTTGGGATGATCTCGATTGCTGATGTCACTAAAGCTTTTCTTAACGTGTCCCACTTCCGGAGTCCATTTTCGTTTTGATCCTCATGTCTGCTTTTCACACTGTCCATATATTTCTCCTTCTGATTCGGGCAGTTCAAGAATCTGTTGTATTACAGTTTGGGTGCTGTCTTGGGCCTCTTCAACTTCCGTAATTTCACTCTAACTTTACATATTACTGGGAGTTAATCGCTTCCAGAGTCGGCACTTGAATAGGTTTTGCAGTGTATAACTGCATTCTTGAATCTCTTGTTGATAGTTATGTAGTCGATTTTTCTTCTTTTTTTTTGGGGGGGGGGGTTCTCCTCATTGGTTTCTCCATATCCATATTCATCTCGGGTGTTCCTGAAATTACGTGTTGGCTACTGCCTCGCCATTCACCGTACTTCATTGAACGCATTTTTCTCCGTGTTGATTACGGATTGCTCGTCCGAATATGCCAACTCGTTCGCCATCTATGTCGTTGCCTACTTTTGTAGTCAGGTCTCCTATGACGATTGTAATTTCTTGCCATTTGCATAGAAACTTGGCGTTTCCTAGCGTAGAGTAAAACTTTTTCAATCTTTTCTTTTGTACATTGTACGCTACTATGTTGGATATGTTGATAGGTTTCCAATCAGTTTAACGATAAAAAAATCAGGTGAAAAAAATGAACTTGAAAAATATCACTTTAACTCTGTTAATTGCATCTATGACTCGAGCAAGGATATCGTATTTATATTATTTTCCCTGTGGCAAGTGTCCCCATCTTCTTATCACAACATTTCGACCATCTAGCCTTCTTCAGATGTTTGGAGGTCAGTAAAATTATTTTTTTTAGTTAAATTCGGACGAAGAGTTCATAAACATGGAATTTAAAACTAAACTCTTTATTTCATCTACGTGGATTAGATTGTTTTCCTTTCCTTGCTCATATCTAGGTCTATCTCGATTTGTTCCTGTACAGTAGCGTAGTGGATCAAAACGATGGTACCTGAGTTTGGTTACATATTAAGTGTGCGTTATATCCCTGGGACGGGTGGTACAGACATAGTCTCAAAGGAAACAGAGCGAGCAAGAAGTGAGTAGTACTAAAAAAAATGATATCTCTTTGGTAAAAGAGAACAATCAACCCACGTAGGTTGAAGAAAGTGTTCCATTCGAAATTCCCAGAAGCTTACACGGATTACAGATTACAGGCGCCTGACGAAGTCCGGAGGGCCCAACTGCCGAAACGTTTTGATAATAACAACAAAAATAATAAGAGTTGTCCGAATAGATTCAGTTATTTTCTACGGATTATCAACCCTTCGTCTGAATTTAAATAATGTAAAGAAAAATAACTGACTATTTCTGAAATCTCGAAAGAAAGATTTTATTAACACCCATCGAACCAAAAAAAAATGTTGTACACAGTAAAATGAATCGCATTCGTGAACATATAATTCAATGACGTCTTTGTTCCTGATTTTATCAAAACGTTGTACTTTGTTGCTGTATGAAATCCCAAGGTCCGCCTGTGGGTTACACGATTCTAGGGTCTGTCACGATTGACAAAAACTAGCTGAATCCGTATTAAACAAGTGCACCAAGCCTTGGAAAGATACCCATCGTCTCGCACCGAAACTCTTCCAAAGTCTCACATTCAAAATTGCATTTTAATAGCTCGATTTGTCCGCAAATCAATAAGATATTCCTGGCTCACTGGCAGCTGTTTGAGAGATGGCTTGTTCCTTAAGGCCATAAGCCATTCTGTTGTACCCATATGAAATTCCATACGGGTGTTAAACATTCTAGGTTGGGAACCTCTGATCTATAGAAAGGATATGTTTGATTGAATTGAATATCAGCATTTTGAATCGTGTCTTTTACAAATGCTTAAGATCAGTGCTTTAGTACGGAATGAAAATACGAAACGGTTTCAACTAATGTTAATGATAATATTAGCCGTTTCCTTATAAGGAAACATTTGGGATTTATTGACCGAGCAGCCAGTGGTATGGTTAGTTTAAATTTGAAAAATCTTTCTCTTAAAACAATTTTCAGTGTAAAATCCAGTCTCTATTTTTGTCTTTCTAGTAGTGATGTTTCCTTCTTAACTTTTTGTTTGAAGTAGTGTGGAATGTCAACATCTTGTTTATGTCATTATATTCTATACGAATTACATGTGATGTCCATTTCAGGTGTTGCTGCTCTTGAAACTCAGCTCATTGTGGTTCCGTAACAGGAGTCCACGAGAATCAAAGAAGGAAGATCCCGCTAAGCACTACAGGTTTCATTCTTTTCGAAGCAATTTAACGACGGACCCGAGAAAGCTGTCGAATACAGATGACAGTTAACTTATTTCTGAATGTATTTGGCACCATGAATGAGATGTATATCAAAATCCTGATCTGTCGTGACTAACATAACTCCAGTTTTGGTTAATGTTTTAGTTTTGTAGCAATTGGTGGTGTTCGGAGAGACTACCACTAGCTTGGCATATTCGATGTTCTATTTCCTAAACGCCTCATTATTTACTTTGCTTTTCTTATTATGTTACCCCCGTTTCACACGCACAGTATCCAGTGAAGATCGTGCGCACTATATTTGCGAACCAGTCTGCGAGACTTGTTGACTAACAAGCTTGGCGATATCTGCTTGAAATCTGATTAATATCTGATGTTTTCTTTTCTTTCCCGAGTTTTATCTCTGTAAGATTTTCTTTTTGGCGTGTCTGTCATCATCACCGATTTTATCTCTATTATACCTTTTCATTTTTCTTTTTTCTTTACTTCCTGGTGTTTTTCTGTCGTTTTTATCGAACGTTGTTTCATTCTTCATTTTTCTCATTCCGTTTTCATTTCCTTTCTTCGTATATTATTTCTGCTTGTTTGTCTTCCTCTTCTTTGTTAAGCTTATATTTTTTCGTTCTTCTCTTTTACTTTCTATTGTCATTTTTTCGTCTTCGTTGTTCGAGTTTCTTATTGATTCTTTATCTTTTTTTCTTCCTCACGGTGGCGTAATAGATAGCGGTTCGGATTGCGGAATCGGTGAACCGAGTTCGAACTCCATTCGGATCCATTACATTCACTTACGTACTTTCCCTTGGGAAAGTTATGAATCCTTTTCTTCTCCCCCAGCTGTGGTTAAATAGCAGGGCAGACCGAGTTCTATAGCCTTGGATGGTAACTGGTCGCAGAAAGAAATGAAAACCTACTGCGGGGGGAAAATCTGCCTCGTCACTCATGTATCGAAAGATACATGATCGCCTCAGCGTGTATCTCACATGGCCAATAACTGTCTTCTTTGACTTCTGCGTTTCTTACTATTTCTTTTCTTTTTTTCAGCTTCGTCTTCGTTTCTATTCTCTTTTTTCTTTCCTTTTTTCTCCTTTTCTTTTGCAGTTTCTTTATTTCTTCTTCTTGGTATTTTCTTTTATCGTTTGTCTTCTTCAAATTTAATTTTTCGTCTACGTCTTTTTTCTGATCTTTGTCATCTTACTTTCTTTGTTGTCTTTTACTTCTTTTATTTTCTTTTTCTCTTCTACGGTTTTCTTTATTTCGTTGTTTCATTTTTACTTTATCTTTCTTTTTCTTATTTCATCTTCTCTATTTAACTTGTGTTACTTTCTTTTTGTTTTCCTCATTTTATTTTTGTATTCGTTTTCATCTTCTTTGCCGACTTATATTTCTTGTGTCTCTTCTTTTTGCTTCCGTCTTCTTTTTCTTCTTTCTCTTTTTCTACTCACTTCTATTTATTCTTTATTTCTCTCTCTTCTTCTATGTCGTCATATTTTTGTTCATTTTCTTGTGTTCTTTCTCCCCTTCGTCTTCTATTTCTTTTGTTTTTGACTTTATTTTCTTCCTTTTTTTGTATTCCTTCGTTTTATTGTTTTCGTTTTCTCTTCGTTTTCTCTTCGTCGTTCTCTTCGTCTTTCTCTTCGTTTTCTCTTCGTCTTTCTCTTCTTTGACTACTCATTTTCCGTCTTTGTTTCTGCGTCTTCTTTTTCTTTTGATTCTTCTTTGTCATCATTTATTTGTCAGCTTCTCTTTCTTTGCCATTATTTTTTCTTCGTCCTTTCTTTCTTCGACTAATCACTTTCCTTCTTTTTTTCTGTCATTCTTTTGTATTATTATTTTCATTCGGTCTCTTTTTTTGTCTTCTTCTTGTCTACGTTTTCTTCTTCTTTTTCTTTTGATTCTTCTTTGTCATCATTTTTTTGTCAGCTTCTCTTTCTTTGCCATTATTTTTTCTTCATCCTTTCTTTCTTCGACTAATCACTTTCCTTCTTTTTTTCTGTCATTCTTTTGTATTATTATTTTCATTCGGTCTCTTTTTTTGTCTTCTTCTTGTCTACGTTTTCTTCTTCTTTTTCTTTTGATTCTTCTTTGTCATTATTTTTTTTTGTCAGCTTCTCTTTCTTTGCCATTATTTTTTCTTCGTCCTTTCTTTCTTCGACTAATCACTTTCCTTCTTTTTTTCTGTCATTCTTTTGTATTATTATTTTCATTCGGTCTCTTTTTTTGTCTTCTTCTTGTCTACGTTTTCTTCTTCTTTTTCTATTGATTCTTCTTTGTCATCATTTTTTTGTCAGCTTCTCTTTCTTTGCCATTATTCTTTCTTCGCCCTTTCTTTCTTCGACTAATCACTTTCCTTCTTTTTTTCTGTCATTCTTTTGTATTATTATTTTCTTTCGGTCTCTTTTTGTCTTCTTCTTGTCTACGTTTTCTTCTTCTTTTTCTTTTGATTCTTCTTTGTCATCATTTTTTTGTCAGCTTCTCTTTCTTTGCCATTATTTTTTCTTCGCCCTTTCTTTCTTCGACTAATCACTTTCCTTCTTTTTTTCTGTCATTCTTTTGTATTATTATTTTCATTCGGTCTCTTTTTTTGTCTTCTTCTTGTCTACGTTTTCTTCTTCTTTTTCTTTTGATTCTTCTTTGTCATTATTTTTTTGTCAGCTTCTCTTTCTTTGCCATTATTTTTTCTTCGTCCTTTCTTTCTTCGACTAATCATTTTCCTTCTTTTTTTCTGTCATTCTTTTGTATTATTATTTTCCTTCGGTCTCTTTTTGTCTTCTTCTTGTCTACGTTTTCTTCTTCTTTTTCTTTTGATTCTTCTTTGTCATCATTTTTTTGTCAGCTTCTCTTTCTTTGCCATTATTCTTTCTTCGACTAATCACTTTCCTTCTTTTTTTCTGTCATTCTTTTGTATTATTATTTTCATTCGGTCTCTTTTTGTCTTCTTCTTGTCTACGTTTTCTTCTTCTTTTTCTTTTGATTCTTCTTTGTCATCATTTTTTTGTCAGCTTCTCTTTCTTTGCCATTATTCTTTCTTCGCCCTTTCTTTCGTCGACTAATCACTTTCCTTCTTTTTTTCTGTCATTCTTTTGTATTATTATTTTCCTTCGGTCTCTTTTTGTCTTCTTCTTGTCTACGTTTTCTTCTTCTTTTTCTTTTGATTCTTCTTTGTCATCATTTTTTTGTCAGTTTCTCTTTCTTTGCCATTATTCTTTCTTCGCCCTTTCTTTCTTCGACTAATCACTTTCCTTCTTTTTTTCTGTCATTCTTTTGTATTATTATTTTCATTCGGTCTCTTTTTTTGTCTTCTTCTTGTCTACGTTTTCTTCTTCTTTTTCATTTGATTCTTCTTTGTCATTATTTTTTTGTCAGCTTCTCTTTCTTTGCCATTATTCTTTCTTCGCCCTTTCTTTCTTCGACTAATCACTTTCCTTCTTTTTTTCTGTCATTCTTTTGTATTATTATTTTCATTCGGTCTCTTTTTTTGTCTTCTTCTTGTCTACGTTTTCTTCTTCTTTTTCTTTTGATTCTTCTTTGTCATCATTTTTTTGTCAGCTTCTCTTTCTTTGCCATTATTTTTTATTCGTCCTTTCTTTCTTCGACTAATCACTTTCCTTCTTTTTTTCTGTCATTCTTTTGTATTATTATTTTCATTCGGTCTCTTTTTTTGTCTTCTTCTTGTCTACGTTTTCTTCTTCTTTTTCTTTTGATTCTTCTTTGTCATCATTTTTTTGTCAGTTTCTCTTTCTTTGCCATTATTCTTTCTTCGCCCTTTCTTTCTTCGACTAATCACTTTCCTTCTTTTTTTCTGTCATTCTTTTGTATTATTATTTTCATTCGGTCTCTTTTTTTGTCTTCTTCTTGTCTACGTTTTCTTCTTCTTTTTCTTTTGATTCTTCTTTGTCATTATTTTTTTGTCAGCTTCTCTTTCTTTGCCATTATTCTTTCTTCGCCCTTTCTTTCTTCGACTAATCACTTTCCTTCTTTTTTTCTGTCATTCTTTTGTATTATTATTTTCATTCGGTCTCTTTTTTTGTCTTCTTCTTGTCTACGTTTTCTTCTTCTTTTTCTTTTGATTCTTCTTTGTCATCATTTTTTTGTCAGCTTCTCTTTCTTTGCCATTATTTTTTATTCGTCCTTTCTTTCTTCGACTAATCACTTTCCTTCTTTTTTTCTGTCATTCTTTTGTATTATTATTTTCATTCGGTCTCTTTTTTTGTCTTCTTCTTGTCTACGTTTTCTTCTTCTTTTTCTTTTGATTCTTCTTTGTCATTATTTTTTTGTCAGCTTCTCTTTCTTTGCCATTATTCTTTCTTCGTCCTTTCTTTCTTCGACTAATCACTTTCCTTCTTTTTTTCTGTCATTCTTTTGTATTATTATTTTCCTTCGGTCTCTTTTTGTCTTCTTCTTGTCTACGTTTTCTTCTTCTTTTTCTTTTGATTCTTCTTTGTCATCATTTTTTTGTCAGCTTCTCTTTCTTTGCCATTATTCTTTCTTCGACTAATCACTTTCCTTCTTTTTTTCTGTCATTCTTTTGTATTATTATTTTCATTCGGTCTCTTTTTGTCTTCTTCTTGTCTACGTTTTCTTCTTCTTTTTCTTTTGATTCTTCTTTGTCATCATTTTTTTGTCAGCTTCTCTTTCTTTGCCATTATTCTTTCTTCGCCCTTTCTTTCGTCGACTAATCACTTTCCTTCTTTTTTTCTGTCATTCTTTTGTATTATTATTTTCCTTCGGTCTCTTTTTGTCTTCTTCTTGTCTACGTTTTCTTCTTCTTTTTCTTTTGATTCTTCTTTGTCATCATTTTTTTGTCAGTTTCTCTTTCTTTGCCATTATTCTTTCTTCGCCCTTTCTTTCTTCGACTAATCACTTTCCTTCTTTTTTTCTGTCATTCTTTTGTATTATTATTTTCATTCGGTCTCTTTTTTTGTCTTCTTCTTGTCTACGTTTTCTTCTTCTTTTTCTTTTGATTCTTCTTTGTCATTATTTTTTTGTCAGCTTCTCTTTCTTTGCCATTATTCTTTCTTCGCCCTTTCTTTCTTCGACTAATCACTTTCCTTCTTTTTTTCTGTCATTCTTTTGTATTATTATTTTCATTCGGTCTCTTTTTTTGTCTTCTTCTTGTCTACGTTTTCTTCTTCTTTTTCTTTTGATTCTTCTTTGTCATCATTTTTTTGTCAGCTTCTCTTTCTTTGCCATTATTTTTTATTCGTCCTTTCTTTCTTCGACTAATCACTTTCCTTCTTTTTTTCTGTCATTCTTTTGTATTATTATTTTCATTCGGTCTCTTTTTTTGTCTTCTTCTTGTCTACGTTTTCTTCTTCTTTTTCTTTTGATTCTTCTTTGTCATTATTTTTTTGTCAGCTTCTCTTTCTTTGCCATTATTCTTTCTTCGTCCTTTCTTTCTTCGACTAATCACTTTCCTTCTTTTTTTCTGTCATTCTTTTGTATTATTATTTTCATTCGGTCTCTTTTTTTGTCTTCTTCTTGTCTACGTTTTCTTCTTCTTTTTCTTTTGATTCTTCTTTGTCATTATTTTTTTTTGTCAGCTTTTCTTTCTTTGCCATTATTCTTTCTTCGTCCTTTCTTTCTTCGACTAATCACTTTCCTTCTTTTTTTCTGTCATTCTTTTGTATTATTATTTTCCTTCGGTCTCTTTTGTCTTCTTCTTGTCTACGTTTTCTTCTTCTTTTTCTTTTGATTCTTCTTTGTCATCATTTTTTTGTCAGCTTCTCTTTCTTTGCCATTATTCTTTCTTCGCCCTTTCTTTCTTCGACTAATCACTTTCCTTCTTTTTTTCTGTCATTCTTTTGTATTATTATTTTCATTCGGTCTCTTTTTTTGTCTTCTTCTTGTCTACGTTTTCTTCTTTTTCTTTACATTCTTCTTTGTCATCACTTTTGTTTGTCTGCTTCTCCTTTTTGTCAATATTTTCTCTTCGTCTTCGTTTTCTTCTTTGTCCTACTCGCTTTTACTTGTTTCTTCATTATCATCTTTATGGCCCTTTTTCTCCCTTTGTCATATTTGCGTCTTCGTGTTCAATTTATTTCTATGCCTGCTTCCTTTTTCATTTTCTTTTACTTCTTTTTCTTCCTCTACTCGCTTGCCTTTTTCTACTTCTTCGTCATATTTTTCTCTTCGTTTTTTTTTTGTCTTTTTCTTTCTCTATTTACTTTTTCTGTTTATCTTCCCTAATAATTTTCTATTTGTCTTCTTTTTCTTCTTTAACTCTTTCTTTGTCTCCTCATTTTTTTCTGTTTCTTCTTTGCCGACTTTTTGTCATCGTCTTCTTTCTATCCCTTCCTCATTTTTTTCTCTCCTGTTTTTTTCTTTCTCTTTTTCTCTGCCTAGTTATTTTTTCGTTTATTCTTCTTTGCCTACATTGTTATTTCCTTATTTTTCTTCTTTACTGTTTTTAATTTCTGCATCTTTTTCTCCCTCTTTGTCTTTTTCTCTTTCTATCAATCAACCTCTTTCATATTCTAAATCGATTATTCCATTAATATATTATTAATACTACTACTTTTCTTTTTGTCTGCTGCTTCTTTCCCTCTGTTGTTGTCTTCTATATCTTCAGCATAACTTTCTTCCTATTCATTTCATTTCACCTTTCGAATCTTATTTCATCTTTCATTATTCGTCCTTTTCTTCTCACTGAAGTTTCACTCTTTGCTTCTCAGTACTAAATTTTATTTTCCTAGTTGTCTCCCCTTAATTTTTTTATTTAAATAACTTAATATTTAACTTTAAAAGAAAAATGCTTCGTACATCGTTCTTTTCTTTCTTTTTCAACATCCGATTCCTCACTTTTTTCTATGCTCCGTCATTCGCGTCATCGTTCCAATTCAACTTTTCCTTTTCCTCTCCGTGCCTCGCAAATTGTCTCCGTTTCATTCTTCGAACTATTTCAATCTCTTGCTCGTTTCTTTCTCCGTCTTTTAGAATTTCCTCCTCGATTACAGCTTTACTTTCCTCCTCCTTACATTCTTTATTTCTTCCCCAGATCCTTTGTCGCTCTTCCTACATCCTCGTTCTGCCTTCCCAGTCTTCCGTCAAACAATTTTTCGTCTATGACAATGACACACGTCGGCGATGATTGAAACGGAAGCCGACCTCTTCTACGACAGTACAACCTTTTACTTAAGTGTAGAGTTCGTCTCCTTCATTGTGGAACCTCATCACAACCGCAGCCACTGCGTACATGACGTCATTAAAACGCTGCAAACTCGATAGAAATCGCAGAAAATCAAAGATGTCACTGATTCAAGAGAAAAAAATATATGCGTCGTTTTCCGTTTTGCTCGCATCAGTCCAGTCATTCATTCAATGGCGGTAAAAAAAAATGATTATAACGATGTCTAGTTGATCTTCCAAATTTTTGTTACTCTTCTAATACCATTCTTCTTTCCGGCTTGTGCATTTTATATCGATTCTATCAGCTAATGATAATAACTTGGCAATGAACTTGACATCGGTCCCTTATTTAGTTCTTATATTTCCATCAACTTTTGATGATGATAATGGCAGAATTCTTCTTGTAAGTCGTTTGAAAAGAAAGATGGCTTCTTCCTATTGTATTTATGGATATTACTTATTCACTCATTATTCATTTTCCTTCAGTTGTTCTTTTTTGATTCATCTACATTTTTCATTCTTTACATTGTTTTCTTTATTCTTATCTTCTCCTCCTAAATCTTTCTTTTTACTTCTTAATGAGTTATTTTTTTCTGGTCTTTGCTTCTTTCTTCATTTGTTTAGTTTTCTTTCGTTCAACTTCTTATTCCATTATTTTTTTCGTTTTTTTTCTTAATTTCTTATTGCATTTTATTTTGTTGTTTTATGTTCTTTTTTATTTATATATTTATTTCTGCATTTTTATTGTCATAATTATTCTTTCATTATTTCTTCCTTCTTCTTTTCTTCCTTCCTTTCTTCCTTCTTATTGCTTTTTATTTCGTTATATTTTATGTTCCTTTTCTTTCTTTTTTCTTTCTTTCTCCTTTTTTTATTATGTCATAATTTTCTTTCTTTCTTTCTTTCTTTCTTTCTTTCTTTCTTTCTTTTACTTTTCCTTTTCCGCCTGGCGTTTTTTTTTTCCTTTACTACACCTATTTTATTTGCTGAAATTTTCCATTTTTCTTTTTTTTCCTTCTCTTTTTTCCTTCTCATTTTTTCGTCCATTCTTACACCTTCTTTTCACTATATATTCTTTTTCGGGTACGTCATTCTCTTTCTCCGCGTGTCATTTCGCACACTTATTCTCTTATTCTTATTCTGTAATGTATTCCTTCATTCTTAAGCGAAGATAAAAAGGTAGGGTTTACTATCTTACTCTAACCTCTCTGTCTCTCTCGCTCTCACTCGCTTTACACACATACACACACACACACAAACACACACACAAATATATATATATATATATATATATATATATATATATATATATAGAGAGAGAGAGAGAGAGAGAGAGAGAGATAGATAGATAGATAGATAGATAGATAGATAGATAGACATTAATACATATTCATATTACCTCTCACCGCTAGCACGATTCGGGGTTTCATACACAACGCAATCTTCAGGTGTGAAGAATGGACTGACCGTTGCACAATTTGAATTTTAATATCTTTTGGCGTAGTCATATATTATGCTGGGATTACTGATTTTAATCTTTAAAATTATATTTGGCAATTAAAATAAGCGGGATTTATATATGTAAGAATATATGTATACATGTAAGAAAAAGAAAAGGAAATTAAAATAATTTATTTTCATTTTTTAATTTAAAACAAATTAATTAAAGGGAGATTATTTGTCATACTCAGCACATGAAGATTGCGCTGTGCATAAAACTCCGAGTTGTGCTAGCGGTGAGGGATAATATGTACACTTTTTAATATATACTTAACATTTCTGTTATATATTAGTACTGTTTTATTAACACCAACACTATAAATGCAAGATATATATATATATATATATATATATATATATATATATATATTGTGTATTTATGTAGCATATGTTCAAGTTAGATGTTATTAAATACAACAGACATTTCGTGTCGATTAATTTTATTATCGCCTTTTTCAAATTACGAGTGTTTCTTTTCAAATAAGGAGGAAATTCCGTCAGAAATTGTCCAAAATGTATTTCTGAAGAAATATGGTATTGCTAAAATTGTTATTGTTTAAATTAAATTTGATTTGCTTGTGAATTATATAATTAAGGGACCCATTATTGATAAGGGTTTGTCTTATATAGAAAATGAATTTACTTTTCGACGAGAATTCATTGGGATTTTTTGATATCATGGTAATTGTTATGGTCCAAGCTTAGGACCAAGGAAGAACAATATGAACACAAGAGAAGAAATAACGAAGATATATTACACGGAATAATAATACAAGGAGTGGAAGGTGTTAGTATGACTGTCAGTCTGGTTTGGAGTGAACTACTATCGGCTCGACTCGATTCGTCTCTCTCTCTTGAGAGGCGTAGTATACATAGTGTTAGGAAGAGTTAATTCTGTAGTTATAGGTAAGGACCCAAAACACCCCCAACCAAGCTTTTACCTCGCAGGGGTCTTTAATATTTTTCTTCTTCGGATTAATCATCAAAAGCTCTGTAAATTTTCTTTTTCTGCTTGATTTCCGCGGTTCTGAAATTGCTAGAGGCCTTTGCATATTGAATATGTCAAATATTGTGTCCATTATTTCCTCCTCTTCCTTAGGTAGACCGTTAGAATCCTCTAACAGCCTCTTTCTGATCTGATTTAAGTGCCTTTTATGCGAGAACTTCGGACCCTGAATTATGTAAATCATGTTCCCGATTCGATTCTCTATTGTACCTGGCTTCCAATAGGATGTGTTGTTTTTGAACATTTAAAAAAAAACTTTCTGTCCTGGGTTAAATTTTCTTTTTGGTACAAACGACGTTGGTGATTGCTTTGTCTGTTTTGGCAGTAATTTGTCGAATACTGATATAATTTTTCGGGCGAACATTACTTCTGCCGGCGATAATTCCGATGGCGTAGTACTGTTCGGTGTAATTCTATACACTTGCAAGAATTGTTGTAAAGCCTTTTCTGTTGGTACGTCATAAGCTTTCCTTAGTGCTCTTTTTAATGTATCTACAAACCTCTCCGCTTGCCCATTTGATCTTGGGTGATATGGCCGGGATTTGATGTGTTTCACCTGAAAAATTTCACAAAATTCGCAGATGTAAATTGTGTCCCATTATCGGTGACTAGACAATCAACCACTCCGAAACGAGCAAACAGCTCGTGAAGGCAACTTATTGTAGTCTCAGAAGTAGGTTTTCTACAACGAAATACATCTGGCCATTTGCTGTAACTGTCTACTACAATCAAGTTGTAGAAACCCTATAATGGACCTGCGAAATCTACATGGATTCTCGACTATGGTCGATCTGTCTTAGGCCATGGCTTATGAGTGATCGGAGGTGCTTTGGCTGCTAAGGAACAGCCCTTGCATTTGTCCACCATATGTATAATATCTTGATCCATGTTTGGCCAGTACACGTAACTTCGCATTAAGGATTTCATCCTGTTCTTTCCTGGATGGCCAATGTGAAAATCCTTGAGGATTCGCCTTTATAGCGTTTTCGGGGTTACTACTCTTTCATTATATAGCAGAACATTATTACATAACGAAAAACTGTCTGATATATGCTTATCTTTTCCTACAATTTTTGTTTTCGTTTCCTTTATAAATACGTCATTCACTGCTTCGTTTCTTATTTCCTGTAATGTGACGGGGAGGTCTCGAATTGTACTACATAATGATGTTCTAATATCTTCCTCATATCGTAGAGCTGCAATTACGGAATCTTCTAATGGCTCCATTTTCTTTGGTATTAGTCTTGAAAAACAATCTTCATGCCCGATTTTGTTTGATGGAAGATACTCCAATTTAAAGTTATAGTTTAATAAAATCGTCCCCCATCTTAGCAACCTATTAGCAGTGTAGACAGGTAAACCTTTCTATGATCCAAATATTGTCAATATCGGCTTGTGGTCCGTCTGTAAGGTGAAAAATCTACCGTAAATATATCTGTGAAATATCGTAAACGCAAAAATAATCCTCAGCGCTTCTTTTTCGATTTGCGAGTAATTTTGTAGTAACGTTTTTGACGCATGCGCGATGAGTTTTAGTGTCCCATCCGCCATAGGCCCTCGCGTCACTCGCGACTATTATTTCCAATTTTGGGTCATAATGCGCTAAAAATAAATCTGCTGTTAGAGTCTTCAGGATTTTGTCGAAAGTTTCCTGACATTCATATGACCAATCCCAAACGTTTTCATTCTTCAACAGTTCGTTTAGGGGTGCGCGTAATTTGTGCATGTTAGGAATAATTTACTAAGCCCAAGAACCTTTGTAACTCGGCTAAATTTTTTGGAGCCGGCATATTTTTTATTGCCGTGTCTCTTTCTGGGTCTGGTCTTCTTCCTTCTTCGTCAATAATATGGCCCAGATATTTTATCTTCTTCAAAAAGAAGTAACATTTATTTTCCTTTACCGTAAAAGCGTATTTTTGTATCTGCCTGAAAACCTCTTGAACGTATTCCCAGTTTTGTTTAATATTTTTGCTATTTATCAGGATGTCATCAAGGTATGCGATCGTGAAATCCAGTCCGCCTACCATAGTGTCAATTATGTGCTGAAATATCGCCGGCGCGACCATGACTCCGAATGGTAATCTCTGGAACTTATATAACCCTTTATGTGTGTTTATGCACAACAACCTCGAGCTTTCCTCATCTACTGGTACTTGTAGGTATGCTTCGCTCAAGTCTATCTTTAAGAAAAAATTTCCTCCGTTCAGCTTTGTGAAAACTTCCTCTGGACTCGGGAAAGGATAGTAATAATCCTTAATCGCTGCATTCAATCCCGTCGAGAAATCAGGGCATACTCGTATCTCATCGGATTTCTTTTTCACGTAAACCGTAGGTGCGGCCCATTGACTATATTCCACCTTTGTCAATATACCGGTTTTCACGAGTCTATCCAACTCTTCGTCTATTTTTCTAATGATGCGAAAGGTACATTTCTTTTCTTCTTGAAAATGTGTTGTACATTTTCTTTTAGTTCGATTTTGGCCGCCATTTTTACACCTCCCGAGTCCGTTTGAAAATACGCCGGGGAAACTCTCCTTTAATTTCTCTGCCTAGGTCGATAATCTTTCCACTTTTTGACAGAACGTATTTATCGGTAAATCCCAGAGGTCAAATTTCTACATCCAGTCAGTTCCAAATAAATTTTCCGTATTTTTTAGAACATACATCTTTAATTTCTTGGTCATTCCGTTGAACGTCACATTTGTGATAATTTCCCCCTCAAATTTGATTTTTCTTCCCGTTACTGACGTGGCTATTTTCTGTTCTCAACATGGTCGCTTTGTTTAATTTCTTCCACGTCTTTAAGCTAATAATGGTTAAATCTGATCCGGAATCTAATTGTAATCTGATTTTTTTGTTTAACATTTCTACTTGTACATATTTTCGTATATTTATCCCATCCGCTTGGTCAGTTCTAGTGACTCTTACTCGCCTTTTGTTTTCTTTTTTAGTTCTAAAGTGCGAACTTTTATGTCCCATTTTATTGCACGACAGACAAGTCTTATAGCGGTATGGACAATCTTTGTACCAATGCAAATTCCCACAGCTATAGCATGGACTGTGTGGTGGTTTCTTCTGAGGTTTCATTTGACTTTTTGTAGTAAAATAATTGGTTTGGTTTGTTTTTGAGGAGAGAGAAAAACGTGTTTGTTGTACTTTTCGTATGTGAGCGACGCCAGACTCTTCGATATCTTTCGAGTCCTTTTTACGCTTATACACCTCTGACAGTCCTCAGCCAATTTTTGTAGCGTCAATTCTGGTTCACTCTCAAGTTTTGTTAGAATTCTCCGTCTGATCTCCGCATCTTTAGTCGAAACCAGGCCTTGGATGAATATCAAACATTTAAAATTGTCAGGGCTGAGTTCAGATAACTTAAAGTCATCGCAGTGTTTGCTTCCTACGGAAGCGAATGTTATATAGTCTTCGCTATCCTTTTTTGTTAAATTTAAACATTTCCACCTTTTGTGGAATAGTGAAGTGTTCGGACTAAATAATAATTGAAAGTTTCACGGCTTCCTTGAAAGTCAACTCATTCGTTTTCCTCGGTAGGATGTAATCTACGAATTTACTGTATTCGCTTGACCCTAGTTTCCTCAGTAGTAGATGTACTTTTTTCGCGTCTGACCAATTCCCGCAATCAAACTCATATGAATCTTCATATTTTCTGAAGTAAGCCGCGAAGGTTTTGTCTTCGTCCGGTGCATAAGTGAAGTCTTTGATAGAGCTCCATATAGCATTTTGCGAGAATGCCGCTTCATTTCCAGAATTTTGTTCTTTATTTTTTACTTTCCGTGGTCGTAATTCTTGTAGTTCGAGTTGCTTCTCTTCGTTTTTCTGTTGAATTTCTAATTGTTTTTCTTCGAGCATAGTCTGTCTGTCCTCATTTTTTTTGTTGCCGCTTGAATTGCATTTTCATTGATTCCAATATGGTTGCCTTACTGTCTTCTATGTTTACACCGTAATTTTGTGTAACGATTTTTCCTTTTTTCTCAGTGTAGACTTCAGGTCTTTGTCGCCTGTTGTTCTGGAACCTTAGTACGAAATATTTTCCTGCGTAGAATTCGATTCTGTTCTGGCTGACAGGTAAAATTCGTGTCTTCGTTACCACTGTGAAGGTTGGTGTCCAAAATTTTTTTTTTATCTTCGCGTAGAACTTGTTTTGTTTTCTTAATACCTCCGTCGCATCTGTTATGGACGACCGATAGCAAAAAGTTTTTTTTTTTTTTCGTTTCTTCAATATCCTCGTCGACACTGTTATGGTCCAGGTTATGACCAAGGAAGAACAACACGAACACAAGAGTAGAAATAACGAAGATATATTACACGAAATAATAATACAAGTTGTGGAAGGTATTAGTATGACTCTCAGTCTTGTTTGGAGTGAACAACTATCGGCTCGACTCGATTCGTCCTTCTATCTTGAGAGGCGTAGTATGCATAGTGTTAGGAAAAATTCATTCTGTATTTATAGGTAAGGATCCATAACAGTAATCTTAACAATCATGCAATTTAAATTCTAGGTATTTAGACGGAAAATATTCTTTAAAACAAGATAGACAGACAGATAGATAGACAGACAGACAGACTGACATATATATATATATATATATATATATATATATATATATATATATATATATATAGAGAGAGAGAGAGAGAGAGAGAGAGAGAGAGATAGTGTGGTGATATATATCAGCACTGCATGGTCACCGACAATTTCATGCCTTTAATGATTATCAGACTATGTGCCACGGCACAATTTTGGGGCATTACATTTAAACCACTCAAGGATTGAAGGAATTGTTTTTAATCATAAGGCAATAAAGTCACTATGATACAAGGTGATGACTGAGTATGAAAGAATAAAAAGTAGGAGACCATTATCAAGCAGCGAAGACAATAAAAGAAGGGGACTCAAGAAGACATTAGATAACTATTGACAGGGTTACATTTTTGAAGATCAAATTTGGTCTGAAAACAAGAGGTATAAAGAAAGTTCCACAGGTGAAAATCGCGGGAAAAGAGAATGTCAGCAAAGAACGTACGGTTTAAGTGACGGAATGATGAAACTGGTCATTCCCTGTCTTTTAGTTTAGGCCTAATGTTTTAGGTTATTTCTGGCCGTGTCCTTTAGTTCACTTATTCATTTGTATGTTTCATTTATTAATTTTGTACATTTTTCTATGATTATACTATTTGAAACATATTTTATGATATTTAGGCTATATGGTTTTATTTAATCTTTTGTCCGTGATGTTGTAGTAGGTAGCGTGGTAGGAATTGTTTTCGTGTCTGCTGTTGGAATTATGCTCTGATTTCTTGTTTAGGAGTTTATCTTGTTCGGGAAAGGTAATTATCGCTATTTTTCCACTAGTAATGGCGACATCATTTTGTGATATTATTAGCTGCTGCTGTCTTCTTATTTTGTATATTATTATAGGCGTATCTGTGTGTCGTTTTCAGATGTTATATTTACTTATTATGTCATGATATAATATATAAGTTTTACCTGAGAGCGCTGTCATATTTATGAAAATTTATATGCGCAATTGTAATTTCATGGTTTTCTAAAACTGTTCCAATGTCATATTCTAAGGATTTCTCAGTATAGGGTGAATAATAATAATAATAATAATAATAATAATAATAATAATAATAATAATAATAATAATAATAATAATAATAATAATAGAAATGGAGCAGATGTGAATCAACAGAAAACACATCAGTGGCTGAGGAGCACCAGGTTGAAAGTTGAGAGAGAAAGCCTAATTATTGCAGCTCAGGACCAAAGCCTCGCAAATACCTATATTATAAATGGAAACAGAACGAAAACAGATAATTACTGCGTTAGTTTATTTTTATTTTTTATCCTTTATTGGCCATTGTTGAAAAGTCATAAGGTAAATCAAGGCCAAATGCCATGTGAATCAATAAATGGCCTAAGAAAATGTTATTTTCAGAGCAATTTGATAGAGTGAAACATGCTTCTCTAATGTGAAACCTATGCCTGTCATTTGCTGCTCAAATACTTAATTTGAGGTCGAACTTTAGATGAGCACTCACGGATTTCATTCTCAATTGAGAGGAGACGATTTCTGTCTTTGCTCTTGTTAAATAAGCAAAGGTTTGCCCACATATTTAAGACGTTGAAATCTGCAACTATGTATTTATTGCTGTCCTATGACTAGTAGGAAACTCTTCTGTCACAGACATCCAGAACTTGTCCATGTCTGTAAATCTTATCTTGAGTGTACGATCACACTGCAGCTCACAAAGTTCCTCCTCTTCTTTTAATGTTAGATTGTCAGGATGACTAGCAGATTCAGAATATGGATCCGGCACCCAATCACCTGTGTTGAAAGGGAAGGAAAATAATTTTCAATTCTGATATACAATTCCTCCAGATGGAATTCAATAAGACTTGAAATTTTATCATATCCGTCTACCCTTTTAAACTCCAGCAGTAGAGAAAATATCTCAAGATTTCCAATATGGTTTTTCCACCAATTCATTTTTTCTTTTAAATGCAAGACTTTTATCACTTGAAGTTAATATATTTTTTCTGGGGCCTTGCACTGACTTGTTCAGTTGATTCGTGTGATGAAGCTAAGTTTAGCCTCTGTGGGAAATGTACATATTCAAGGCGCTTAGCAAAATCTTGCTTCTGGTTTCTTTAAAGTATTTTTGCACCTCATCTTTCAGCTCAAACAACCTATTTAGAACTCTTCCTCTACTCAGCCAACGGATTTCCGTATGTAACAATAGGTTTATGTATTCTTTGTCCAGTTTTCACACAGTATATGAAACATTCTTTAGTAAACTGTTTAATAAAGTTGACCATTTTTGTAACATCACCAAAAACTTTTTTTCATTTCATCTACAAGTGATTTTGAAATCAACACCTCTCTGTGAGGAAAGCTGTATGCTGAGATTATATCAGGATTTTCATGTTTTAAAAGAGAAGCAAAACCTTTTATGGAGCCAACCATTGATGGAGCGCCATTAGTACAGATGCCAACACAATGTTTCCAGGAGAGACCTCTTAATTCTAGATATGAGGACAAAATATTGAATAAAATATTCCTTTGTTCGTCTTAGGCATTTCTTTGCAACATAGGAAGTTTTCTTGAATTTCGCTCTCATTGACAAATCTTACAAAAGCTACAATATGCCATTTATTGGTAAGATCTGTTGACTCGTCAACCTGTATAGAAAAAATGCTATTTTTCAATTTGTCACACAAAAACTTTTTACTGTCATGTGCTATATCATTATTACGCCAACTTATTTACTGTCTGAAAGTGGAACATTTTCAATTTCTTGTACTGCATTTTGTCCAAGAATTTTACCGACTATAAGCTGGAAATATAAGGTTCTCACCAACTGTGTGACTTTTCCTTTTATGTGCAATAAGTTCTGCTACGAAATAAATTGCTTCAAGAGCCTTTTCAGTTGAACAAACTTTACTCAAAAAAGCTATATTCTGTTTATTTTGAGATTCAAACAGACTTTTAAAATAATGTGCATTGTTATTATTTTCATATGACTGTGATTTGTTGTGAAGTATCTTAGCTGGAGCCATTGCTGCATTTGAAAGTCGTTTGCCACAGACGACACACAATGGAATAGAACAGCTTGGGTCACCGGTCCATGTGGAAACCATTGATAAGTAACTTTAATCGTAAAAACGGATTTTCTTTCTGTCCGTTGTTTAACCACTAGTGCAGTGGAATTGGTCAGGAGCTTGTGGCTCTTTATTACTAGTCGCACGAGCTTGTGGTTCTTCATCACTAACCTCATCTGAATTTTCAATATGCTTCCTCTTCAAAAATCGGTACATTGGGTGATGAGGTATTTCTGTAAAAATAAAGAAAAAAAAAATAAGTACCTTTAAGTACAGGTTACGTTTGCTGTGTGGACTCTGACTAGTGAAGGTGGTTTCACACTGGCACCGTACAGACATCACTAAATATCTGTCTATATTTCTGAGATTATGTACACTATTTACATTACTCTGACTATCATGCTAATTCCCCTCTCCAAATTCTCCACCGCCTTAACCAGGTATTGAACTCACACTCTTTGGGTCCTGTCACTGGATCTAAGTAACGCCTTCATCCAATGTGGAGAACTTGGAGAAGGGAATTAACAGGAGATAACTGATAACTGATATCCATTAGACATGGCACGTGGAACTAGAACATTCTAGCCCACCGATCGAAATGAAGGGTTCTGATCGACATTCCAGCCACCTGAAGAAGGCTGGAGCGTACAGCGGCCGAAATGTTGTAATAAATATGGCAACAATGATGAGGATGACAGTCCTAACAATGTAAATAGTATCACTAAATATATTCCCAATGATTATTCTATTGTTAATAACATAGTAGATTAGATAGGATGATGTGTATATTACAATATTGCAATAACCAAGAATATATTGTTTGTGTTTAGTAATATTACGTATACGAAATTAAATAAAAAGTCAAAGGTGCATTAGCTTATCTCACCTGTTCTCACGGAACACTTGGGGACCTTTTGCGGAACCTTAGGCTTCAGGGGAAACCCGGATGAGAAACGCTGCTCTGGGACTTGCAAATTCAAACTGACAGGGAAATAAAAGCCAACAGACCTGATATTATCATAAAAGACAATAAATTAAGGAAGCGTATTAGCAGTATTATCTGAAAGAAATAACTCCATGAAAAATTATTGAGAAATTGTCTAAATACAAGGACCTGGAGGTCGAGATTAACAGGATGTGAGGAATGAAAACTGAGACTGTACAAATAATAATCGGATCTCTAGGCCCCGTGAAAAAAGTAATGGACAATTTTGCTAACAGTGTCCCAGGTAAGATCAATATACAAGTTGCCCAGAAAATCGAACTACTAGGAACATCCCATATACAGGAAAAATGCTATGAATTAAATGACACATCTCCTACAGGGCTTAAGGGTCATAGGTTGAGCCAGGGTCTACAAGATACAAAGCAGGCAATATAACATACAATAATAATAATAATAATAATAATAATAATAATAATAATAATAATAATAATAATAATAACTTTACACAGAGACAGAGCAATCAAAGCTAATCGCCCAGACATCGGGATGAGAGACCGTAATGACAAAATAAGCCTTCTTATTGACATGACATTCTCTGCGAACTTTAATGCAGCTTTGAAGATCTTCAAAATCTATCAAAATACAAGGAGCTTGAAATCGAAATCTCTAAAATCTGGCACGTAAAAACATTAACAATTTCATTTATAGTTGGAGCCCTCGGATTGATTGTAAAAGATTCCGATAGACTCATTGTTGTTGTCTGGATGATCCCAATTACATTTAATTTTTAACTTTCTCATTCTTTCTATTAAAGATCTTCAGAAATGTTCCCAATTCCAGATAACGACTGGCATGACAGCTACCTTTATGTTCCATACTTATATATATTTACACTTTCTTTCAAAATTCTTTCAGGTGCCACAGTAAAGAGCATTTGTTAGAATGACATTTCTAATTGACCATTACTATGGAGTAGTCAGTTTGATCCTCCCTTGATTGCACTATATCAAA
>OZ038497.1:54259997-54269997 GCA_964036315.1 Acanthosepion esculentum | reverse complement strand
GGCAAGAGTTTGCTTCCGCCATCACTACAATCTTAACCTGTTCAAGTCTACGGTTAACCGTGATCTTCCGCATATAACCGCATAAGCTGTGCCTCTTACTCTGTAAACAAGGAGCCACTTCTCATCATCTTTTACTTTTCTAAATAGATGAATTACGTTATCGATTCCTGACATGATGAATTAGAATTCAATTGTTAGAACTATTTTTCCTTTTTATTCCCCAGGTGAGATGAAGTTACACTCTAGCAGATGCTTTGTGTTGATATTTGTGCATAAAACCCGTCGAGCCGAGTTGAAATTCCCTCCTAAATTGTGGTGTTTCTTCACGCAGAAAAGCCCTACCGAAGGGCATGAATCTGTCTCTTCTTCGCTAGGCTATGGATTAAAAATATTAGGGCAGCCAGGGTTTGCAACCAGCGTAGGACAAAGATACCACTTAATTCAGAATTCGGGGAAGGCAACGAGCAAGCATTTCATTACATTTCCCGGCAATATACAGATTAAAAAAGAGCATCTTTTGCGCAACACGGTCGCTTTTGTTTTGAAAGTCATCATCATTTATCTATCGTCTTCATCCAAGAGGTTGGCGGTCATGGCTCTCCTTAAATTTGTATCCTTTGTATATCTTAATGATGCATGTCTTTCCGCCATTTCATATATAAACACTCATACATATGTTGCATAGCTAGTTCATGTTGGGATGTCTTGGATGTCGTGCATTTATTCGATCATAAAGTTGCATTTTTCTTTCATGGCCAGTGATCGCTAGTTGTTTTGGTTCGGAGAATAAATGAATTTGAATAAAGAGAATTTTAAACTTAACTATTTTATTAAAGTCGACTTATAAATCACTATCTATTCCAGTGGGGTTGCTCTCCCTCCACTGGGAAGCAGTTTCCAGAAACGAAGAGGAAACACGTCTACTTTGCTTGATGTTTAAGAAAAAATCCTCGCCAAAACCTTCATCAGTATCTACGATTGCCACGTTGGCTCAGCCAGTCTAAATCGACTTCCATTATTTTGTCTTGTATCTGATCCCTATGGTCAAACTCAAAAAATTTAATTGCAATATTAATCGCCATCTTCTATTTTCTTGAATCCCATTCATCTTTTGTCCTTTCCTCAGGCCTTCCTGTACTCAGTCTTTTCTCTCAATTTCACTCACTGTACACCTCTGCATCCCAGTGGCATTCCCCCTTGCTTTGAATGAAATGATTAAAAGAAAATATATAATAATGAATAAATACTGACCTCGCATGCTTCTTATATGATGTAGGTATAATAGGCCGGTGGAATAAATTAAGAGATAAAACAATAAAAATATTAATAATGATAATAACATTTATTGGAAATTAGTTGCCCTTTTTTTCCAAATGGAAGCCTGACAAGAAAAAAGTTAAAAATCGGAATTTTCAGACCCTGCTGGGTCCTTTCTTACCGAAAAATAGAAAATGAACTAGGACTTTAGGCGTATTTTTCTGCATGTGTTACATATCTGATGAGATCTAGTATAGAGTGGTCCAATAATATATATATATATATATATATATATATATATATATATATATAAAGGGTGTTCCAATAATTTGGGCCGATTTTAAATGTGAATTAAGTTTAATCGTCTAATGATTTTTTTCTTTTACTTTCAGATTTAACAACTTAAGTCTTTGGCAATTTCAACCATGGAAAGATTAACAAACAGCGTGTTAAAGTTTCATGAGTGCAATTGGAAAAATTGTTTGTAAGTTCAAACAATCTGGGTCGGTGGCAGATGTGAAAACACCATTACGTGCTCGTTTACGCCGTTCAGCTGAAAACATTGCTGCAGTGCAAGAGAATGTGGCCGAAAATTCAGATACCTCTATTCGTCATCGCGCGCATGAATTGAACCTCTCCATAACAACGTTACATCTTTTCCAATTGCACTCTCGGTTGGTCGATTATGTTGATAAAAAAAATCGCGAAGTGCGCGAAATGCATTTCTGTTTGAACGTTCATTTTCGTAATAGGCTTCTATAATTTTAACACGTTGTTTAATTGTTAATCTTTCCATGGTTGAAATTGCCAAAGGCTTAAGTTGTTAGACGCTTAAACTTAATTCACATTTAGAATCGGTCCAAGTTATTGGAACACCCTTTAGTTAGTGAGCTATTAGTTTACCACGAGTAGGTTTATAGACGTTTTGCAGAAGCCTTTTATTGGGAGCTATATTCATTGAGGATGCTTAAATTCATATGTAAATCTATATGTAAATCGATGTTTAAAGACAAATATAAAAATCCCACTTTACACTAGAGTCTGTCTGTGGATGACGATATTAGTTTCCGTTAAGAAATAAATTCGGTCGATCATTGTGGGGAGAAATCGTGAATTTGTAAACAGTAACTATCACTGCTAATAATGCAAGACTCTCCCAGCCAATTGAGTTCTCTAGGTCACTGGCATACATATGAAAAAACAAAACAAAAAAACGCAAAATTCGCCTTTCTCTTTGCCGGGTGCCGATAGCCTATTGGTTAGAATTTCCGACATGCCAAATCGGTCGCATTCATGTCCCAGCTTGAAGCAATCGGATGTCTAGCCTATACTGATGAGCTGTGATACAGTAAAACAGCCTGTCTGTAGTTGACTCTCTCTCTCTCTCTCTCTCTCTCTCTCTCTCTCTCTCTCTATATATATATATATATATATATATATATATATATATATATATATATATATTAGAATGATCCTAAGGTGCCAGGGAAACCTACCTAGATTTCAACTAAACGGATCTTCAGGGTAAAACTGGCTAAAAAGGAAAATAACGGAACATTATTTATTGATAAAAAACAAATAAATCCATAACCACGTGACAAGAAAGGGTATGTTACTTTACTGTTATATATATATATATATATATATATATATATATATATAAAAAAATAAAAAAAAGAGAAAAAAAGAAGAAGATATTTATGATATGTTTAACGTTCTTTTTTTTTTATAGATACAAGTATTTAAGCAAATGCTCTGTTTTATAATAAACAGCATTAAATAACATTTACCGGCCTGAATGTCCGAGAAATTTTTATAGAAAATGTTCGTTCTCCGACGGGAATCGAACCTGTATCCTATACGAAACCGTCATTTCGCGTGACGTGCCTTAACCTTTCGGCCACAAAGAAGCGTCCGGTTAGCAAAGTCGATTTTACTATCTTTAAACTTAAATCTTCCATGAATCTCTTCGATTCATATCTGCTCTTAGTGTATCAAATGTAAAGAAATGACGTCATACATTTTGAATTGGACAAAGTCCGACAATTTATTTAAAGACATTTATGATATGTTTAACGTTTTTTTTTTTTCTTTTTTTATAGATACAAGTATTTAAGCAAATATTTGCTTAAGTACTTGTATCTTTGAAAAAAAGAAAAAAAAAGAAAGTTAAACATATCATAAATGTCTTTAAATAAATAGTCGGACTTTGTCCAATTCAAATATATATATATATATATATATATATATATATATATATATATATATATATATATATATATATATATATATATATATATATATATATATATACGTGTGTGCCAAACGTGTGATTCGGTACCAAAGTCTCTGATCAGACAACTGGAGGTTTTGAGGAACGTGGAACCACCTCTTAATTGCTGCTGTTTCCATGTCTTCGACGGGACATGAAAATGACTTGGGTTCATAGCACCTGTTAGGTTCTCAGCTATAGTCAAATATTGAATCCCCAAACCAAAAAACAAAACAAAACAAAAACGACAAGTAAGTATAAAATATATTTTTATAGTAAAAATACCAGCTATGCATATTTATAATAAAAGTACAAGCAATACTTTTTTATATAAAAATATACGAACAACGCCTGTTGATAGTAAAATTACCAGCAATACAATTTTATAGCAAAATGACCAAAAATACATTTTATCTTTAGATGAAGGCGTACAAATTCATTCAAAATATTTAGATTACGGCATTGAATAACTTGATATGGCGCTAGACGAAATCAAGCAAACCAACCATGTGAGTGAAATTACCTGTAACATTTATAACATAATGGAATGAAAAATTGATGAAAACAGAAAAAATTGTTCTTAATTTAATATTCAATTAAGCAAAACGTTTGTGTTAAAAGAATTTTAAAACCTCTCACGACTTAAAGAAATTTGAAAGGAAAATGTTAGTGGACTGCAGCAATTCCGCAATATGACATTGAATATTAACTAACTATTGTGTTCCAGCAAATCTCTATAAATCTTTTTAAAAATCTTTCCAGGTAGTCAGTTCGGGAGAAAACAAAAATGAAAAAGAAAAAAAAAATGTATATTCTCTTCTTTTTCCCTTCATTTTGATTCCGAATTCAGTACTTTCATTTCGCTGCAGGCGTTTATTTTTTGAACCGAAATTTTTGTATAAAAAATATCACGTGACATTGAAAAGATGGCATATCTTAGCTGTTTGTGAGGTGCATTCTTGTTTTCCTTGTGCGAATTTTTCATTGTTTTCTCGCAGTCTTTGTTGCATTTTTAATCGTTTTTGTGTTTGTTTTCTTTCCTTGAGAAATGTCAAAGATTTTTAATAGTTCAACTGACACACACACACACACACACACACGAACAGACGTATACACACAGACGCGCGCATACACTCTTTCTATAATAAACACGCACACATATACGCTTGTAAATGTGTATATACAAGCGTATATGTTTGCATACAATGAAGAATTAAAAAGTAATTCTCGTCTTAGAGAAAATATTATCGAATATGTCTCGAAGATCATTATTTCTTTATTGAATTCAATTCTCCACAGAACTCCTCACAAAGGCAGCATTGTGGCAGGCAAACATAAATTTATTAAGAAAAATGAAGAACCACAATCCGTTTCGTTATATATTCCTCCGTTTATTTCGCGAGCTAAATGTAATCCTTTATGGAGGCCGTGCGAAACATGTCGGAATAATCTAAAAGAATGCAAAAGATTACATTTGTGGCCGCCTTGGATGCAAGAGCTGTCGAAAGCTTGTCAGTGTTGACTGCCTACTGCCTTCGGGGCTCTACTCCAGTTTTCTGGAGACTTCCATAGACTTTTACGTGTTGTGATATGACCGCAAGCTAATGGTTGTTTAAAATTGGGGTTTTCCATCCCCTATGTGGATTGTGTTCCCGTGCCGACTAGCTGTATCGATACGAAGCAGCTGGTTATGATGTGTCAGTGGTCCGCTTTTGCTCCTTCTCCGGCCCGAAGCTGGACTTTATTGTCAGAGTCTAATCGAGATGCATGCCATGGCATCATTTTTTATAGACTAAGAATTTCTACCCACCGACAACCTCGGCTATGAGAACCTTTGGAATATATAATTTACATGTTTAATCCTTACGCGCTGTACGCGTTTTAGAAACTCACAAAAAATTAAGGCTTTAAACCAGTGATTCTCAACATGGTCCAGGTGGACCACAGGTAGTCCACATAGCATTTCTAGTGATTCACAGAGAATTCGTAGCCGTAAAAAATCGTAGCCATTTTACAAAAATATATTTAAATTATTCATAATTTGAAGAATTAAAAATATAATATTTCGTTTAATTACATACATATCCATTATATTTGATAATATCGAAATTATGTAGATATTATGCAGGTCTATATTCATTTTATATTTTATCACACACACACACACACATATATATATATATATATGTGTGTGTGTGTGTGCGTGTGTATATATATATATATATATACATATATATATATATATATATATATATATATATATATATATATATATATATATATATATTTGTCATCCACAGACAGACTGTTTCGCTGTTTCACAGCTCATCAGTGTGGCTAGACGTCCGGTTGCCTCTATCGAAACCCGACTGAATTTGCGTCAGTCCGAACTTCTCCCACTAAGCAGGCGGAAGGATAAACAGAGGATATCAAAATAAAATTTGATGATATATATATATATTATAACCTTATTGATTGTAACTCCAAAACGAATTATTGCTAGACAAACGAAACTAGCTCTATACAAGCATTTCGCAATGATTGACTAACTATTTTTATGATTCCATTCTGCCAGAACTTGGCTTCTTTACGAGTGCTCTACTGCTCTAAATTTTTTTCAAAAACTTTTTCAGGAATCGAAATAAATTTTAATCCGAAGGTTGAAGATCAGGTGAATACGGCGAGTGTAGTAGCCCATCCAAAATAATCTATCGTAGGTCATCCAAAACAACATGTTGTAATCCTTCGAAATCAACATGTAGTAGGCCATCTAAAACAACATGTTGTAATCCTTCGAAATCAATATGTAGTAGGACATCCAAATCAATATGTAGTAGGCCATCTAAATCAACATGTAGTAGGCCATCCAAGACAATATGTTGTACTCCTTCGGAATCAACATGTAGTAGGCCATCCAAATCAATATTTAGTAGGCCATCTAAATCAATACGTAGTAGGCCATCCAAGACAATATGTTGTACCCCTTCGAAATCAACATGTAGTAGACCATCCAAAACAATTTGTTGTAGCTCTTCGAAATCAACGTCTTAGGCCATTCAAGTTAACATGTAGTATGCCATCCAAGTTGACATGTAGTAGGCGGTCCAAATCAACATGTAGTAGGACATCCAAATCAGTATGTGCCAATTTCTGCCAAGTCGGCAAAGAGATATTAGTTCTCCTGAGTAAAGGCAACAACCTTCCGATAAGCTAATTACGAATACATTTCGTCGATTGACGAAAGAAACCGTAATTCTACATTCTTTCCATATACACAGGACCATCATTTCCAGATGCCGACTGGCATTTTTAATGGTCAACGTTGCCTCATTTAGACTGCCGCAGAAACTTCGTCGTAAAAAATCCATCTTTCAAAATCTCAAAGACTATCAATGTTTTTTTGTTTTTTTACATTTGTTCACTCAATACAAAGTGCAAAGTCACACTATCTATAAAATGATCCCATTGTAAACGTCTCAAATAACCTCGGACAAGAAAGTCAAGCTCCAAGTCGGAGAAGGGGGAAAAGCAGACCACTGGCGCACTATAATCATTTTTTGGGGGATTGATGGAGTTAGTCAGCCCGAGAAAGCAAGGTATCATTACTGAATGATACTGCTGTAAGTGCGTAAAACGAGAAGAAAGAGGTGCATATTGTGAAGATATCTACGACAGATAACGGTTGATCCCCGACTTGAAGAGGTTAAGGGTGCAGTGGTCGTTGAGGCATCCTATCAGGAGTATTTTACACAAAGTAACTGCCATTTCCGACACTTTTGACATACAAATACCTCAAGCGACCCCGGAGCAATTCCGTGTAAAGAGGAAAAGGAAAAGGGCGGACTTTATCGTCGTCAATCCTAAGAGGAAAATATATTAAGATTCCTGCGGAGTTAAGACTTAGGATGGGGTGTTATGATAAATGACTCATACACGGATGGACTCTTCCAAGTTACCAATAAAAGCAGGAATTGCTTTTGTCAGTAGTATTTATTTTTCCCCAACAGTCAGC
This sequence comes from Acanthosepion esculentum, assembly GCA_964036315.1. NCBI lineage: Eukaryota > Metazoa > Mollusca > Cephalopoda > Sepiida > Sepiidae > Acanthosepion > Acanthosepion esculentum. Next base: position 54,262,456 of record OZ038497.1, on the reverse strand, counting down.
TCTGACTGTTCGGACTTAACATTCTTGCTCGTTTGTATATTATTGTGTTACTGATTTTCGTTAATATATTTGTTAACTCAAATCCACTCTGGTGTCATTATTCTGGCCCCAGCAAGGCCGCAACAGTAACAATTCTCGGGAAGAAACTAAGTGAAGCTTCCTCCTTGCCAAAGAGTACGAAGAAGGGAATGAAGACGTGTTCACGCCCTGTAAGTTTAGAAATAGTACCGTCGCACAAAAGTCGATAACTCTGTGTTTTATAAGCCAAACAGTGGAAGGCGGACGTGTGTGCTGTAAAGATTATCGGGCCGGACAAAATGAACTAAAATCGAGGCTGTTTGTGCTGACATTACTTAAGAAAGGGTATTAATTATTTGATTAATGACGAGCTATAATTAAAACAGTAGGGCAGATTGCTGCTTTTTGCCTTGGCAGGGCAACCAGTCTAAGAGCAGAAACATCCTGAATTCAGAAACAAACTAAAATGTTTCTGTACTTTGCTCTAGATATACTCGTTTTACTGCAGGATATAAGGTTTACCAACGTACATAGAAATAGGTTATAAGATGCATGCATGTAACTCTCTCAGATTAATCACTTTGGAAAACTTATCTTCTGAAGGTTGCCTTTCAAACAGATTATACTGAAAGCAAGATAGATTGAAGCAAAAGGCACAGTTTGACGTTCTACTGTTAAAACAATCTGGAAAATAAATCTAACAAAAGATCAGTAACATTACAGTTTATTCTGTGGATTTTATCAAGCATCTCTAAATATATAGCAGGGACTCCAGACCAGATATTAGAGCAATATTCTAAGCGAAGACAAATGACAGACTTATTAATACGTAAGATAGATTTTGGCGAGAATGATTTTCTAGACACATTGAACCTACATTCCTAGCAAAGTACTTAGTTGTTGGTTCAATATAACTTTCCATTTCATGACAGCTGAAATTATTAGAACGGAGAGGGGTCATGAGTCATTTCCCTGGATGTTAATAGGAGCCATGCTGCTGGAATAAAAAAAGGGTTCTTTCAGATTAAAAATTAAGAAAGAGCAGTTTCTTTTTGGCGGCGTTAAAATTAACAAGCCATTACTTGCCCCAGTTAACAACAGATTGTAGGTCATATTTTACATCAGTTGCCTATTTGAACTTATGGAACCGGCCAGACTTACTGTTAAGACAGTGATAAAAGTTCGTGTTATCAGCATAGATACCGGGTAGGTTATTTCTGAAACTGGGAACAACGTAGGCTCAAGGATAGAGCCGTGGATGATGCCGAATGAAAAATTCAGAATGATCTAGAAGAGAAACTTTCCTTTCGTGTCTATATATCTGAGATGAGGTATTATGATTACTTGCATTATTTACATTATTCTGTTATCCTCATTTTCATTGCCATATTAACAACGTTTCGGCCATTGTACGCTCCGGCTTTCATCATGTGGTAGGAATTTCGAACCCAACCCTTTATTTCGTCCACTGGCGTAGATTGTTCTAGTTCCACGTGCGATGCCTCTTCCGGGTGTCTCAGTTTAGCTCAAATCTCCAAGTTTTTGGTTCATTGAACTCAAATCTCTTTTGGTCTAGTCACTGGATCTGACCAACGCCTTTATCCACTGGGCCATGTTTCCTTCAGGACATCTGTTTATGAAAACCTGGAGAGTTGAGTTAAAGGGAAATAACTAAGACACCCGGAAGAGGCATGGCACGTGGAACTAGAACAATCTACCTCAGTGGACGAAATAAAGAGTTCTGAGCATATAACGGCCGAAACGTTGTGTATATGGCAATGAAAATGAGACTAACAGTCTGAATAATGTAAATAATGTAAGTAATACTGGATCAGTTAAAAATTCGTCCAGAAATACCATAATATTTCAACTTTGAAGAAGAACAAAACCAAACTAGTTGCATTCCACCTCCAGTCACATTGAACGGATTTTCCGTAAGGGAGGACCGATTATGCCTTAAAATCAACCCAGACCTCAGTGGAACTCGTGCAAAGGATCCATTGCTAAAGTTACAGGACAAATGGTCAGACCCCTAATACGCTCCAATATGTAGCTGACTCCTCATGATTTGCTCTACCATTACAAGAGCCAGATCAAGCCTAATATGGAGTACTGCTCTCATATTTCTTCCTCAGCTGCCCAGTCGTCACTTTCCAGTCAAGAGTGGGTCCGATAGCGTCTCCGCGTCCTTGTGAATGACAAATTATTTTCCAGCCTACAACTAACTCCCTTCACAGATGAGACGTAGCAAGCCTCCCAATGCTCTTGTCATTTGCCTCCAAAATTGCTCCCATGCGACGGACGTAGTTAAGCCGCTGTGCATAACTTTCTGGTCTCAACTGTTGTCCAATGACCAATTTGTAAGGGTGGAAATGCAGTTCCTTATACAAAAAAGGTTTTACCGAACGATTATCGATGCCGAATTCAGTGGGATGCACCCG
>OZ038497.1:54222497-54254997 GCA_964036315.1 Acanthosepion esculentum | reverse complement strand
CTTTTATAATATATATATATATATATATATATATATATATATATATATATATATATATATATATATATAGATAGATAGATAGATAGATAGATAGATAGATAGATCGAATTAAATAGATATGGAGATATGAACAGTGTGAGATAAATAGATAATTTAATTATGTATATAAATATATAAATACACACACACAGGTACAGACACACACACACACACACATATATATATATATATATATATATAATATGGATGTGCAGCTGTTCTCATGGGTAGCGACTCGGAATGAAAAATTTACATTTCGAAGAGGGTTTTTTGAGCAACATTGTGGCATGCTATGCGCACCAGTTCTATGTTACTTCTTTCGAAAAGTGTGGTTGGTTGTGCACATGCCTTCACTACTATAATCAAATCGAATGTGCGGGTAGTCTGGTCGTTCGTTTCTAAGAACATCTGGTGGACACTCGTATTTCGAAGACGATATGAGAGTCCATCATATGTATCCTGTATGAAGGAAAGTTATGTCCGATTATTCAGGCGATTTTTTTTTCAAATTATAAGAATATTATTCCCTATAAAGACATGTGATTTTCCAGTTTTCCTATTTAAACTTTGTGATAAATCTGAATTCTTAACTCTTAAGTTAATTGTTGAACACGCTCATGGTGATTTTCTACGACAATATAATATGCGTAGAAATTTCCCTATCAAGATGTTAATTATTTGAGCTGAGCAGCCATAACAAAATATTGCAATAACAGTCAAAAATATGAGTATTGGTCGTTATTTTAAGAAGTGGGTAGAAATGAAGATTTGGAATTGGCAACTTTTTCCATTTCACTGAAACAGCCGTTAAACGCTTCAATCTTAGTTTTTTTCTTTGACGTTTTTTTTCTTTCTTTCTTTCTTTCTTTCTTTCTTTCTTTCTTTCTTTCTTTCTTTCTTTCTTTCTTTCTTGTTTGCTTGCTTGCTTGCTTGCCTGCTTTCATTTTCTCACTGAAATCATATTGTGTCACTCCGCCTTTTTCCACGAGATCGAAACGAAATAGTCCATTATTTATGAGGTATTGGCAGCAGACATTAAATACTTTTATATCCCTTCTTTCTTTCTTTCTTTCTTCAAGCTCCTTTTTCTTTTCTTTCTTTCTTTCTTTCTTTCTAGCCAAATCCACGTCTTATGAATATTTCTCTTAATAATAATTTTTAAAATAATTCAGCAGACAATGATGTTTTATTTCATTCATGGTAACTGGTGTTTTGGCGATGGCTTTACACGGTTTCCATCGTTCCATACTGTGCGTCTGGCAAATGATGTTTTTATTGCTGCCACACTCGTGTCTCGGCTTTTTGGCAAAGATCAAAGTGCAATATCTGCTGTTGTACGCTTAATCTAATTCTCTCTTCACTTCTACATTTATTTATTTCTTTTTTCTCACGGAAAACAAGCACTCTATTTTTCGCTATATTTTTCCCGCGATCAAAACGCGGAATAGTACATTATTTAGGAGGTATTGCCAGGACATAACGGTCGTGCTAACGAACGAATGTGGGGGGAACAAGCACAATTACAACGAGATAATAAAGTTCGAAACTTGACCCCATATTCATCCCAACTAAAGAAAACATTAGAAATGATGTTTGAATGAACTTAATAAAGGGATCAACGGGAATGCAGTAGCAAAATCTACCCAGCACGCTTATGATGCTGATGTATTAACTGAATGAAGTTGCAGTGGTTGGTGAGGGATGTTAATCAAGAGGACAAGTCAAGGGAGAGTGGTTAAAAAGGACTCGATTCAGATGAATTCTAGACCGGGTTCTATAGCCTTGAATGGCAACTGGTCTACCGCAGAAAGAAATGGCACCCTACTGCCGGAAAAAATTGCCTCGTCAGTCTTGTATCGAAAGATACATGATCACCTAAGTGTGTATCACGCATGGATCATAGCAGACTGTCTGAAAGATGCTATTTCTTTATCTGTGAAATGCCATTGCATTTTGGGAAAGACAGTGGAATGGAATGTAGCCATTTTATTCGTTTTTCTCCTGTTGTTCTAGTATCAATTTCCTCTTATATAGGCCTGGGTAAGACGATAAACTATATCCAGCAGCAAGGACACTGATCGAGTGATTGGAGCTTTTGAGGAGCATGGAGACACCTCTTAATTGCTGTTGTTCCCAGATACACTCTGGCCTGGGGTTGTTGTTAGGATTTTTTGGGTACTGTAATATACTAGTGAGCCAACCAAAATGAGCTGACTCATTTTATAACTGACCAAGAGAAGCGTCAACCAATCAGAAGCACTGAATATTCAATCCGACGTGTATAAAGGCAGCCATTTTGTTTTTTCTCCGAATATCCACTGCCGACCTCTGATATCGATGACCAGAAGAACTACTGAACTACGCTCTGCTATTTTCTCCGAATATTCACTGCCAACCTCTGATATGGAAGACCTTAAGAATTATTGAACAGCTGCTACTAGATATTGGTGTTGTTTCATTGAACAAATTACTTACTACACTGGATTCTACATTCAGACTACGGTGAACATGTATAACATTGGTTATGAGCCCAGGTTACGACCGTATTTTGACGGGGACGAGACGAGGTATGAATTGTGGGAAACGAAATTCTTAGGCTACCTTAGAATACAGTAGTAACACCTGTTAGTGTCCCAGCTATGAGTAAATAGCGAACCCCCCAAAACAAAAACAAAACACTATAATAATATAAAAATGTATTTTTATTGTAAAAATACCAGTAATAAATTTTTATATAAAAAATTACAACCAATACCTATTTATAGTAAAATGACCAACAATACATTATATCTGTAGTGGAAAGCATAGAGTACCGTTCAAAATATATTTAGTTGAAGACATAACATTGTTCCAAATATTTAGATATAGGCATTAACAGATCGCAACAGCTAATAGGGAGATGTGATTAAATATACTTTAATGTTGGAAAAAAATATTCAGTATTATTATTGTTTAGGAAATAAGCATGATGACATAGCAAAAATAGCTATATTGTAGGAAAAGGAATTTTCGAGAATATACGCTTTGTTATGTATTTATGTTTATTTTTTAATTTTCATAAAAAACATTTTTGTACATGTAGTTATGTATAATATTATACATTAATTACGATTTTTTAATTATTAACTCTTTGTGCTCAGTTGTTGACATTAATATCTATCTGCTGATGGGTTAAAATTTTGGAATAATGCAATAATAAAAATTTACATTTCATCTCTCTGTTAGATATCGCGATCTGTAAATAACCCATAGAGATTGATATGCCATTAACCAAATAACCAACATGAAAGAACACTTTCAGGACATTAAACCCTATAATATCCTGCAATTACTTAAGGAAATTAAACTGCAATCTAAAATATAACGTCAACAAAACTACAAGATACAATAGACATATCACCGCCTCTAGTAATCATGTCCGTGCAAAAGTGTATATGAACAAAAGCTGAGAACCATCTCCTATATATTCAATTGTGAAAATAGAATAACATATATCATATATTTATTACTTCAAAGGTCCCTAAAAAATTAAATTTCTGCATTAAGGGACCCAGAAGGCGTTGATATGACGTTAAACAAACTAATCAAATCAAACCTCTTATGTACAGCTGATGCGTTTCAGGCGTAGACGTCAAATATAATCACTTTTATTCAAAATTGACCATTAACATTCTGGAGGTGATTTTGTTTGTAAAGTAAAAATGTTATCCTGCCACAACAAGTGACTCAGATTAATGAATAATAGTGTTTGAATTTTGCAGTTGTGTTGTCATATCCTGCTATGGCAACAGAAAATAACCTAGACTGAAATTAAGTAGTGCATTAGAGAAGCCTTGAAAAACAATACGGTGAAAAGGAAAGTAATGTGTTAAATGTAAATTCATGCATAAGACGCATCTCCAGCTGTCTTTAACCGGTGTCTTCATTTTATCACTGTTTACCGGTTATATTTTAGGACAGGTTTTTTCATGGGAGGCTGTATCCTTGTCGGATCTGTGTAAACCGGACAATATCACAAAAAACAATTCCATTTTCGCAACGATAATATGAATAGCATTTGCGCATATGCACAGTATTGTTGCATTTACTTGGACACAATTTGTGAACAGGCTGCACAAATATAAGAGAATTAATTTTCGTATTTAATACATTTATTAATATTAATGAGATTTGTAAATTTAAATATTTTAAAAGAACACGAAATTATCGACAAAACTCGTGAGACGTTTATAGCGAAATGATGTCATTTTTTTACGCAAGGCAATAATGCCACTCAGACACAAGAAGTTATTGAGTGTGAAAAACTATGAGAAAAAGAAAAATATTAAGGTGAGAGAACACTAAAAGATCAGAAATTAAGAAGACAGAAGATGACGACCGATATATCGTTTAAATTCTTGAAGATCAAAGTTGACAGGAATGCAAGAAATCGTAAGCGAGTTCCACAAGCAAGAAGTGCAAGAGAAGAAACTGTTAGCATAGAAATTACGGTTACATCTAGGATTTCATCTGACTAAACCTAGATGTCAACCTGGTACTGAGCTTAAATTTGTAAAGTCGATGCATCAAAAAATGAAGCAATATTTATTTTGAAAATACAAATATGTGGCATAAGGCCAAAAGGGGGGATAAGGGAAGACTGGTCTTCAATCCTTATTTTAAACTTAGCTAATCACGATTACTGACGCAAACATACCACAGCATCCCTTACACCAAAAACAACACATTCTTATTTACCATTCTTACTCCAGCCACCATAATACCTCAGGGTTTCTATGAAGTCCTAACTAGTTCCCATATGTACAATTTGTGGGGAATAGAAAAAAATAACCAACTTTAAAAATGAAACTCCAATGAATATTTATAATGATTATACATTCATATGCAAGAATCTAAACAAAAAAGGAGACCTAATCAAAATAATTACCATGAAAATATTTATAGAAAACACGGTGGAAACTACGATACGGCGGTGGGGAAGTGACTGAAACCGAGATAGCGATCAGGACGTATGTCTATCTCCAACTGCAGTACACACAGGCACCTAGATCTGTGAGTTTCAAATATGCTGGTAACTGGGCACTGATAACTGCACAGGGCGGGATGTAGCGATCTCGGCGTGCTGAGCATGACGATAAATTACATCAGCAAGGCCACTAATTGATACGTTTTAAGGAGCTTGGAAACGTCTCTTAATTGCTGTTGTTCACAGGTTCACCATGACCTGAGGGGAAGGGAAGCACGTACTAGGTTCCCAGATATAGGCAAATAGTTAACCTCGAAGCCGGGGTGAAAACATTATGAAAGTATACAAAATACATTTTTTGTAGTAATAATACCATCAATACATTTGAATAATAAATAAAAATTACCAGCAATACAATATTGGAAAATGAAGAGAAAAATTACCAGCAATACATTTTTTGAGAAAAAATATTACCAAAGCTCCAAAGAAAATTAAATTTATGCATTAAATGACCCATAACGAGTTGATGTACCGTTAAACAAACCAAAAGATCCCGGTGTCGCCATAGTAGTGCTTAAATTGTGCTATAGAAATTTGGTTTTCTGAGAAAACTAGGGTTTGCCATTAAACGTCTGTCCTTCATGTTGACGTTCTCCTTGTTCCACATAAGTGGGGATTAATATTTTTTGGAACAGGTAACCAAAAGATAGCCTTTTTTTAAAAGGACATATAGAAAATAAAGTTTGTTGCATTTTACCGGCAATTAGCAAACGTTCTGCAATCTATATTCTGCACAGCCAGGCGTCAGGAAATTTGAGCAACGACGAAGTTTTAAGAAAATGGAAAAAAGACACTTATATTTAACATCAGAAACAGACAGTTTAAATTTCCAGGCCAAATAATGAGGAAAGGGGGTTGTAAAATTTGATACTCACAGTATAGATTGATGGCAAGAGGGTGGGAGGAAAACAACGCAAAACGTGTCTATCAAGCTGGTGAATGGCGGAAGAGGGTTTAAGAGGGTTAATAAGTGACAGTATTTATTAAGAGCTACAAAGGATAGGAAATTGTGAAGAGCTATCTTCACCTACGTCCTGAAGGTGAACGCCATATAGAAGAATGTGCTTGAGTAAATGGATGACAGGACAGGGTTTAAGAGAGATAATAAAAAGACAAAATTAAAAAGACAAAGACGCATGTTGAGAATAACAGGGACCGACCATGTGAGCAAGGGTGAACTCTTAGAGGGAATGAAAACAAAAAAGGGAACATATAATTAACACCAGGGAGAGAGAGTTGAAATTTCTAGGTTGCATAATGAGGAAAGAGACTTTGGAAAATTTGATACTCACAGGACAGATCGAAGGCAAGAATGACAGAGGAAAACAATGCATACCCACCTAACGAGCTTTAGTAAATGGATGTCGGAATAAGATATAACAGCGATAACAAAAATTTATTATGGGCTACAAAGAACAGAAAACTGTGTAGAGCCATGATCGCAAATGTCCTCAAGGGACACGGCAGATAGAAGAATAAACATGAGCTGAGTCAATGGATGGCGGTAAAAGGTTTAGGAGGGATTTAAAAATATACAAAATTTATCAAGAGCTACAAAGAACAGGAGATTTTGGAGAGCCATGATCGCCAATGTCTCCAAGGAACACGAGCAGATAGAAGAAGAAATATGACCTGAGTAAATGCATGGCGGGACAAAGCTTAATATAGATAACAAATGGACAAAATTTATCAAGAGCTACAAGGAACAGGAAATTGTGGAGAGCGATGATCGCCAATATCCTGAAATGACACAGCAGACAGAAGAAGAAATATGAGCTTGAGTAAATGGATGGCGGAACAAGATGTAGTGGAGATAAAAAATAAATACAAAATTTATTAATCGCTACAAAAGCCATGATCGCCAACGTCCTGATGGGATACAGCATATAGAAGACGAAAATATAAGTGAACGACAGAAAAGAGCATGAAGATTTTCGTAGGTTGTATATAAAAGGCTAGAAAGATAGAAAGATAAAAAGGAAATTTGCTAATCGCATAAGAAAATGACGCGGATTGAAGATAAAAGCGGGAAAAATTCAATTGACATCAAAGAAGAGAAACAATGTAAGATAACGCAAGAGGAATAATAAAAAAAATGGCTGATTGCAGATCGACTGGTTTATATCTACCGAGAAAAAAATCATGAACGTAGTGATAAATAACAAACAAATATTTATAGGGATCTGGGATGAAGTAGAAAGAAAGAAAGAAAGAAAGAAAGAAAGAAAGAAAGAAAGAACGAAAGAAAGAAAGAAAAAAGAAAAAAAAAGAAAATATGATGAAAGAAATAAAGTATGACGAGAGAAAGGTCAATCGAAGAATGTAAAGTGATACAGAAAGAAAATTGTGGTAATAAAGAAAAGATATAAGAAAGAAAGAAAGAAAGAAAGAAAGAAAGAAAAAAGAACCGAACGAAAGAAAGAAAGAAAGAAAGAAAGAAAGAAAGAAAAAAGAACCGAACGAAAGAAAGAAAGAAAGAAAGAAAGAAAGAAATAGTGTAATGCAAGAAAGAAGGGAAAGTATAATAAACAAAGAAAGAAAACATTATACAAGGAAGAAAAGATATACAATAAAAGAAAGAACGAGAAATGAAAGAAAAGTATTGGGTTGGTGCATAATTATCAGGCGTTTTGTAGGCGAGCTATGTGTTTTGTTTACAGTTTTAATAAAAATATTATTTTATTTTTAGGTTATAAAAACGCTTGTCGATAATCATACACTCCGGAATAATCATTGTTGAATTGTTTTCATAATAAATATTGCTTTAAAAACGCCTGATAATTATGCACCAAGCCAATACAAGAAAGAATGAAAAGTATAATTGAAAAAAAATTAAAGTAAAACAGAAATAAAGAAACTTAAAGAAAGAAAGAACAAAAGAAAGAAAAATGTAATAAAGGAAAGATAGAAAGAAAGAGAAAGAATGAATCATAATCAAGAGTATGTGATTTAAGAAAGAAGGAAAAAGGGAAGGACGAAAAAGAATAATAAAGGAAAAAGTAAGAAAAAAGAAAGAATTATAGAAGAAAGGAAGGAAGTATGATAAAAGAAAAAATAACGAAAGAATGAATGATGTAAGCGAGATGGAAAGAAAATAGAAAATAGAATTATAACAAAGGAAGCAGGAAAGAAATAATGAAAAATGTATAACAAAGAAATAAAGTATAATGAAGGAAGGAAAAAAAGTACGATATTAGAGGGGAAGTATAATAAAAGAAAGAAAGAAAAAAAGAAAGATAATCGGAAACAAAATTAGAAGAAAAAACAAAGAAAAGAAGTATGATAAATGTAAGAAAGAAAAGTAGTATAAGGTAAACGGAAAGAAAGAAAGAAAGAAAGAAAGAAAGAAAGAAAGAAAAGATAACTGAAACAAACTTATCAGTAGAGAACGAAAAAGATCAATTGAAAAAAGGAAGTAAACTGAAATAAAAAAAAATCAAGACAAATGGACAACCAAAGGAGAAAAAAAACATATGTGAGAAATGAAGAAGAAAGAAAGAACAAAAACTAAGGGAAAGAAAAAGAAAAAAACAAAAGAAAAAAGATTGAAACGAAGAAAAACCATTAGATTAAATGAAGAAATAGATAAAAATAATAAAGTGAATGAATAATAAGAAAGAAAGTGAGAAATAAAACCGTAAAAACAGACAAAAGTGAAAATAGTAGTTTAATGTCAGTTGAAGAAAGAAAAGTAAATTAAAGAAAGAAAGAACATCTAAAGAACGAAGAAAGAACAACTGCAAATAAGACTTCTTCTTTTGTGCAGTAAATGTTTTTGGTTCTAAAGAAAAAACGGAAGAAACAGAGAAACTAGAACAGAGAAAAGACGAAAAAATAAACTGAAAGAGTGAAAAAAGAGAAAACGTAAAAGAAACAAAGAAAGAATTCAGACAATAAGTAAAAGAATGATATAGGTCCATTTGAAGAAAGGTAAGTAAGTTAAAGAAATTAAAACTAAACTAAAAAGAAACATAGACACTTAAAGGAAAAAGAAAGAAAGAAGAAAACAGGAAGAAAGAATCCTAAAGAAAGAAAGAAAGAAAGAAAGAGAGAAAAAAGAAAGGAAGAAAGAAACTGATAAAGAAGGAAATTAAGAACCTTAAAAAAGAAAGAAACTTAAAGAAAGACAGAAAGAGGAAAAGAAAGAAATAAAGTTAAAGAAACAAAGAAAGAAACTTAGAAACAAACTTAAAGAAAAAAGAAACAGAAAGCAGAAAGAAAGGGAAAAATAAAAAGAAAGAAACCTAAAGAAAGAGAGAAACTTGAAGAAAGAAGGAATGAAGAAACGAAGAAAGAATCTTAAAGAATAAATAAAGAAACTGAAAGTAAGAAAACACTTAAAAAAATAAAGAAAGACAGAAGGAAAGTTAAAGAAAGAATGAACGACAGAAAGAAGAAAGACGGAAAGAAAGAAACTTAAAGAAAGAAACTTAAAGAAGGAAAAAAAGAAAGAAACAAACAAACAAACATATTGAAAGAAAGAGAGGAAGACACTTAAAAATGGAATGTAAGAATGTTAAAGGGAGAAAGAAAGAAACTTAACGAAAAACAGAAAGAAAAAAGAAAGAAAGAAACTAAAAGAAGGAAAGAAAAACATAAAAAGCAAGAAACTTACAGAAATAGGGAAAGAAAGAAACAAAAAAGAAAGAAACTTAAAGAACGAAAGAAACTTAAATAAATAAGGAAAGAAAGAAACTTACAGGAACAAAGAATCTTAAAGAATAAAGAAACTTAAAGTAAGAAAAATAAAAGAAATGAATAAAGACAGATAGAGAGAAAGTTAAAGAAAGAAAGACAGAAAGAAGGAATTTTATGGTAAGATAAAGAAATATAGAAAAATAACAAATGAATTAATGAAGTGCTGAATCTAATTCGGAAGGGAAAAAAAGAAAGTAAAAAAGAAAAAGAAAGAAACAAGAAGCAAAGAAGGAAAATAATAAGAGGGAGAATCAGAAAACCATGATGAGAAATTAATAAATAAAATCTATAAAAATAACCAGCATGAAGAATGTGAAAAAAATGAATTCGGAAAAAGAATTCGCCATCAGGTTGACGGGCGATTTCCCATTCTCCTTGCGTCAAATATGAGGAAATGGAAGATAGACCGCGCAGATGGAATTGGAGGCAAAGATAAGACTTAATCATAATCATTATCCATATTTTTCCGAAGCAGCTGTGGGCAGAGAGACTAAATGAAAGAAACAAGAACAACAATAAATTTAGCAAGGCACGCGTCTTGGGTTGACGTCTCTTGAGTCTCTCTCGTTCGTCGAGATTACTTGATAACATAAAGTAGATCTGACGATACTGAGAGAATCCAGACGTGATAGAATGGTTTAAAAGGTGAGACGAAGAACGTTCCAGTGTCCCCTTGGAAATATTTGGCAACTCTCTGCCAGACAAAGATTAGGTGGAATAATCCAGTCTTTCTTTCTTGCAAGATTAAATAACTTTTTAAAAAAATAAATAACGTTTTTCATAAGAAAAAAAAAATTGAATTTAAAAAAACGTCAAATAATAGGAATTACTTAAAAGAAAAAAAAAACAATTTAATGGCGAAGGCTGGTCTGTATCATGACTGAGAGTGGGAAAAAAACAGATTTGCACTGATCTGACGTTTGTATTTAAGATAGAATGCACTTAATGCTTACTGGTTTCTCTATCAATTATCTTGACATGCCAGTAACAAGATATTTGTTAGGTTCTCTGTCGACAGGGAAAAGTACGACGTAAACTGAGTTCTTGCTTCTTACAAATTTTTTAGGACAAAGTGAATATAGTCTCAGCTAAAGCTGGAACATAATTTTGCTGTTTTCTTGTCACAATGGAATTTTAGCTGGTAGACAACTGCCGAATATGAGCGCCACTTCCGACAATTAGTCTCAAGAGATAAAGTAAATATTTTTTTACGTACGGAAGTCTAAAAAGAAAACGAAGTTTTATTTTCCTATTCTTGTGTAACTTTTGTGACCAAGTAAATGGTTAGTAATAACAAAAAACAGGTTTGCAGATAGATCGTATATTAAACAGTAAGTACACCAGAAGAGTATTACAAAACTAGTGAGAGTGTATCGAATGAACTAGCGCTAAATCTGTTTACTGTTCACTGTTCCCCGAACCTTCTCTCTTACTAAACTTATAGTAGGCGTTAGATTCTAACATAGACTTTTTAGAGGGAGGACACCACAACAGTAACTTTTACTGGTGTAATGCACTTATAGGCAAAGTTACTTTGCTTTTACGGGATGGGATGCGTGTAACAAACTTGACAAGATTTGGCGCTCGAATTTTCCATCTTCCCTAAAACCTTTGGAAAATTTATTGAACCAGTCCTACTGTATGGATCAAAAAGTTGGAAATTATCTGCTGGTCTGGGAAGACGACTGGATGGAGCCTTTACAAATCTACTAAGAAAAATCCAGAACATCAGTTGGAGATCCCTATACAACGTTTAACACAATTTACGGAGAACTGGGATCAATCTCTCTTAAGTTCAAACAAAAACGATTACAATATACCGGCCACTGTCACCAAGCGGACAGTGACATCATCTCATCCTTACTCCTATGACATCTTTCCGGAAGTGACTTCTCACGAAAATTGACTTTCCCAAACACAACAGCTCGAGATTCAGGGTTGGGCATTTGGGATCTGGGGACAGCAACACAAGACCGGACAGTGTGGAACGGGATTGTCAATGGAGTTCCGACCGACCACATGGAGGCCGAAGGATGATGACGATGATGATAGAACAAGTTTCTGTGATGTCACAAGCTGATAAATGTAAATACGGATCTTCAGCTCATCAATCTGTCCTGCTCAAATTGTATCCATTTGATTTGAAGAATAAAACGTAACCTTTTCTCCCTTAGAGTTTGAATTGTGTACCTTTATAATTAGGATCAAGATTTGACGGCTGGAGTTAAGATTACACCGACTGCCTATGCACACAGAGGGGGGATCAACCCCTAAGGAGAGCTCCTTTGGCCTATATCTACGTTCTTGGCCCTCGTGCAAACCAAAACTATGTTTACCTTTCCGACTCTCCAAACCAATGTCTATCTTTTTGACATTCATGCAAAACAAAAATGCACTTATTTTTTATCCTCGTTTGAACTAAACGTATGTTTTAATTTTATCACGGCAAAATTTGTTTCAATTTTTAAAAGAATTCGTTTAATTAAATAACCTGGGAAAGGTTGATTTGCAGTAAAATAAAAACAAACAAACGACTCCAGATCACTCAAGCTGTCGGATTTTTACTGCTTTACGCCGAAAAGAGGCTAATATTGCCAAAAGTTATAACCAAAACAAAAATAAATGTAGCATTTAGGGGCTTTTTTCCCTTAGTTCCCGCCACAACAACTGATAAGTTTATTTCATTCACCCCTTCTCCAGTGTACGTGTTAGGAGTTATGTCTTCGATTAAGGATTGTATTTGGGTTTAAGAAAAAAAGTCCTAGCATTGTAGGATTTCTTTTTTGCGAGAACAGAAATATCAACTTAAACGACCGTACTTGAAAATTATGGATGTTAGTTTTGTATTTCTATCTTGACTTTTCCATCACACATTCGTTATTGAGAGACACGAAAAAGTAAAGTATCTTCATTTTTGTTTTTTTATTAAAATGCTTCCTTAAGGCGATGTATATTTAATATTATGCATTGGTTCTTTCACACTAGCACCATTATTTGTATTATTTTAAACAAGATCTTTATTGAGAAGTGATGCTATCATACAATGATTCTCCTAGTCTAGGACTATTTTTATATTACGCAATAATTATTACAGACTACCATCCACCATCTTGATTGTTTTTATCGCAAGGTCTCTATTGACGATCCTAATAGACGAATATATTCATATGCATTGTTTTATAAGATGGCTTTAAACAGATGAGATATCTTTAATAATATACAATTATTTTTTTTCAAACTGTCATCTTCACGATGATTGTCTGTACATAAGGCTGAAAAAATATGACAAGCGGCTAGTTAAGAAGTTACTGTGACGTGAATTGAAGAAAGAGTTACAAAGCTGCTTGTATAGAAAATCAGCATTGCAGGAGAAAGTTTAGATTTTCAGGCTGTCCAGAACTCGCCCTCTTCTCAAACTCAGTTCTCGTTTCTTGTAAAATCTCTTCCGGATTCCTACTTTTACAAATACTCTCATTACAACTGATCTATTTTCCCTGATGCCCCGACTAAATGATTTTAAGCGCGCTGCTAGATTAACATCAAGTTTCCACCCTTTTACTGTTGAAATAGTTAAATATAACCGCCACTTCTACTATAACAGTTTATTTCCTTGCACTTTCCGCCTGTAGAACTCCCTTCCAGTTACTTGCTCCCCTGATAAATAGAAACTTAAAAATTTAAATTCAATATCAATCGCCATCTTCTATCTTCTTGAACCCCGTTCATCTTTCATGCTTTCATCATTTTCCTCTTTACCCAGTCTTTTCTCTCGGCTTCAGTCTCGGAAATCTCCTGCGTAGTAGTGACATTCCAGCTTTCCTTGGGGTGAAATGATACATACATACATACATAATGATACATACATACACACACACACACATATATATATATATATATATATATATATATATATATATATATATATATATATATATATATATATATTTCGGCAGAATTGAGTCACTGTCAGTCACTGTGTGTTTATCTAAATCTAAAAATAAACACGCTAAAATTCACCTTCATCCCTGCCGTGAGCCGACGGCTTAGTGGTAGAAGTTCCGACTTCCGGGTTTCTATCCTAGCTAGAGGCAACCGGACGTCTAGCCACACTGATGAGCTGTGAAGCAGCGAAACAGTCTGTCTGTGCATGACAAATATATATATATATATATATATATATATATATCTGCCTCGTCAATCATGTATAGAAAGATACATGATCGCCTAAGCGATAACTGAGTTCGAAAATGAAAATAATTGGGAAAACATCAGAAATTCGTGTATCCATAAAAGCAAATTTTATAACAATAATAAGAAATGTGGGATAAAAAATCCATTGAAAATTTACAATCATTATTCCAAATTTTCATCCTGATCTTGATTGTTAATATCCCAGCATTTCTTTGAGACGAGGTATTATTAAATTACTGTAATTCTCTTTAGCCTAGCGCGTAAAATATCCCATAATTATATTATCTTATTAATTCTACATTACCGTCTGGCATGTTTGGGGTAGGGTAAAGCACCATAACGATCCCCTATCGCCACGTTATTAGTGACTAGTCTCATCAGTCGCATCTGACTTCAGCGTCAATCATTTAAAGGCCCTCCCCCATCCCGATATTACTCAGTTCTCATTTCTTGATTGCGTCTCACATCTTCATTATCGTAATTACAATCAATGTTAATAAAATCCGATTGTACGAACTATGAGCCCGGCTCCACAAACTCTTTCCATCTACGCTATTTAGTAAGCTTAACTGTGGAGGGCCTAATGATAAAAAAAATGTGACAAACGGCTAGTTAAGAAGTTACTGTGACGTGAATTGAAGAAAGAGTTACAAAGCTGCTTGTGTAGAAAATCAGCATTGCAGGAGAAAGTTTCTGTCCAGAACTCGCCCTCTTCTCAAACTCAGTTCTCGTTTCTTGTAAAATCTCTTCCGGATTCCTACTTGTCTGTAAACTATGTTTTTCACGAACTTAAATGCAAATTAATTGTCATCTGTTTCCATGAATCCTGTTCATTTATTATCATCCCTGTTTAGTTCACTCTTAGTAACCTCGACCTC
Source organism: Acanthosepion esculentum (assembly GCA_964036315.1). Lineage (NCBI taxonomy): Eukaryota > Metazoa > Mollusca > Cephalopoda > Sepiida > Sepiidae > Acanthosepion > Acanthosepion esculentum. The sequence goes on along the minus strand of OZ038497.1, from coordinate 54,240,165 downwards.
ATGAATTTAAGAAGCGCAGTACTAGATTGGAAGTTAGGTTTCTATTTCACTGTTGAAATTGCTAGTTGTAACTAAGTAAAGCATGGCACGTGGAACTATAACAGTCTACACCGGTGGGCGAAATAAAGATTTCGACGAAATTCCAACGTATGTGACCTGAAGAAAGCCGGAGTGTACAACGGTTGAAACGTCGTGAATATGACAATAAAGATTAGAACAATAGTCCGAACAGTGTAAATTATACAAATAGGTACAATACTTCATCTCACAAATACGGACATATAGTAAATAATGAAACTCAGAAATTCAGACAGAAACTAACGTGTTTTTCATGATCAACTTAGTTTGGTCGCAAATCAAGCTCGAAGTGGTAAGTGTCGCCTGTTCAAATTTGCTTGTAGGGCATTTTATTGTAGGACTTTAACATATTTTGCACTGTTCAAGAAAACTGACAATTTATTTTACAACTGGAATTCCTGTACGAGATAAAATCGGTATTCTTGTTATTAAAGAATTCTTTGAACTTCGACTTCAGTTTCAAACGTATTCCGACATCGATTGTTAAAAAAGTTCACATCTTTTCCAAATCCAGGAAACAACAATCGATCTGAAGAGGTTGGTGAAAAAAGACATGTCTTTTGTGCAAAATAATTAATCAAAATGTAATCTTTTAGGATCAGAGCCAAATTAAATTACGATCAAATCAAGAAGAAATAAATTAATAGATAATTAAATTGTCTTTTTTTTTAAACTACCGTATTTGACAGCATATAAAGAGCACTTTTTTTTGGTAAAAATATCTTTTAAAATTCCCTTGCGTCTTATATGCCATATGTTGGTTCAAAATTCGCAATAGTGGCCGAAATTAGCTACTTGGCAGCTCCCATTAGCTTAGACTTTAGAGTAACTTTCATATACCTATTGTCATTATTTTTTAAATGATAACAATGGGTATATGAAAGATACTGCTGCTATGAAAATTGAAAGTGTTATCATTGATAATATTCATTATATTAATTTCATCACGTTTAATATTAGTACTTTGTTTCACTAAAATTATATGCGATAAATGCAAAATATATATTTGTAAAATACATTTGTTTCATTAATATTTTTTCTTGTGATAACATCCAGTTGCATTCTATATAAATACAATCAGAATTTTTATATCCTTCCAAAACGACATTTACAAGACGCAGACAGTACAGATCATATAAAGGATATAATAAAGTATTATAGACTCGTGTTCTTTTTTTTCCTATTATTTTACGTTTAATTGTAATCGTGGTTTGTTTACTCAAAATAATATCCTATAAATATAGCCTGGGATGTACCATTTACTACTAATTTTACTAATTACTAATTTTTTTCTTGATTTGCCCTCGTGAAATTGGGGCGCGTCTTATACACCCGAGCGTCTTATATGCCGTCAAAGACGGTATTTTTAATAGAATTAAACGTGTTTTTATGGTCTAGAAAATAAAAGTAGAAATATCGAAATATGCAAAACATTAAGAAATCTTTCAATTGATTAGAAAATGTATTATTAAAAAAAGTGTCCATCACTGTTATAATCTTTATCGTGATTATGATATAAATCCTTCTTGATCATTGTATAGACCATTATTAACTTCAGTAAAAGAAAATCTTTGGAATTGTATCAGATTAAAGTGGATTTGAATAAGAAAAATGCTTTTCAAATGCTAAAAAGAAGTATTAATAAACATAAAAGATTCGTTGGCAAAAAGCGAAAATTGATGAGCTGCCAAGTTATATTAATCATCCAATATAGCAATGAATGCTATACAGTTTTCTCCCAGTAAAAGAGGAGATTTGTCGCAACAGAGATGTGATTCTACTGAGGGAAGCTGAGAATACCATGGGCAGAACGTGTGAGCAACGAATAAGTTTTAAGAAAGTTTAGTATAATATTCTTAAAATACATTTATAAAATGCAACGGTAGAGGTCATCAGTGATGTTACCCTGGCTTCATTACAGATTTCAATTATTGCAACATCAGATCAATTCTGCCAGGTACACTGACCTGTTAACAGGTCGCTTCTCTGCATAATTCGTCCCACAATGTGATTTTAATAACAGAAAATGTATTAATAATCAGATCTTACTTTTAAAATGGCAACGAGCGTAGATCTTTCTTTTATAATGGCAACGAGACTTGCATTAGCCAATCAGAATTTGATTGTCTGCTGTCTCGAAGTATACAAACAAAGGCGCAACAAGCGCGCGCTTTCTAGTTTTGCTTCTCCTGCACATGCGCCAATATTATGGTAAGTATTTTTTCTTTTACATTTACTTGAGGAAAAAAAAGCAATAATATTAATTATCCTAATACAGCGTTTAATTACTCGCGGAATCAAACGCCGTTTTATGGCCTCACCTTTACGTCCTTGCATTCACTTACTAGGCTAAGAAAAAAAATACTCAAACAAACCCTACAGTAAATTGAACACGTTCGCAAATGACGTGACGTAAGCCTTTATGGTTACGAAGAGTCAAAATGAAAGGTCCGATATTCCATAGTGGGGAGATCTTATTGCACCGAGTTAACATTAAAAACGTTGGCTTCGTGGATTCGAAAGCTATTTGATGCTAAAAATCGACATTTGGATTAATAATCAGTAGATGGCAGTTGAAAGTTGAAAGCGCGGAGAACCTGGCACTCACAGGTCATATTGAAGGAAAGAGCGCCAGAGGGAAACACCAGGTAGTTTAACTAACGAGCAAGGTAGCAAATGGTATTTGGAGTCATAATAAGGGGAAAATATTGCTTCGAGCCAAAAAGGAGAAGAATAATGATGATTTTCAAGATAGACAAGCTGACGGCAGATGAAATATTTCAAAATAGTGTATTCTTCATATCTATTTTGATTTCTACCTTACTATATATATATATATATATATATATATATATACATATATATATATATATATATATATATATAAATATATGTACATATATTAGGACAGACTGGGTTCTAAAGGGACAGACTGGGTTCTATAGCCTTTGATGGCAACTGGTCTAGGAGAAGGACAACTCTGAATTCAAAACCTGCGGAGGGTCGTCTCTGTATTTGGCCTTTCAAAAATGTGGTTGGTTCTGCACAAATCCTTCACCACTATAATCAAATCCCATGTGCTGGTGCCGGGCTGTCAGTTTCCTAGGAACAGATCTGCTTGATCGTCATACATCGAATTCGACTGGAGAGTCGAGTATATATATATATATATATATATATATATATATATATATGTATGTGTGTGTGTGTGTGTGTGTGTGTGTGTGTGTGTGTGTGTGTGTGTGTGTGTGTAGTTAGGCAGTATATCTTCATTCAAGCATGTTTGGTTGAATACTCTAGATATATGTTCATTTTATTTTAATCCTCTCAAATTCACGGATCAATTTCTAAGTGCTTTTACAAAACTGAGTAAGTAAGACGCCGTAGTTTTGGTTATTTCTTTGACAATAATTTTTGCCTTAGCAATTCACAATGAAGATGATGTTGCATGAGAATGAAAGTACTTAGGAAAAATAAAAGAAATATCCAAAACTAAGGCATCTTTCTTAATCAGTTCTTTTAACAGCTCTAAGAAACTGATCGGTGAATTTGAGAGGAATGAAATAAAATAAAGCGACATATATCTAGATTATTCAACCAAACATACATATATATATATATATATATATATATATATATATATATATATATATATATATATATATATATATATATATATTATTTTTATCTTATATTCACATTATATATATTTCCTAGTTCATTTTGTTGATAATTTTATTTTTTTAAATGTCTAAACTAATGTCAAAGGTCAACTGACAAATATATCAATCTGTGTTTTTCAAATTAACCGCAATATGCCTATATATTAATTTATTCTTCCTTTTCTTCTTTCCCCACTCTTTTACTCAGACCCCTGCTTCCGCATTTGCTTTCTTATATCTTTACTTATCTTTTTTCTCTTTGTCTCGTTCCCTGTGATATGACTTATTTGCTAGGTCAATGTCTGGTCCTTACCCTCTCACTTACTCTTAGTATCTTACTCTTAGTATCTTAATAAAAAGAGATTTAAAATTATTCCTATCTCTCCCTCCCTTTTCTTATTTCGACCATATTTTTCATACTCATCCCTCCTCTCTCTATAACCTTACATCAACTTAAAACTTCCCCTCAAAATTCTATAAAAATAATACGTAAGTTTAAAATATTTTTTTTACCATTGAACATGTGATTTGATGAACCAGGCAAAAACCACCTTACTGGGGAAATAAAATATAATCAATGGACCGTTAAGGTTGTCTGTTTTCTAATTAAATTAAGTTAATAGTTACTCTGGTTTAACATTGAGCTCTCTGGAATACATCCTTCTTGGGATTATCCATACGGATTAACAAACGTTTCATTATCTAACCACACACACACACACACACACACACACACACACACACACATATATATATATATATATATATATATATATATATATATATATATATATATAACTTTGTGTGTGTATTTCGAATTAATGCGTGAATTTAATCGTATGTTCAACCATAAATAAAAGAACATCATCAATACATCTTGTGAAGGAGACCTTTTAATTATGATGTGTTGAAATTAAAATATCTATATAAAAGCAAAAGTTCGGTTTACCTATGGGGTCACCTATTAGTGTTATCCTTGCTTGTTTTTCCTAGAATCTTTAGAATCTCGTCCTTTTAAGCACATCATGCCTAAAAGCTCTACTTACCTAAAATATATAGATAACTTTCTTTTATTATAGCATCATAATATAAATCTATTAGAAATAATAATAAAACTTAAAAAATTATGTGGATGTGTGTACGTATTTTTGGGTGTATAAAAATTCTGATATAAATAAAATATATGTAAAAAAAAAAGTTTGAATAAAAACAAAAGGAAAACATAACAATTTATCGAATAAATAGAGATAACTTCAACACAATTTTAATCGCAAGAATGCCAAACTTAGAAAATAAAATAACCTTATTTAGATGAAAAATTCTTTTGAATGCAGCCATCATTTCTTCTCAAAATGTTAACTTACGTCATTGATTTTTTCCAAACATCGTTCTTAAAAGAAATTCTCGTTTCACGAGCCGACATACGTAAAGTTATTTATTTATTTTAGTTAGTTATTTATTTTATCTATTTATTTAGTTAGTTATTTATTTTATCTATTATTTATTTTATCTATTTTAAGTTAGTTATTTATTTTATCTATTTTTAATCATCTCATACAAGCAAGGCGGGAATGCCACTACTACGCAGTGGGTTATAGAGAGTGAAAGTAAGAGTAAAGACTGTGTATAGGGGGATTGAGGAAATGATAAAAGATAAGTGGGATTAAAGAAAAAACAGAAGATTGCGATTAACGCTGCATTTAATTTTTTAAAGATTGCATTTATCAGGGGATCAAGTAAGAGGAAGGGAGTTCCACAGTCGAGAAGTGCAAGAAAAAAATTTGGCGGTAGAAGTATCGGTTTCATTTAACTATTTCAAAAGTAAAACTGTGGGACCTAGATGACAATCTAGTAGTACGCTTAAATTCATGTAGACAGAGCACCATGGCAAAAGTCTCGTCTGAGCAGAGGGAACCCATGTTACGTCTGTGAGAAAATGACTGAAGTCGAGATTCCAAGTCAGGATCAATTACATTCGAGATCATTCTCTGGAATTTGTCGAGAACCTCGAGATGAATAGCAGGTGCACAAGACCAGATATGGCAACAGAATTCAATGCAGGGACTAATGATAGATTTGTAGATGTGTAAGATGGACTCTGACGAGAAAAATCCCTTCCGTCACGACACAGTGGCCCAACTTTCCTTGCAGTAGATGCAGCTATTGATTCAATGTAGTCGTTTCACTTCAAGTCAGTTGAAAAAGTGAGGCCAAGAAGGATTTGTTTAGTGGCGATTACATTTAACTATTTGAAAAGTAAAACTGTGGGACCTAGATGTCAATCTAGTTGCACGCTTAACGTCGTGTAGACGGGGCACCATTGCAAGAGGCTCGTCTGAGGAGATACCATGTAAATATATGTAGAAAAGACAGAGGGGAGCCGCATCACGTCTATAAGAAAGTGACTGAAATCGAGATGCCAATCCAGGATCGATTATATTCGAGATGTTTCTTTGGATTTTGTCGAAAACCTCGAGATGAGTAGCAGGAGCATCTGACCAGATATGGCAACATTATTCAATGCACGAACGAATGGTAGATTTGTAGGTGTGTAAGATAGACACTGACGAGAAAAACCTTCTGGCACGGCACAGTGACCCAACGTTCCTTACACAAGATACAGCTATGGATTCAATGTAGTAACTCCATTTCAAATCAGTTGAAAAAGTGAGAACGAGAAGGAATTATTTAGATTTTAAAATTAAATCAAATGAAAATTAAATGAAAATTAAGTAAAAATTTGAAATATTTAAATAATTATCTAATGATTTTAATTTTTATTAATACTGATTCTAAATAATTAATGTCTGTAATAATAAGAAAAATAATAATAGTTACTTCGACAAACATACTCATTTTTCACTTCTTTAAATAATTAGTACAATTCTAAGTGAATCTAATTAAACATATGATTTTTTTCTGGCAAATTACCACTGACCTTTCACAAAGCAGGTATACATTCTTTTAATACACACATGATGCATTTACACATTAACAAATTTTCTAAATAGAAACATTGATTATATATGGCAATTTTTACAATTTGTCTTTAAAATATATAACACAGATGATACATTTATTAAAATGTTTAAAAAATTGTTATACAAATTAAATATGGTAGGTTATATTATAAACGACATTTGTTAGTAATATACAAGGTGCGGCGATAGACATACTTTCTTTTTCGAGCTCATACGTCCCTAGTGTCGAAGTTCTCTTCGATCGGGGGAAGTTGAAAATAATATTAAGCCCAAGCTCCGAGGGGTGCTTACTCCTAGGAAGTACCTATCCTTCAGGAGGGTGCTGGGTTTATTGCCTAGCACCAGAGGAGTCTTTTCATTCGAATTCTGTCTGAGGCATTGTCAGAGGAGGAGAATGTTTTTTACTCATTGGATGCTCCATACTGGAGACGTTGTACCAAACCTGAGCTATGCTTATTTAAAGGCATTTCGACGTGTTGTATTGGTTTGAAAGCTTGTCTGAATAGGGACATACTTGGAGTGCTCCATACTTTGAACCTTGTGCTATGCTTAGTAAACCATTAGCACTTTGACGTAGTGCAGTTATAAGCAATATCGTGCAATATTACTTACGACTGAGTAGTCAGTTCGATTCTCACTAGGTGTTTCATATCTCCTCGTTTTACGTCTAATCTACCATTAACGATGTTTTGTGTGTTTTTCTGTTTGTTTTTCTTATAAATCGGGAACACGCGGACAAATATGCGAATTTATAAAAAAACAAACTATATTACCAGACGTTTTCGCAATTTTTTCACCTTCCGTGTAAGGTCCTGGTATGATCTGCTAGACACGTCTATAGTAAAAACTCTAGTTTGTGTAAGGGGCAGATAATTTGTCCGAACTTTTAATGCTTTACTTTAATGTTTATTGCAGTTTTTTGGTAGTCGCCATTTTATTTCTATGTTTAGTTTCTTTCAATCTTTCTGCCTTTCTCTTTCTTCCGATTTTTAATTCTTATATTTCCCTCTGTTGAGAGTTCCGATTATTTGTAGCTGGAATTTTGTAAAAACGAAACAACACTTACGATTAACAAATATTAAATGGTTTTTGAGCGTTCGCAGACCCAAAAATAAAGTTAACAGCTTCGCAAATGTGCTTCACCGTTTGTAGAAGGTATTTTTCGCAAGGTGGCTAGGATTATGATAGGTTTGTAGGAAGTTTTGGATGCCTACAAAAAAATGTATTCTTGAGAATAATTAGTAAAGGATACTTGTATTTTGAAGGATCAGCGGCCATAGATAAACTTTGACCTTCGATATTGAGTAATTGACGATTTTTGTAGTAGTTAAGAAACATTATTTTTCTTCTTCCATTTGTACTTGTTCTGGTCTGTCATCTGAACACCTTTCACTTTCTTCTTTTTTTCTTCTTCTTCATCTTCTTTATTCTATTTTATTGTCCAATTCCTCCTCCTCCTCCTTCGCCTCCTTTTTGCTTTACCCTTCCTTCTTCTTTTCCTTTCCCATCATTTTCTTGTTTCTTGTTTCTTTTCTTTGCTTTGGCTGGTGTTTCATTTGTACACCTTCTCTCCCACCTTCTCCTCCTCTTCGTTTTATTTTTCTTGCTTTCTTTTCTCTACTGTGGCATCTGTACTCATCATTCTTCTTTCCTCCCCCACGTCCTTTTTCCCTCTTTGTCTTTTTCTCTCTTTATTTTAATACTATACATATTCATCTTTCCTCCACTCTCTATTAATTTTTAATGTCCTTCTTGTCCTTGTATTTGTTTTTTTCTTTCTCTCTTCCTTTCTTTTTTCTACTGTATCATCTCTTCACATTCTTCTTGTTCTTTCCTCCTCCAACCTCCTCCTCCTCCTCCTCCTTTTCCTCGTCCTTTTTTTCTTCTTCTTTCCTCTCTCTCCATCATTTCTTCGTTCTTCCTTTACACCTTTTTTCCTGTTCTTTCTTTTGTTTTCTCCTTCTTCTTCTTCTTCTTCTTCTTCTTCTTCTTCTTCTTCTTCTTCTTCTTCTTCTTCTTCTTCTTCTTCTTCTTCTTCCCTCCTCGTCTTCTTTCATTTATTCTCTTTCGCCTTCTTTTTTCCCCTTCTCCGCCATTCCTTCCTTCTTCTATTTCTTATTTTTCTTCGTTTTCTTTTTAACTTTCTTTTGTCTTATTCTTATTCTTCTCCGTCTCCTTCGCCTCTTTCTTCTCCGCCTTCTTCTTCTTCTTTTACTCCTCCTCCTCCCCTTCTTCTTCTTCTCCTCCTCCTCCCCCTTCTCCTCCTCCTCCCCCTTCTCCTCCTCCTCCTTCTTCTTCTTCTTCTTCTTCTTCTTCTTCTTCTTCTTCTTCTTCTTCTTCTTCTTCTTCTTCTTCTTCTTCTTCTTCTTCTTCTTCTTCATAAATTCCACCCTAACATGTCACTCCAGTTTTAGTACAAATCTTTTTTTTTTCTTTGGACAAAAACAGAAAGCAAACCCCGCCTGAGTGGAATAATGAAAATTGCAGCAATTTTTCCATTTATTGATATAAGCCTGAGGCAAAGCCATTGCTTTCCCATCGAGATGCAGAGAAGAAAGGTTAAGGTCATATGTGCTTCCTTTTCGCGCGCTCGAACGTACACGATTCTCCTGTGCCTCTTCCCGCGTCTATCGAACCTCGCTTTCACATCTAGCGAGCACCCTTGGTTCTTTCTATTTTTTATCTGTTTAATTTTTTCAGATTTTGAAAAAAAGAAAAAAAAAAGATAAAAAACAATAACTTTTATAATTTTTAGTAACTTTTAAGCTATTTTAAATATACTAGGAGATGCTGAAAAGTTATCTTTCCCAAAATCTGCCGATATAGGAATTATTTAAAATATTCTCTGTGAGGCCGAAAACCTCTCAGGATTCTTATATTTTAACGTTTTCACAGTACGAATTCTTTTTTTTTTTATTTTAAAATATCTTATTTTTAAGTTTTTTTCCCAACTTTTTCTTTGTCGTTATATATATCGTTCATTTTCTACTATTTAAATATCATATTATTTATTTGTTATGATTTTCATCTTTTTAAATTAAATTTCGTCGAAAATGAATTCGACGGAAAATACCAGCGTGGGGATTGTTGGTGAATGACCTTGTTGCAAAAAAAAATGTCCTTCCTTCCCGACCCTCTCCGCTAGGGTCAGATAACCACAGTAATAACAGACAGGAACAATAATAAGAACTTGTTTAGCTATCCAAGGTAATAGAACTTTTATTTCGGCATCTCTAATTTGTAATTTGCATGTTGGGATGTTCCTTTTGCTAAAAACCATGGATTCTGTCCAATTGATGTTTAGTCCTTTCTTCTTGCTTTCCTTTCACTACGTTCCGTAAGATTCTTGTAGCTTTCTTTCTGTGTAGCTCTTGTAGCTTTCTTATCAACATTGTGTCATCTGCATTATTTTATCCGGTGTGGCTGCCAATAAAGAATACTATTCGAAAATCCAAATCACTCAGAATCGCCTCACCGTATGGGGGTGGGGGAGAAGAAGAGGATTCATAACTTTCCCAAGGGTATTAGCAAGTAAGTGAATTCCAGACAGTTATGTTGCCATGCGGGATACACGCTTAGCCTATCATGTATATTTCGAGAGGCATATTTTCCCGCAGTAGGTTGCCATTTCTTTCTGCGGTAGACCAGTTGCCATCCAAGGCTATAGAACCCGGTCTGTCCTGCTATTTACCCATAGCCGGGGGAGAAGAAGAGGATTCATCTCAAGGGTATTAGCACGTGAGTGAATGTAATGGATTCGAATGGGATTCGTACTCGTCTCTCCGATTGACTTCCTAAATCAAGGCTATCTGCATTGACTAATCCAACTTATATTAAACAAGAACTAACTGACAGGGAATGGAACAGGATCCTCGTTTGAGCTGCGCATATATGCAGATAAATAACTTTTAATACTAGTGTACCTGTACCGTCAAAATTGACGACAAGAACCAATGTATTATAAATAAAATGTATTATATTGGAAGTAATTTTCGTTTAATCCAAGTGCAATTTTTTTCTGTGCAACAATTGAGGGACAGTGTGTGAAATAACTTTGACCTCAGTCAGTTATGTGTAATGCTAGGCGATCATGTATCTTTCGATACATGACTGACGAGGCATAGTTTTCCCGCAGTAGGTTGCCACTGCTTTCTGCGGTAGACCAGTTGTCATCCAAGGTTATAGAACCCTGTCTATCCTGCTATTTACCCATAGCTGGAGGGAAAGAAGAGAATTCATACCTTTCCCAAGGGTATTAGCACGTTCGCCTGACGTCGTCTCCGGGACCCGGATAGGTTCTCCCGATGATTAGAAAAAATTGTGTGAGGGTATTATCAATCTTCTCCGATATTCGGTCGTAGATTACCGTCCCTTAATCCTGAGGACGACAGAGAGTAAAGAATGTAATGGATTCGACTGGAATTCGAACACGGCTCTCCGTGTACATTCCCTCGTACCGCCGTGGCAAACATTCACAAGAAAAACACGCCATGCTACTTACATAGCAGAAAACCATCCACGTTACCTCCGTATTCCTTCGGTGAGAATTATGTTCCACTCGAGCAGCTCCTTCCCGCGAACCAGTGCTCTGTGGAACCGACTTCCAGCAAGATGTTCCCCCCGATCACTAAAATCTTTACCTGTTCATGGCTCGGGTTAACCGTTATCTTCCACTCTTAATCACAGAAATGGTCTCCTAACGTAACCCTCTACCTTGAGTGGTTTCCGGGCCTAGTAAAGATTTAAACTTACTGTAAAAATACTCTTTTTAACTCTCTTTCTAAATTTCACTGTTCTTTGGATAATGTTCTCTCAATGAATGCATCTGTCTTTGCCTCTTTCTAACGATTATTTCTCTTTATATATTTTCGACATCTATCTTTCTGTACGTCTCTCTATCTCTCTTTCTAACGGTTAACATTCATTATATATTACTCACTCTTTCTTTTTATACATCTCTCTTTCTAACTCTTACTGGTGGGAATGTAAATTTCGATGAGTGGGTGGTGTAATAGACAACTGTTCGGAACTGAAAATCGGAAAACCGAGTTCGAATTCCAGTCGATTACGTGGGATTCACTAACGTGCAAACACCCTTGGAAAAGTTATAAATCCACACCATCTCCATATATATAGGTTAATTAGACATATTCTTGTATAATTCTTATTACTTAAATATATTTAGTATCTTTAAATAACCTGCATAAGGTTGATAATCCGTAAAAAAAACTAATAGGTCAAACCAACAAAAAACAACTCCCCGCCACCAGGTGATACACAATGTCGACGTTTCCCTCTTTAAGATGCAGAAAAAACTCGCTTTTATTTTCAGTAATTTTTCTCTCTCACATTTTTATTAGATTTGATTAGGTGTGTATGGTAAATATCTTTACAGTATTTGATGTCCTTTAGAGATTAGCCATTTAAGTTTTGACAGGGTCTAGCATTGCTTAACTTCAGTGATCGAGTAAAAACTGTCGATGTCAATGGGACTTGAGCGACGGCAATGCATTTCAAAGCGTTTGGCTTTCCTGCACACAGTCCTATTGACTTTCTTCATTTACTCACTTGTCAACAATTTGAGCCCTGATAAAAGACTCTGTTGCTTAATTTCGCTGATCAAACAGAAACTAACAGAATCGAATGGACATTATTTTGTCGTCCACTCCGTAAAAAAAATATGAATCGCATTCAGTCCAACATTACAAACGCTTCCACGAAAGAACATATTAAAAATGATTTTGTTAGATAACTATATATGCACCACACACACACACACACACACACACACACACACACACACACACACACACACACACACATATATATATATATATATATATATATATATATATTAAAATAGGAAAGAACAGTAAGATGTTGTTAGCAATTATTTTTATTTTAAAAAAAAGCAGTGCTCGATACAATAACTAATTTGGAAAAAAATAAACAAATAAAAAAGAAGAGGGATGCAACACACATATTTATACTTGATAATTAATTAATAATCATTTAAATTCGAAATTAAATTCTCAAATATTTATTTTTAAAAATACAATATAGTCTGTCAGTTATTAGAAGGTCGAATGTTACTTTAAATCTGTAGGAATAAAATTTATATAAAATATGGTCTTACTCATGTTTAGATGACTCTTTTAAAAAAATCTTTGTGGATAAAAATATGAATTAAACAGATAAATAAAAATGCCAAATTTTTTTGTCATTGAAAACCCAGGCGACATGCTGAATAACGGATGATTATGTTTGTGAGCAGGCTCCCCCACCACCACCTAAACTTAACCTGACTTTGTAAGTAACATATATTTGATACATTAGTTGTCTAGGGAAATTAAAACCCAACCACCCATAATCAAAAAAGATTGAATTTTCCTTAACCTTAACAACTCAAATTATTAAGATTGTCTGTGCTTATAAATTAAGTAAATTTCTTAGAAAGTTATTCCGAGAATCGCTTAAAAATACAATTTTAGTTTCAGTTTGAAACAGAAATTTCTGTGTCGCGATGGTATCATATTTTTAAGAAAGAAAATAATTATAATAATTATTTTTTATAAAACTAGTGGACTTTACATCCAGAAATAAGAATGTATACTCTGTTAAGCTTATATATATATAATACTCTGTTAAGCTTATATATATATATATATGTGTGTGTGTGTGCGTGTGTGTGTGTGTGTATAAACAAGTTTTTGGCTAATCTTTAAAAGAGTGATCATAATTTATTACTTTATAAGATACATAATTAACGCAACGAATAAAATTATAATTTAAAGTAACTTATATAATTCTGAATATGAGTCGGGCGATACTTTTGAGTACTTTTTTAATAATAAATTATGATCCGTTATATATATATATATATATATATATATATATATATATATATATATATATATATATATATAAATAAATAAATAAATGAAATTCGAACTATTGCCCCACATCTTTGGTGCTGTTAGCAAAACGTTTCGACCGTTGTTTCCCTCGACCTTCATCAGTTGTATAGTGATCAGGTTAACCTACAGGGAATTATCTCTAGGGATAACTCGTCTCGTTCTTATTTTTAATACTGATGAGTTATTAGTCGCCTTTTTGTCTACATTTTTATGGTTAATGGGGACGCGGCTGTAACTAAAAGAAAGTATGAATATGGAGATATTATAGAAAAGAAGTAGATACCGAAAACGAAAAGAGTGAAATAATTTTAAGCAGTGAATTTTGAAAAGTGGAAGAAAGTGAAAGAAAGAGAAATATTACAAGAATTCAGGAATTACGCGAGACCTGCAGAGATTTCGAATTTATAGAGAATGAACGTTTTATTCAAACCTGTGGTGACAGAATTGTAAAAACCATTCACAAAATTCATAGAAATCTTTTCAATATCACTGGAATGGTCTTCTACCTGACAATTGTCCGAATTCGGGAAAATGTATTTCTTAGAACTATGACCGTTTTGATTCTTGAAAAATAAGGAACGGATGTCGCTGCTGACATTGGACCCAGAATGTTGAGCTGTCTTTGTAGACACTCTTTTGAATCAGGAAACGAACCAAAAATTTTAAATGGAATCCCAATTAAACTTTAGGAAATATATAAAGAAATATTTTCAGTCAAAAGGAAAAAAATGTGTTTTACAATCAACGAGACTTTTTTTTTATTCGAGAATTTAGGAATCATTTCTATTAATTACGAGCCTGACAGCATTAAAAAAAAAAAATGAAAGCCTTATTTGTATATGGTCCTTGATTTCTGCTTAGGATCCCGACACTTTGATAGCGATCAAGGTTCTCTTCCCTGGCCCTCTGAATAAGATCAGTGAGGTACGGTGGAGTAATGGATAACGGCTCGGATAGAGGAATCGGCAGAGCGGAGTTCGAATTCCATTCGAATTCATTACATTCACTTACGTGCTAATACCCTCAGGAAAGGTATGAATCCTATTCGTCTCCCTCCAGCTATGGGTAAATAGCAGAACAGGCCGGGATCTATAGCCTTGGATGGCAACTAGTCTACTGCAAAAAGAAATGGCAACCTACTGCGGGAAAAATATATGATCGCCTAAGCGTGTATCACGCATGGCACATAACTGACTGACTGAGGTATCTGTGTACTCTTCCTATGATAAAAAAAATTTAACTCTGAATTGTTATACATCACACAACGGAAGGTCTTCTTTCAGATCATCAATATGGCTTATTTGTTATCAAGCTTTAAATAAGAATGGTGAATTTTGCGATGTTACTTTGGATATCTTCACAATTTGAAAAGACAACGAAAGAATATATGTAATCCGAAATATGTTTTTAGAAATGTGTTATTGTTAATTGTAAGAAATTTATTTATTTATTGAACAATATAGTTCATGCTACATTGACTGAAAAACCTACCAGTACAAAAGACTTCTCCTATTACCATATTAGTACAAAAACGCACAATTTAAAAATTAAAATTCAAAAATTCAACCTCCCAAATTACTTACAATTAACAATAACACATTTCTAAAAAGATATTTCGGATTATACCTATTCTTTCTTTGTCCTGTTATTACCTGGATGTAAAAACAAATATATTTTCATACCTGATGATGTCTGTATGCACATATGAAAGCTTGTAAAAAAATTTAAAAAAGACCTTATGCAACTGGAATTTATAAACAAGGATCATAACATTCATCTACAGGTTCGGGGTTAATGCCATTTATTAAATTTGTTTGCGAGGACGTATTGTCGCCATTTATATCATTAACTTCAATATCTGTTTTTTGTATGAATGATTCATGTAATGTAAACTGAACTGCACCACATACTTGATATATATATATACATATATATATTCCATATTATAACGAAAAATATTAGCGCTTCATCTCTTCTTTTTAATATATATACATATATATATATATATATATATATATATATATATATATATATATATATATATAGAGAGAGAGAGAGAGAGATAGATAGATAGATATGACGAAACTTAGATAGATTGATAGATAGATATCAATAGGCATTAGATAGATAGATAGATAGATAGATAGATAGATAGATATAACGAAACTTAGATAGATAGATAGATAGATAGATAGATAGATAGCAGAATGAGAAAAGATACATAGATATGAAGAGACTGAGACAGATAAACAGATAGATCTATAGGAACAGACCAAGATAGATGGACAGATATGAACAGGTTCAGATAGATAGATAGATACATAGATAGATAGATCCAAACAAAGTGGAAAAGAAAGAGATTGCTGGTGGGAAATTGATAATGAAGTGAGTGAGATAGATATAGAGTGATAGATAATAAAAGTCATATATATATATATATATATATATATATATATATATATATATATATATATATATATATATATATATATGGATGGGTGGGTGTGTTTAGTGTGGAGCTGGAGAGAATAGATATTCAATAACTGAGATATATATAGATAATGAATATACTGTGATAGATAGAGAATGATACGGACAAAGGGAGAGAAAATGATAGTCTGAGATAAAGAAACTGACAGATCTGAATAGACAGATAGATAGATACATAGATATGAACAGACTGAGATAGATAGATAGATAGATAGATAGATAGATAGATAGATATGAACATATTTACGTAGAGATTGATTTCTTCTCCGATGTTATTATTGGCCTAAGAAAAATATTTTCCATACCATTAACGATCATTTTTTTTCTGGTAAGATTTTATTCCTGCCAGAATAAAAAAAATGATCGTTAATGGCAGGTTTATATTCCAGGTCTTTATTTACTTAATAATTGAGATTTTTCTTCTATAATTTAATTTAAATATAACTTTTTTTTTCCTTCGGGCCTTCGTGTTGCCGCAACTTGACGCACCTGTCGCCGGGATCATTGAGTGCAATTCTCGTATCCCTTATTCTTCATCAAAAAATGAGTTTAATTGTTTTTTATTTATTTACTTTTTTGTTTTTGTTTTCTTACTTTTTTGTAATATTGTGCTGGTGAATTTTAATAGAGACTATTTCTTCCGGTGATCGATGCATTTATTTACAAAGAGAGACAAGTCGATTAGAATGTTAACCACTCAATATCATTCTGTTTCTTTTGTCATGGATCGGCAGGACGTAGACGATCATGGCACTCCACAGCTTTCCTTCTGTAGCTTTAATCAATGTTTGTCCCGTTGATATTTATCTCATTCGTAATTGCGTCATCCATTTACACAAACTCATAATGCAGACTATTTAAGGCTTCCCGCTACTCCTCTTGCCTTCAATTTATCTTGCGTGTATTAAATTCTCCAAACCTACTTTTCTCAATATGTGTACCAGAATTTTCAACTACCTTTTTTTTATTCTAATTACAAATATCTTTTTCGTTACAATTTTCCTTGAAACTTCCTCATCGCTTACATGGTCCGTCCGTGATATTCTCAGCATTCTTAAATAGAAGAACATAACTGTATATATATATATATATATATATATACACATACATATAAGAAGAACATTACTGTATGTGTGTGTGTATATATATATATATATATATATATATATATATATATATATATATATACACATACAGTGATGTTCTTCTGTATAAGAATGCTGAGAATGGATGTGTGTATATATATATGTATATATATATATAAATATATACACACATACAGTGATGTTCTTCTATATAAGAATGCTGAGAATATATATGTATATATATATATATATATGTATATATATATATATATATATATATATATATATATATATATATATATATATATATATACACATACAGTGATGTTCTTCTATATAAGAATGCTGAGAATATATATATATATATATATATATATATATATGTATATATATATGTCTGTGTGTGTGTGTGTGGTGCGATGTGTAAATTGTCGCAATTTTATATTTTTATTTCG
>OZ038497.1:54172497-54212497 GCA_964036315.1 Acanthosepion esculentum | reverse complement strand
TTTCTTTTCTTTCTTTTAGTTCCTGGAACAATCCGGCCAGATAATCAGGAAGATCTAGGCTTGGGGACAGATTTTTCTTCTTTTTTTTTTTTTAAATCTCTCTATCCTGATTAAAACAACTTAACGAGATTCCCACACCAGATTTTCTGGCCATCATCCCGGATTAAAACTGATACGTTATGAGTAGAAAAAGATTATGTCCATCCACTGTATCAACAAGCCCAAGATGTCAGCGCTGCCACACGCATCCCCAAATCTCCCCCAGTAGATTTTGAAGATCAAAGGAGAGGATGCCATTTTAAAGATTGATCCATTTATTTTCTTCCTCGTCATTAGTTCCTGTTTAATAAGAAGAAAACGTTCTGTTAAGATTATCGCATTTGTAATCAACGTAATCCGGGGGGGAAGGTCAAATAAAAAGGGGCTCATATTAAATGGCGGCTTGGGGAAAAATCAGAAATTTTAATAAAGACGATGGTAATAAATAGGGCGTGAAAAAAACAATTTTTTTTTTTTTTTTTTTTTTTTTTTTTTTAAGCTTTTCACCCCAGGCAAGGCTGGAAGCCACTAGCATGCAAGGGGTTACAGAGGATTTGGATCAAGAGCAAATAGGAGTATTAGAGGAAAGGATGTGGAGAAGGATAGAGCATAGATCAAGGGAACTGGAGATGTCGATTGACGTTACACTTGAATAGTTGGAGATCACAGTGATCAGGGAAACAGGAATGAGGAAGGGAGTTCCATAGGCGTGAGGTGCGAGACATGAAGCTATTGGAGTAGAAGAGACGTCTACATTTAACAGTTTCAACAGGGAAAGGGTGGGAACGGGATGCCAACCTCATAGGACGCTTGAATTCATGGAGCCTGGGAACCAGCGATAGCAGCTCATCGGAGCAATTACCATGGAAGTATTTATAAAAGAGACAGAGAGAGGCGACGGTGCGTCCGTGAGAGAGAGACTGCAGACGAGAAGCCAGATCAGGGCCAATTACATTGCATACCCGTCTCTGGATCTTATCAAGAACCTTGACGCAAACAGAAGGGGCTCCAGACTATATATGGCAGCAATGCAAGGGCGGATGGTTGATTTGTAAATTTGGAGGATCGATTCAGGATCTAATAAAATGATGTTATATTAATGGTGTAGTTTGGAAATAACTAAAAAGAAAGGTTTCAAAATCTCAGAGAAATAAATCTAAAAATAAATGTCTAGTAACGCCTTTAAGTAAAAATGTTTTTTTAGAAATCGAAGATATTTCTATGAAGTTTTGCCAACGTTAAAATATGGGGATTTACAATGTACAGCTTAGAGATAAAACAACGTTTGCAAATATCGAGCAGTTAGTAAAGAACAAACTCACTACTCAGTTGTCATGGATCTAACAAGATAAGATTGCCAACCATTATACCACGTAATAATTCATACGTTACAAAATAATGATTTACTAATCTTAACTTAGATGTGGCACAATAGAGCAGGTCGATTTTGGAGTTGTGGTATTTCGCTGAATTTCAAAGATGATGTGTGACATGATAAATAATGACACAAAATATTTTTTCCAAATCCTTACCTTTCTGAGAGGAAACGAGTTTAAAATATTAAGTTTAGGGTCAAAATAGTAGCGTTGGAATTTTATTCTGGTGATCAATGAAAGCATTATAAAAGCAGCCTTATAAAATTTATAATTTACTAGCAGCATGGCCCGGCGTTGCCCGTGCTTGATTCAAAAATCGTCCGACTCATACAGCAATCGCTATCACTTGACTTAAAATATTTTTGCCCTTCCTTGCCTTTAAAGGAGTGCCCTTTGCCGTGTTGATGTTGCTGTATGCCTTACTTCTTGCCTATCTCACACTGCGAATTTTTTTATAAGCTCTATACTAAACATTAAATCTGTTACGAAAAAAGCACTAAACAAAATGAACACAAATATATATATATATATATATATATATATATATATATATATATATATATATATACGTTTTACCACTTTGTCACTGGAAGGGATAATTTCGAGGAGGATATAAATCCAGGGAGAGCTCAATGCAGACTACAGAGCATTATAATGACAATAGGAAGATGGTAACTTTAATTATCCATTTCGTTTATAATTTTTATTTCGTAAAATTGAGATGGACAACTCATCAGAACGAAACATCCTCCACAAATCGAGAAAGTACACCGGACGGACACATTAAATTACGAATCTAATGTGTCTTAATTAACGTCTCCGTCGGTGTTCACGAAATGAAAATTGTAAACGAAAGGGATAATTAAAGTCACCGTCTTCTTATCACTCTCTCTGTATATATATATATATATATATATATATATATATATATATATATATATATATATATATATATATATATATAATTAACTGTTTGACGAATTAATGTATATATTTAAATATATGAATATACCCTCAATGGTTTATTAAAATAATCTGTATATTTTATTTCTTACAGGTATTTGCTCATAAACATTACAAAATATCGCAGCTTAAATGAACAGATTGTAAATGAAAGAAAGCAAATTTTGACCGGTTGGACTTGAAAATTAAATTCATTGTAGGTATATATATATATATATATAAAAGTGAACATAGAAGTCAACACTTAGAGGCGACAGTCTGTATCATGCTAGTGCAATCGATTGCACTAGCATGAAACAGACTGTCGCCTCTAAGTGTTGACTTCTATGTTCACTTTTATATTTACACACGCTCTATCTCTGATATTGAGCACTTTATCCCATTTATCCCATAAATATTGCACACTTTAAGACTATATTTCTTCATATATATATATATATATATATATATATATATATATATATATATATAACGCACACCAATATTTGTAAAATTATTTTTGATACACCCTGTATATATATATATATATATATATATATATATATATATATATATAATGAATTAAATAATATATATATATATATAATTTATTTTAGGATATAAAAATCGCTACACAATTATAATTATGTTTCAACACCATAAATGTGTCTCTTCTGGCGATGTTACACTACTGGCGAGTATAAGTCTATATTTCTGAGATGAGGTATTATGTACATTATTTACATTACATTATTAGTTTCGGCCGTTCTACGCTCCAGCCTTCTTCAGGTGGTTGTAATGTCGAACTGAACCCTTTATTTCGCTCACTGGGTGTTGCGAGACCGATACTTTCCTACATCATGGTCTCTCCCAGTACTATATTATTATGTGAATGGTAGTATCATGGGAGTAGCACCAGTAATGCGCAGCCGCGTACGATACCAATATCGGACACCACTGGATAGTAAGCTCTGCTTACTCTTACTCTAGTCTTTGTAACTTTTCTGTTTAATATATCTTTCTTATCTCTAACCCGTGTTCCGTGTTTTCCTTCCGTGGCCCCTAGTTCGGGTCCACATCACTGGGGTAGACTGTTCTAGTTCCACGTGCCATGTTTTAATGGATGTCAAGGTAAAAAAGGATCCTACTATGAAAACGGAACGTAAACTGTCACAGATACTAATCAAGAACAAGGATCACTTCGCACCTAAAACGTATAGGCAGTTATCGCAGCGTTACACCAAGCTACCTCACATATACCGTCTCCCTAAGATTCACAAAGACGGTATTCCGCTCAGGCCGATTGTTAGTTGCCAAGGCTCTCTGTGCCACCCTCTGAGTCGCTTTCTTGTAGATATAATTAACGCATTGATCGGAAAGTCTCCTTTATAAGTCCGAAACTCAGCCCACTTCATGATGATAATCAAAGATGCTCCCATCCTATCCAACCAGATGGTGAGCTTGGACATGGTGAGATTGTTCACCAAGATACCCTCAGTAGTTAGAGATAGATTGGCCTCTGACTCATCCCTAGAAGAACGGACCAGTATTCCAATAGATAATCTGATGGAGATGTTGACTTTCTGTACAAAACAACACACTTCGGAATGAGATCACACATACATCGACAGGACAGGTCTCACCATTATCACCAGCAATGGCGAATATATACAAGGAATACTTTGAGGAAATGGCATTAGAATCTATATCTCTAAAGCCAACTATATGGTAACGGTACGTAGATGACACCTTCATACTCTGGCCACACCAGGAAGATGTTCAGGTTCTACTGGACCATGTGAACTCAATAAGACCTTTGATACAGTTCACAATGGAGAAAGAGAGTAACAACACACTCCCATTCGAAGAGAGCATGGGTTCAAGACATCCGTATACCGTAAGCAGACATTCACCGGACAGTACCTCAATTTCTACTCCCACCATCCATACAGCGTAAAGAAAGGGATCGTCCGCTGCTTACAACACCGTGCAAAAGTCATGTGGCGACCCAGAGACATTAGATAAAGAATTAGTCAGTATAAGTAGTACCCTACAACGTAACAACTACCCTGGGTACATGGCAGCAGCCTCAAAAAACTGGGATAGGCGGGTACAAGAGGAGGAGGACAACAACACTCAGAAAACAGTCTGCCTGCCTTATGTGAAGGGATTATCAGAGAAAATACAAAGGATCTGCGGTCCATATAACATCAAGACAACCTCCAAAAGCTTGACGACATTTCTCAGATATCTCTCCCGAGTAAGACCCCCCATAGAGGAGAACATGACTAAAGACTGTGTGTACGCTATCCCGTGCAGCTGCGGAAAGAAATATAAAGGAGAGACAGGCCACCCCCTTAAGGTGAGGCTTCAAGAACACCAGAAAGCTGTAACACGAGCGGAAGTGGAAAAATCAGGCGTGGCTGACCACATATGGTGAGAGAAGGGAGATCAACGCCCTCTGTGGGATCAGGTTGAGAACAAGGAATACCATTGGAAAATTCGAAAACTTAAGGAATCAGCACATAAGCCAGGCCACAAAAATCTCCTGAAGCGACCAAGCATAGAAATGAATAGAATATGGGAACCAGTAATAAGTAGTGCCAGAGAAAAGCGATAATAACAAAAAGTTTCAATATGAAATCTGGTAAAAACTGTGTTTAACAGCAAAAATTGCAATATGAGCGCTGGTAAAAATGGTTTCTGAAGACATTAGGTTTATAATACCCAGAAATTCATACACATTTGTCCTCAAGGACACATGGCATAGTGGATAAAGGCGTTGGTTAGATCTAGTGACAGGACCCAGGGAAAAGCGATAATAACAACAAAGTTGCAATATGAGTTAAGGCAGTCGAGAACTTTCAGACGGAAAAATTAACCGGAGATGACTGATAACTGACATCCATTAAAACATGGCACGTGGAACTAGAACAGTCTACCCCAGTGAGCGAAATAAAGGGTTCAGTTCGACATTCCAACCACCAGAAGAAGGCCGGAGCGTACAACGACCGAGACGTTGT
Organism: Acanthosepion esculentum; assembly: GCA_964036315.1. Classification (NCBI taxonomy): domain Eukaryota; kingdom Metazoa; phylum Mollusca; class Cephalopoda; order Sepiida; family Sepiidae; genus Acanthosepion; species Acanthosepion esculentum. The sequence continues at coordinate 54,207,117 of OZ038497.1, read as the reverse complement.
AATAAATATAGGACAAAAATGAGGACAATAGTCCGAATAATGTAAATAATGTCCTGGCGAATAGTTGTATCTGTAGTAATTGGGATTGTATCTACCCATAAGGAAATTGTCTAGTTTTTATATGCAGACAACTTCGTGCCATGGCCTACATTAAATTTTTTGCCGTTGAATTTGAATTTAGCGTCAATCACATTCAGGTGGTTAATCACGGCAAAGCGCACAAGTCTATTTTTTTTTAAAGTATCCTGCTTTTTTAAATCAAATTAATCTTTCACTCGCTAGTAGTTTAACGTCACCTGAAGAGACACATTTATGGAATTGGAACATAATTGTAATTGTGTAGCGATTTTTTAAAACATGTTTTAATATCGTAAAATAAATAATATTTAGCTCTACTATGTATTGGGCCCTCTTTTCAATTAAATGTTACGTAGATTGGAATCATACTCTATTTGTTCTCATTTAACTTGATATATATATATATATATATATATATATATATATATATATATATATATAAAAGTGGACATGGAAGTCAGCACTTAGAGGCGACAGTCTGTTTCATGCTAGTGCAATCGTCAGGCGACTGACGATTGCACTAGCATGAAACAGACTGTCGCCTCTAAGTGCTGACTTCCATGTCCACTTTTATATTTACACACGCTCTATCTCTGATATTGAGCACTTTACCCCATAAATATAGCACACTTTAAGACTATATTTCTGCATATATATATATATATATATATATATATATATATATATATATATATATATATATATATATATATATATTGGGTCGGGATTTTATGAGGTTCTGTTGAGAGGTAGTGGCAGTATAAATCCACTCCTTTCAATTCATTCTTCTTGTTTCGATCTTCCCCGTGTATGTTGGTCGTATTAAAACCCACATTTCTCTCTTCATCTTTTTCTCCCCATACCAGAAGATTGTCCAAAGATTTACATTCAGAAATAACGTAAAATAATGGAAGAAGTAAAAATTATTTGTTCGGCGAAGGATAGCAACTTTAATGATGGTAATCACTGTCTGTAATTCTACCAGCAAAGATGTGCGTTCACTTATGCAACAGCAGAGACCATCAGGAACGTATCGGAGCGCATAGATTCGCAAAGATATGGTACCGCTCCTTAAAAGCCGGGCCTTTCTCATAATATCGGCGGGGGGGGGGGGTGGATTGAAGTGGTGAAAAAGATGCAAAGCAGAGAGACTGTTTCGGATCTACCCATTTTCCCTCACCCGGCTTCTTCTCACTTCGAGCGAGCTTGCGACATGTAATCGGAAACGTCTTTCACAACGAATACCTCTGTTCTCTGCAATTACCAGAGAGATAGCTGAAATTGACGACTTCGGATTTAAGTGGGTGGTTGTTAACCAGCCAGAGCTAAGTGTTCATTATTTCGTGTCGATTCCACTTGAGCGACGCCTTCATCAAAACTTTGCTAATTTTAGACGGTTTGCTCCAGAAGATCCTCTCAAAAGATTTGCAGGGGCAGTAAGGTTAATGAATACTAAAATATTAGGGAGTATCAAAAGTATGTTCGTTTTTTACAGACATTATCATAAGTACATTTAAAGAATATTTCAGCCAGTCATTTATGTGCCATGCGTGATACACGCTTAGGCGATCATGTATCTCTCGATGCATGACTGACGAGGCAGATTTTTTTTCCCCCACAGTAGATAGCCATTTCTTTCTGCGGCCACCCAATACTACAGAACCGGGTCTATCTTGCTATTTACCCATAGCTGGTCGAGGGAGGTCGGAGAAGAAGAGGATTAATACCGTGTATTAGCACGTAACTGAATGTAATGGATTCGACTGGAATTCGAACTCGGCCCTCCGATCCTTCAATCCGAGCCGCTATCTATTACTCCACCTGGATGAGCAGGCTATTATTATTACTACACTTTTCCTGGCTTTTAAATTTTATTTTTGAAGATGTAAATTCTAAATCTAGAATGCCAATTTGAGTTCAACGGTTTTCAATCTAGATGTCAGTCAATTATATGCCATGCGTGATACACGCTTAGGCGATCATGTATCTTTCGAGACATGACTGACGAGGTAGATTTCTTTCCCGCAGTAGGTAGCCTTTTCTTTCTGCGGTAGACCAGTTGTCATCCAAGACTCTAGAACCCGGTCTATCCTGCTATTTGCCCATGGCTAGTGGGGAGAAGAAGAGGATTCATACCGTTCCCAATTGTATTAGCACGTAAGTGAATGTAATGGATTCGAATGGAATTCGAACCCTGTTCTCCAATTCCTCAATCCGAGCTGCTATCCATTACTACACCACCCTATTATTGATATAAAACATGTCTTTTTTCCCAGCATTCGTTTTAGAATCAGAAACCCGATTACAAGCAATAACCCAGAGCAAGCAGAAAATGTGATTTTTTGTTGTTTACGCTTCAGTAAACAAAAGACAATAATTAACCAAAAGAAACGTTAATGGACAAATCTCTTCGAATGATGTTGTCTGTGATTGATAGAACTAATTTTTGGAATTTTCTGGAGATATGGTACACCAGGGAATTTGTTTATTTGTTCTTGAATTCCATTCTTTATCAGACCCAAAGCTCCAACCACAATATGAAATGCTTTGATTTTTAAGTGCCACATTTTTTTCCTATTTTCATGTTCACGTTGCGTCTTCTTGGCTTCACCTTTTCAACTGACTTGAAGTGGGAAAATACATTGAATTAATAGCTGTTGTTTTTTCTCGGTAGATTCCATCTTGTACATTTAAAAATCTACCATTCGTCCGTGATGGGAATACTGTTGCCATATCTGGCTTGGGGTGAATTGAGTAAAAATAATGTTTTTTTTATTTCCTAATTTTTTTAAAAAAAACCTTCACAGAAATGTTTTGTTTTTTTTTGTCAATTGATACGTTCATATACTATTATTATTATTGCGTATGTTTCATCCTCTTGCCAGAGAGTAATTTTCAGTGCCTAATTACCAAGACTCCTCGGTGTCAACGAATAGAAAAGGACACTGTAAGGGAGTTAACCATGCACATTTGGGACGTTTCGATGGAGAGTTTAGATATGTACAATTCTGCACAAAGTAATCTTTTGTAGCTCTGAGATGCTGAAATTCCTATTATAATAGGCATTTCTGCATGTCAGAGGTACTGAGGGATAGATTTCAATTCTTTGTCTATTGAATTAGATTTGACAGTTCTATGTAATTTTGGTGCGCAGCGAACGAATTTTTACTCTGATTTGCTCTCTCGGGTCCTGATTTTGCTCAGCAACCCCTATTCCTTCTTCGTATTTATAAAACCTTTTTTTTCTCAATAATATAAAAATATTCTTAGTTTTGTCATTTTTACTCCATTTTAATATTAGTAAATTAAGCTAAAAATATAATAGAATTCTACAATTTTTAAAACTAGCATTCAATTTTTCTGTAGAATATTCTAAAGAGACAACTACAATATATAAAAGCGAATCGTTTCCGGAGTTATTCAGTCAATTCAATCAATCAGTCTGTCAGTTAATTAAGTTTGGGCATTAACATAATTTTGATTGGGTATGAGATTAATGAGTAATTCTGTTATTATGATTTAATAGATCATTCAATTAGACGTAGATTATGTTGTACATAGTGTAAGTACCTATTTCATAATAAATCCCTATCTGAACCAATTTTTGTATTTATATTTCAGATTTTCTTATATTTATATGAATTAAGGGCTTTAAATACCTTTACACATTAGCAGAACAACCAAGAAATATGAAATACTACTACTACTACTAATAATAATAATAATATACTGTTATTATTATTACAAATGGATGAGAAAGCAGTACGCCAAAAAGTATTGATAGGTTATAAATACTTGCTTGAAATGATTAAAAATAAATCAATATACGAAGTCCAATATACCGATTCATTAAGCCAGGGTGATAAAGGTAGAACTGTAACATGCATTATTATTATTATTATTATTATTATTATTTTTATTTCCTTTGATATCTGGCGTTTACACATTTCTTTCCGGGTCCCGCCCAGGAACCTAAGGTTAGAAATGGCATCATGACACTTTCCACTGCAAAAAAAAAAAAATAATAATAATTACATAGATAAAGCCCTTCGTAAACAGAACACTTTTTTGTATCTCTTTGAGGCATGGACTTCCAGGGATCCCTTCAATCAGCCTACTGGAATTTTTTCAACCAGTCCAAGGACTCCAACTACAACAGGAATTGTTGATGTTCCCATGTGCCACATTTTTGAGATTTCTATTTCAAGGTCCTTGTATTTTGACAGTTTTTCGAATATCTTCAAAGATACATTGCAGTCTGCAGGGACTGCCATATCAATAAGGAGGTACTTATTTTGTTTGTGGTCTTTAATTATTATTATTATTATTATTATTATTATTATTATTATTATTATTATTATTATTATTTCCTTTGTTTTTGGTGTATACTCATTTCTTTCCGACTCCCGACCAGAGACCTAAGGTCAGAAATAGCTTCATGGCATTTTCATCTGAGCATTTTTTGAGAAAAAAACAAACAAACAGAAAACTAAGATCACACATCTTTTACATAGATAAAGCCCTTCGTATGGTGTGGACTGTACTTGTGAGTACAATAGTTTGTATTTCTTTAAGGCATGCGCTACCCAGCGATCCCTTCAATAAGTCTATTGGAATCTTTTCCAATCAATTCGAGGGCTCCAACTACAACTGGAAATTTCAGTGTCGTCATGCGCCGCATTTTTGAGATTTCGATTTCAAGGTCCTTGTAATTTGATTTTTTTTTAATATCTTCAAAGATACATTTCAGTCTGCAGGGGCTGCCATGTCAATAAAGAGGCTCATTTTGTCTTTGCCGTCTCTGATCACGATGTCTGGGGGATGAGCTTTGATTGTTCTGTCAGTGTGTATTGTAAAGTCCCATAAAATTGTTACAGGTCCTATTCTATGTCTGGGTAAGGTTCATACCAATTTGTTGCAGTTTCCTTTCCATAAAAGTTGTAGATTTTCCAGTGCAGATATTGGCCCACTTTGTCATACCCAGTTTTATATTCAGTTGGTACCAATGCCACGCAAACTGATACAAGATGGTCAATTTTTTCTGGATTTTTATCACAGAATCTGCATTTTGGACTAACAATTTTTTTAGTATGTGTGCCTGGTAATTTCTAGTTAGCAAGCTTTGGTCCTGTGCAGCAAGAATAAAACCTTCAGTTTTAGCCTTTAACCCTAAAAGGAAGAATGTTGTTTTCATCGAGAAAAGACTAAGAAGAGTTCGTCAAGACAGACGTGATCGATTAAAATGTTGCGGACAGACATGTTATTGGACTATAATTTTTCGAATCATTTGTTTCACCCGTTTTTGGTGATCCATTCTGGGATATCACTATGATTATTCGTTATTATTAATTTTATTATCATTATTATTATTATTATTATTATTATTGTTGTTGTTGTTGTTGTTGTTATTTTTGTATTATTATTGCTGAGGGAGTAAAACACGAAACAAAACCAACAAAATGAACTTGCAATATAAATATATGAATTCACGTGTATTCCTCAAGACACCCATTGAGCTATGGTCTATGGAATGAGCTGTGTGAAGATATGTGTTGTCCCTTTTGCTAACGACTATACAGACTGCCTTCTTACAACTGATTGCTAACACTTCCTTCCCCTCCTTTCTTTTACTACTTTCCAGCGTAGTTTTTGCAGTTTCTTTTCTGTGTTCGCCATCAACACGGTGTCATCGGCGTATCTTATTTTCTTAAAATTGTACCCACCGATAACTAAATCCTGATAGGTCGTCGCTTCGTTGTTTAGTTAAAATAAATCCAGAGAGACGATGCATTTTTTGCGCCATGTTTTATTTTTGGCAGACTAATTTAAAAAAAAAAAATCACTAATAGTCGACATTTTGATGGCGTCTAAAAACAATGTATTTTTTAAAAAAAGACAAATGTCATTTTCATTATTCATGTGAACCAATGTTCATTTTCAGCAACACCTGGCATAAACAAGGAAGGTTTTATATTTAGCTTATGTGGAAAAATTCGGAAAATGAGATTAATCAACCTCAAAATAAAACGAGGCCAATCACTGCGCCTGCGAGAGTCATGTGACTCTTGCGACAAAAGCCCCTATGTCAAAGATGCATCTTCTCTTTCAGTCCACCACGTTACCAGGCAACGCAAATCAATGCTGTTCTCTCCACCACAAGAACCAAACAATGGCATCAGTTTACGGGAGGACAGAACCGACAATTTTCTTTTTTTATGTGACGTGTCACCTCAGGACGTAGGCGCTCAATACTCTCCAAAACTTCTTGCCACTTTTAGCTCAAAATAAATTGTCTATTCGTTATTTCTAAACCCTGTTCCACCATCCAAGTTTACTAAGTATGTTATGCGTTATTTTCCTCTGACCCTCTTGTCTTCAATCTGTTCGGTGTTTTTAATTTACACGCTTATATATATTTTTAGATCCCAGAAAATAAACTTGATAAGGCTGGGACGAAACCGGTAGTTCTTTTTTAGCTTTTTAAATTGCCATATAAAGTTTGCCTATTCCTAGCTGTCATTACATTTTGTACCATAAAAAACTTATTTAAATAGTACAGACTGGTGTATTTCTTTCTCTTCGAAAGCTGTCGTCAAGATTGTTTGTGCGCACCTGACTTACCAATAAACCTCCATAAAATAGCTTAAAAGTAAAAAAAAAAATGATATATTATATATGTTCCGGGAAAGATTATAATACAAACAAGAAAGAAAAGAAAACTATGAAAATTAATAAATATATATTCCGTGAAAATTTTTTCTTCAAATTACTTTTTCGAAGAACAGATATTCTTCTTTCGCAGACATGAATAATAAGGAGAATATAAAGTCTTACTTCGAACGGTTCTATGTGGTAGCATACCTAGAGACGATAATGGGTATGTCCCCATTCACATAAATACAGTAGTAAATACTGTATGTTGGTCTGCAGTTGGAGATTCGTCTCCAGCTGTGCTGTTCAATCTCTCTGCCTCTGGGCGGAGAGGATCCCCAGACGAAGCTATGTCGAAGGGCAGAATCTCGTCTCGGGAAACAGCTACCCGACCCCGTTTTATACGGGGTCTACGGGTAATTTTTGGCTGAGCCTACGGGCTGGGATATCCCACATTAAATTCGGCCCTGTGCCACATCTAACCGCGTGGGGAGGTTGGTAGATATCCTGCAGTTGGAGATTCGTCTCTAGTTGTGCTTGTCAAACTCACTCCCTCCGGGCAGAGAGGATCCCAAGACGAGGACATACCGAAGGGCAGAGTCTCGTCTCGGCAAACAGCTATCCGATCCCGTTCTATACGGGATTTACGGGGAATTTCGGCCTTGTGACACATCTGACAACATAGAGCGGTTGTTAGATATGCTGCAGTTGGAGATTCATTGTGGAATTCACTTGACTCACTTCTAGCAGTTGACTACTACTTCTACGCGCCGCTGGCGAATCTTATATGTGTTGTTCTTGTCCTACGTATTATCGTTCATTACCAATCTATTTGTGATTGTTCTATTCATTAACCTTCTCTAAGTTACAAGATTTGGTGACAAGGATGAGATCAAAATTACAAAATTTTGGTGAATAACTTTTCAGGCATCAATATTTTAGTTATGGTCCGAACGAAAGACGCGCCACTTCTGAAATAATTTAAGTGAGACTTAATTTACTGTAGAGGCTTCTGGTATCTCAATAATAAACCACGCCCAAACTGAAAGACTATACCATGTTAGAGAAAACGCATGTAGACAAACTGTTCTTGACATAGATTGAACCTTTTTTTTAAAAATCGTATTTAACCCAAAGGCAGTGAAGCCACTAAGACACAAGATGTTACTGGGTGAGAGTGAATTAGAAAACAAATACTATATAGGAGCGAGAAATACTATGTAGGCTCGGGTAAAAATTCCTTATAGAGCACGTAAAATCGGGAAAGTGACTCCGTTTTTACGTGGCCTATAGGGAATTTTTACCCGAGCCTACATAGTATTTCTCACATATACCCCACTTTAAAACTCTGTCTTGTGCCACTTCTTGCTGCATGGGGTAGCGGGTAAATAATTACTATGTAGGAGCGAGAACAATAGAAAAGTTATCAAGAACTATTTCACATATATGAATGAACGTGGTAATAAACTAACCTACTTTCCCGTGATATAATTCTACTTGGCGAACGTGGAGCCTTAAAACTAACCTAATAATTGAGTTCAATTCCTGGGCCAGGCCCTGTAGTTAAACTGAATGGAAACAGAGCGAGCAATAACTGAAGTAAAATAATTACTAGACAAGATATCGATAGATATGAACAGTAGAACGAGAACAATTTATACCTGGAGATTAACGGGTTCAGTTCGAATTTCCGTTTAGGTTAACCGGATCCAAATACCCCTGATGAACACCGGAGACCTCAAGGGCCGAAAGGTCGTGATTATAACAACAAAGATGAGGACAATAGGGGGCATATAAACAGTGTAAATAATAAAAATTCTTCATCCCAGAAATTCAAACAGAAAGAGAATTAATGTCTATTAAATAGTTTAAAATGATAGAAAATGTTTCATGTAACAAATCTTTCGTCCATTAAATTCTTCTATGTTGGAAAATTGCGGGCATCTTTTTTCTTCTTTTTTTAAGCATTTCTCCTCATGCAAGGCGGGAGTGCCACTAGCACACAAAGAGCTATAGAGGGTGGGAGCAAGTGCAAAGAGGCGTGAGAGAGGAATGTATGAAAAGAACGGGGTATTAGATTAAGGCATCTGAAGATGTCGATTGACATTGCATTTGAATATTTGAAGATTATAGCTATCAGGGAAGCAAGTAAGAGGAAGGGAGATCCACAGACGGGAAGTGCGAGATTATGAAGCTATTGGAGTAGAATAGACCGCTACATTTAACCGTTTCAACAGTGAAAGGTTAAGGCTGAAATGCCAACCTAGTAACTTGCTTAAATTCATACAGTTTTGGAATCAGTGAAAGTAGTTCGTCGGGGCAGTTACCGTGAAAGTATTTGTAGAAAAGACAGAGGCAAGCGATGGCACGTCTCTGAGAAAGTGACTGTAGACGAGATGCCAGGTCAGGACCAATCACATTACATATCCTCTCTGGATTTTGTTGAGTACCTTGAGACGAACAACGGGGACTCCAGACCATATATGGCAGGAGTATTCCGTGCAAGGGGGAATGGTTGATTTATATATTTGAAGGATGAAAGGCGAGAAAAACTTCCTGGAGCGACACAAAGAACCAATTTTCCTTGTGGTAGATTAAGCTATTGATTCAATGTATTTGTTCCATCTCAGGACAGCAGACAGTGTGAGACGAAGCCGGAGCAGAGAAGCGCTCTCGTTTCTTCTTCGTCTTCTTCTTCTTCTTCTTCTTCTTCTTCTTCTTCTTCTTCTTCTTCTTCTTCTTCTTCTTCTTCTGTTATGTCCTGTGTCACTTCAGGACATGGGTGAAATAGCTCCGCACGACTTTAAAAGAAAAGATATTTACCGAACAATGTTTTATTTGTTGGAGGACCACGTCAGTAGTTCACGATTGCAGTTGAAAACCGGTGAGAACACCTAGAAAGATATCTTTTCTTATTATTACTTAACTGGAAGTTTTTTTATTTTTATCTTCGGCTGAGGAACAAGATAACTAATGAGGTCGTTGGGAAATATCGAAATCGCAGACGTGTGAAACAATGTCCATTGTCTTTGTCACAGCAGTGAATCGATGGCCACTATTATGGGATCGATAGGAAAAATCACAATCAATAGACGACTGAATGGAGGAGAGGGTCAAGGTTGACAGATTTGTTCCATGAAACATTTCTATCATCTTAAATTATCTGTTCATCTGAGGCGTAGATAGGTTACTGAAGTTAAGTAACTATGAACCTGGACAATACCAAGATGGGTGACTGCTTGGGAATAACAGGTGATGTAACCTTTGGGTGTGCGGTGTGTAATGCATAATATCGATATTTTTAATTGGAGAACCGATTTCGAATTACCGGTGGGTTCGTTTCTTTTACACTGAATCACTTCTATATCCTTGTCTTTCTTTTTTCTTTCTTTCTTTCTTTCTTTCTTTCTTTCTTTCTTTCTTTCTTTCTTTCTTTATATGTCTCGTTTCCGACGCAATCAAAACAGAATAGTTTATTATTTATGAGGTATTTGCAGGAGACGTTTATTTATTTATAGACAAATCCGCGTCTTACGAACCATTCTCTTCATAATAATTTTAAAATAATTTAGCAGACCATGTTATTTATTTACGGTAACTCGATTTTTGGCGATTGCCTTGCTCGTGTTCTGTTATTCAAAACTGTGCGTCTGAAAAATGCCACTTTTATCGCGGTCTCCAAACTTCTCGGCCTTTTAGCTAAGATCTAAGTCTAGTATCTGTTCTTATCATCTTAATTTAATTCTCTCTCTCTCTCTCCACGTCTATCTTCTCTTCTTTCTTTCCTCCTTTCTCGTATTAAATGTCTTTTCTGTTCTTTCCAAGTGATCAAAGCGGAATAGTCGATTATTCACAAGATATTGGCGGGGTGTAACGGTCAGGTGAATTAACGAATGTATAGACAAGCAGAATTATAATAGGATAATCCAAGACTTAGAGAAGAGCGTGATTTAAAAAAGAAAAGATATAGTGTTTGACAATGTTCAACAATATTTCGACAGTATGTCTACATTCTTCAAGTGATGTTTAAAAACTGCTTACAAGTATAGATATTCAAACTGGTTTGGTTAAATAATTTAAACCATATCCCTATTTATTTTACATTTAATCCTTTCATGTCCAGGAATTAATTTCTTGGTGGCTATAAAAAAAATTGATCAAGAAAAATACCAAAATTTTATTTATGGTAACTGCATTTTTGGCGATCGCTTTCCGTCGTGAAATACAGTACGTCTGAAAAAATGGTGTCATCTTATCTCGGCCTTTTGGCTGGAATCAAAGTGTGGTATCTGCCCTCGGGCGGATAAACTACATTTTCTCTCTCAGTTTTGTTTATATCTTCAGGCAGGTCGCAACTAAAAATATTATTGATGGGTGCCTGGTCTAAGGAAACAGCTCCCTTCTGCAGCACCTTCCTCATTTCTCTAAAGAAGAGAGGGATGGGTTGTAATATCTATGCTAGGGCAACCGACGGTTTCGGGGTCTTGACTATTTTGGGACCTTAGCCGGGTGCACGGGCTCGGGCTCCCTGCATTAAAATTACCTTGTGTTACTTCCTGCCAGCACGGGGCGGCAAGAAAAAATAAAATGTTCTCAGCAGTTTTGCTATGAGCAAAGTGCAGTCAGTCAGTTATGTGAAATGCGAGATACACGCTTAACCGTTCACGAGGCAGATTTTTCCCGCAGTAGGTTGCCATTTCTTTCTGAAGTAGACCACTTGCCATCCAAGGCTATAGAACCCGGTCTGTTCTGCTATTTAGCCATAGCTGGGGGTGAGAGAAGAGGTTTCATACCTTTTCCATGTAAGTGAATGTAATGGATTCGACTGGAATTCGAACTCGGTTTTTCGATTCCTCAATCCACGCCGCTATCCATTACTCCACTGGGCCTCCAAAGTGCAGTACTTGTTCTTATCAGCATAATTTGATTCCTTCACTACGTTTCTTTCTTTCTTTCTTTCTTTCTTTCTTTCTTTTTCTCACCGATTTCGAGTAGTGTCTTTTCCCTTATTTCCACATGATCAAAACAGAATTGTCCATTATTTAAGAAATATTGGCAGGGCGTAACGGTCGTGCGAACTAACGAAAGGATGGACAAACAAAGTTATAATAAGATAATATAAGTAATATTTTGACGTTTTTCATCTGTCGATCCTCATATGTACTTTTCTTTTAAAAAATTATACCGAACTCTCAAATTTTCTTCCTCATGTTTTCTAATGTCTTAAAATCTATTTTTACTTTTATTTTTCGGCCAATTATATTCACTTCATTTCTTTTTATTCATTCACTTACCATCTCCCAGTAAATCCCTTTTCTCTTCCGGCAACTATCTAAGTTACAGAAGCTATAACTTAACCGGATGTACTCTGAACTCAAGCGCGTGTAATGGCGTTTGTTTCTTTGTAGCTGTCTGAATAGGTTTAGAGAGCAAGTGTTAGCCGTAAGATTAACCAGACTTTAAAATAAAATAGTTTCTTATGCCAAAACATCACGTATACGAGAGGCGGTCGTAAAGACTTCAACCGAACGCTCTTCACAAAAATAAGTATATTAATGACCCTGTATCAAATCATTGATTTAAAGGAAATGTGGCAGAACGAGAATACCCCAGCATTCATTCGTGCAATACAATTTTCTTTATTTATTTTCTTTTATCGATTTCACTCCAGGCAAAGGGGTAAATCCACTAAGACAAAAGGGGTTACTTAGTGTGGATGAATTAGGAACAGAACCATTAATAATGACCGATAATAAAAAGAGTAATCAGGAGGACAGTAAATAGCCAATGACATTGCATTTAACTTTTTGCAGATTAAAGTTGGGAAAGTGACTGAAGCTGCCAGGGTCAATAATATTGCTTCTCGCTCGTGGAACTCCCTTCCGGCTCCATACTTTCCAGTCTACTTACTCTGCAAAAATTTAAATGTAATGTCAATCCCTGTCCTGGTTATGACGATAAACTACATCCGCCTCCTGGGTAAGACGATAAACTATGTCCAGCAGTAAAACCTCTGATCAGGAAGTTTTGAGGAGAGTGGAACCCCCTCTTAATTGCTGGTGTTCCCAGGTTCACCCTAACCCGGGGTGGTAGCACCTGTTAGGGTTCCAGCTATGGACAAATAGTCAACCCCGAAACTGGGGTAAAAACACTATGAAAGTGTAGAAACAAGTTTTAATACCAGAAATACTTTGTAAAAACATTATTTCCATCAATAAATTTTTGAAGAAAAAAAAACTATTACCAGCAATACATTTTGAAAAAAAAATTAGCAACAATGATTTTTAATAAACAAATATTACTAGCAATACATTAAAAAGAAAATTACCAGCTATATATTTTTGAGGAAAAATATTACCAACAATACTTTTTTGAAAAAAATTATTACCAGCAGTATATTTTTGAAGGAAAAATATTACCAGAAATAGATTTTTTGACAAAACAAAATATTATCAGCAATAAAAATTTTGTCGGCATTAAATAACCCATTGAGGTGTTGATATGCCGTAAAACAAACCAAACCAAACTAAACCAATGTCAAACCCTCTCTGCTGTTCTCCTGATTATTCTATTCTCTTTCTGCTCATCATTAATGTTTCTGTTCCTAATTCTTCCACACCCTGTAACCCCCTTGTGCCTTACTGGCTTTACTGCCTTGCATCGAGTGATACCGAATAATAAAATCTACTCTCTAGTCTGGTATGCATAAATTTCATTGTTCAAAGAAACTTTGAAATCAGTAGCAGAAGCCGTATGACTTAATGTCTTATAAAAGAAGTGTGCCTTAACCTTATGCTACGGGAAGACTAGACAAAACTCAATTACACTATATAAGAAATGCAGATCTCTCTGACTTTATATAGGGTGACCCAAAAAAACAGGAATTTTTGAAGTGCGTATTGCCAGACATGAGCAAGTGGCAACACTGCGAGACAGTGACCTTGAGCAAGTAAACATTTCGCCATTTTAGTAACGAGAATGAAATTCACAGTATCACATCTGAGATGTTGCAGCAGTCAATGAGGAATCTCAACAGCAGATTTCAAGAATGCATTCGTACAGGAGGACGCCATCTACAGGACGTAATTTTTAAAAAATGAAGATTCCATCATTGTTTCTTAAATGACATGTATTAAGGTTTCTATTACTATGAATTAAATATTTTTCTTCCATCACTCTTGGTTTTATTGGATTGTTAAAAAGTTCCCGTTTTTTTGGGTCACCCTATATTTTCGTACTCGAAACTTAAACAGTAAATTTTCAAGCAATTAATAGACTTTTTAATTTATTTAATGGGTATACGCATTTTAGTAGATAGACCTGTTTCCTTAAATTGTGAAATACATTTTTTAAAAAAGTGCCTCTCCACATGACGCGTACCTGCATTCATATTTTAATTTGAGAACCCCCAACTTCCTGTTGCGGGTACATTACCATTATGCTACGTGAAGGCATTACATCAATATTTTAGTTATGGTCCGAACGAAAGACGCGCCACTTCTGAAATAATTTAAGTGAGACTTAATTTACTGTAGAGGCTTCTGGCATCTCAATAATAAACCGCGCCCAGACTGAAATTGTTTTTACAGAATAAAATGAGAATACGATTTTGATTTCTGTCGAGAGGAACATTTTCTGTAATAATGTAATATGACTTTAATATTTCAACCTGTGTGTGTTAATTTCGATGTTTGAAGTAAAATAAAGATGTCTATGTATACAGGTGTACCCGCTTAATATAAATTTCATACTATCAGTAGTATTAGTAATAATAATAATAATAATAATAATAATAATAATAATAATAATAATAATAACATAGTAATAAAACAGTAATAAATAATATGTCACATTAAATAAAATCCATTGGTTCATCGCACGTTATTTTTAGAAAAAATAATGAAAATGTAACATCCTGTCTGCTTTTTTTATCATAATCCTTTCATATTCACGAATATTTTTCTGTATATTACAATTGAATAAGGCAAGAAATGCACTGTATCAGTTAGAATCAGTTTTTCCCAAGTACTTTCCATCTCTTTCAGAGATCATCATCAGGAGTACAACTGGTAAGCTAAAAACTGTGTAGCTATCAATTACTGATTTTTTTCTGTTTATTTAAAGGCTACGACTGAGAGTTATGCTTTAGCGTTCAATAGAACCTAAATAGTTATTCATTATGGATTTTTTTTCTTTTATGTTGGAATGTATATATGTGACACCCACCGTCCTGATCCTTGGTCAGGGCACCATTTGTGACACCCAACCCTCCTCTGTCCTGGTCAGGGCACCACTTGTGACGTCGGTCCTTTGTGACGGGCTAACCCTGGGACATCGGTTGAAGTCTGGTTGGGTTCTAGCACCAACTTGTCGTACTCGGCTCGCTTCCAACGCCTGGTCACCGAAGCAACTGCTTTGATCTCGATTCAACCTACCCACGTTGTGATTTGATCTTAGGTTGACGAGATCAATCAGACGTCGGACCGTAGTGCCAGCCGAATCCGGGTCAAGGAGATACTGCACAATAATGTAGACAAAAAAACAAAAGCACAAACAACAACTTCAAGGCGAGCGACTGGTTAGGAATAGTGATTAATTTTATGTCGGTTTGTTGAGTTACAGGAGTGCGTCTCTCTCTTTCTCTCCCAGCCCGAAGAAAAAAAATGTGGATTGTAACACTTTTGCGTTCCTTAACTAGGTCTGGATATCGAGATGGCGAATATAAGTCAGACTTCTATAATTTGTTCTTGGTTAGAAGTCTAGTCGGAAACTTGTTTTGATGGGAAATCTAAAGTCGGTCTTCAACAAATCTGTTCTTGGTTAGAAGTCTAAGTCGGAAGGCATGGAATCGTGCGGTCACCTGTGAGAGGCGCGTCTCTCTGTCTCGACTTTCCTCGACGAACTCAGCTCTACTCTGCGAACTCTCCTCGACGAACTCTCCTCGACGAACTCTGCGAACTCAGCTCTGAAACACCCGTAGATGTTTGCTTATATGGACGCCGATCAAAACCTGGCGTGGGGTCGGACGTGGTGTGGCCACCACGTTGATTTCAAATCCCCAATAAGGATTTTCTTTGTTTTCGGCCAAAAATAATTATCATTTTCCGTATTTGGAAATCTTATTCCACTCCCACCCTCTTCTGCTCTCATATGGGTATCTCACCATACTTTAGAGGGCGTCAACGGTTTTCCCACTTCCTCGCAGTAACATCTCATACCTATCCTCTCAATGGGCGGTGGCGGCCTCCTCTCTGCGTCACATGATCATCTCCGCCTAGCTATTCGGCCAATAGGCGTCAACTGATAATCTCAATTTTTATCCAACTTCACGGGATATGTTTTTTTTCAACCAGGTTTATCCGTCAACATTAAGTGGAAGATTCTTTTTTGGCGAAATTGGGTTAATTAAAATACCCTAACATAGCCTTCGTTATCACAAACGAACTTAAACAAAATGCAGATGTCCCGTCCAGGCGACACCCCACTCCAGGGCTCTGTGTGCGGTTGGCAGACGACCCATCAGCTACTGATAACAGCCAATGTTTTATCTGCCCAGAGCTCTGGTGTCCCTCAACTAATTTTCACGACAATGACCATCAAAATTTTCGTGGGTGGCATTCTTTCCTTCTCTTATCATCTAAGATGTTAAGTCCTGTTTCTTTCTCCTCTTTCTCTTTTTCCTTCTTTTGTCCTCGCAAATAATTTGGCATATCACACTTCCACGAGAAAGTAAAGTGGTTATCTTGAATCGCACTTGAAAAATGACAAAACAAAAAATCTTTTTTTTCCCTTTTTTTTCACCGATACTCTGTTTGGGAAAATAAAAAAAACAAAAAGAAAATCGCTCAGTATGTCTTTCGTTATATCTATCGGTGTAAGTAATCGCTCAGTATGTCTTTCGTTATATCTATCAGTGTAAGTAATCGCTCAGTATGTCTTTCGTTATATCTATCGGTGTAAGTAATCGCTCAGTATGTCTTTCGTTATATCTATCGGTTTAAGTATCCCCGTAATTAACTTCTGTGGTTAATTAATTGATTAATTAACCCTTCCGTTCCTAAATAGTGTTACATATATTTATATGCAGTCCTGTGCAAAAGTAGGTGAACCCTGAGAAAATTTTTAAAATGTCGCTTTTTTCAGGATTATAAACTAATCTTAATTAAACTGTATATTTTTTAAGAAAGAAACGTTATTAAATCAATTACAAACCACTTACAATATTTTTATCAAGCTAGAATAAAAATATTAATTAAAAATTAAGAGTTCTAAAATTAAGTTAACCTTTACATACAATATTTGGCGACTGACCCTTTTTAGGTTACCACGTCAACCAGTCTTTTTCTATATTTTTAAGACGTTTCTGAGTGCCTATTTTTGACCATTCTTCCACAATTAGTCGACTGTACCTGGGTTTCTTGCATGCACTGCCTTCTTTCACTTGAATAACAGATTTTCAATTGGATTAGGACTATAACGAGGCCAGAGCAACACTTGAAATTTGTTTTTACGAACCCATTCTTTTGTGGATTTGCTATGATACTTCAGACCATTTTCCTTTTGGAAGTTGCACCTCAGACATAAACCCAGCTTTTGAACTGAGGACAAGATACTTTCATTCAAAATTGCATAGTGTCTTGCAGTGTCAATTCTGCCGTCAATGTGTATGGCAGCAAACACGCCCATATCTTAATGCAGTTGGCGCCATGTTTAATATCAAAGTCTTCTTCTTCAAAAGCCGTATTAGGATCTTGCCAGATATACCATCTATTGTTCCTCCCAGAAAGCTCTAGTTTGGTCTCATCCGGCCATAAAACTATTTGCCAGAATGTGTCTAGTTTATGAATATGAACTTTGGTATAATTTATGGGAGAATGATTGTGCTATTTCGTAAGCAAGCAGTTGCTTTTTCTAGGCATTCTACAATCATAATAAGCATTGATCAGATGACATCGCACTGTAGATGTATGCACAGTAAATCCGACATTGGTGAGAGAGAATTGGGTAACCGCAAAAGTTACTGCAGGATTTGCTTGGGCTTGCCGAACTAGATGTCTATTTTCTCTTGCTATTATTTTTCGCGGGCGGCCACTTCTTGATGTGATACCGTCATACCAAAGGCTTTCCATTTATAAATAATTTGCCACATGGTGTAGAAGTGCACTCCAAATCATTTTGCTAGATTTTTTCAGACTTCTGCATCACTATAGATTTCACCTATGCGATTTTTTAAATATTCAGGAAGTTCTTTTGATCTTTCCGTATATATATATATTTAAAGTTTGTCTCTAACTGCAATTTTTTGCATACACAATGAGCTATATTGCTGACTGCAGTAAACACAGATTACCAAAAAAATAAACACGTATCATGTTTATTTTTATATGTGCACAAAAACTTATTTGCACTGGTAGCCATATAAAACGAGAATACAGTGTAAAGCGTTCACCTAATTTTCACATTTTAATTTTTGATTAATTTTTTTATTCCAGCTTCATTGAATATTGAAATTGATTTAATAAATATTTCTCTTAATGAATATAAAGTTGAATTAAGATTTCTTGATTATCTGGAAAAAGAGACAATGATTTTAAATATTATCGTAGGGTTCCACTTATTTTTGCACAGCACTATATATATATATATATATGTATGTATGTATGTATATATATATATATATATATATATATATATATATATATATATATATATATATATATATATATAAATAAAAGTGAACATGGAAGTCAGCACTTAGAGGTGACAGTCTGTTTCATGCTAGTGCAATCGTCAGGCATTATGGGTAGTCTATTTTGGCGGTTACTTTTACCGGAAGTCGCTTATTTGTTTATTTATGTCAAATTATTTTCCTTGATTTTTGTTTGTTTTTTTTAATTTTATTTTTATTTTTATCTTATATATTTATTTATTTATTATTTTATATAAGATAAAAATAAAAATAAAATTAAAAAACAAACAAAAAAACAGGCAAAATAATTTGACATAAATAAATAAACAAATAAGCGACTTCCGGTAAAAGTAACATATATGATGCTGAGAATATATATATATATATATATATATATATATATATATATATATATATATATATATGTATATATATATATATGTATATATATATACACACATACAGTGATGTTCTTCTATATAAGAATGCTGAGAATATATATATATATATATATATATATATATATATATATATATGTCGGTGTGTGTGTGTGGTGCGATGTGTAAATTGTCGCAATTTTATATTTTTATTTCGCACATGCGCCATGTTTGTTTCTGATTATGTCGCCGGCACACTATAGTAAGGTCCGTTGAGCACCATCTCCGAGGAAAAGAGCACCATGAAGCAATTCACATCGGCAGAAATTTAGAAACGGCATGATATACTGCTTGGCGTTCATGCTGGAGCTCCAATACGACAATTGCAGAGTGTTTGTTTCAATTATTATTATCTGTTCATGTTGTTTGTTCACACAAACATACCTCTCTACCCCGATGGTTTCCATGAGAATACACACACATATACACGTACACACATATATACTGAATTAAATAGAGTAGACTGAAGATGCATATGTATAAATGTATACTCTCACAATTACAGACACCAATCTATATTTCTGTGTATATGTGTGTGCCCTTACTTGTATGGGTATGTTTGTTTATCTGTCATGTATCTATCAACAAACTGCCTTATCTCTCGTGTCCTCCAAACGTTTTTAACTATCCACAGCCACTCTGCAGACAATTAATCATAAATCTCATTACATCTTAACACTTTTGTCGGAATATTGTCTTAAAAGATAAATCAGCGCACGATACATTAAAAGCATTCACTAGAACGTCAACAAATTTGGCCTGTCTGAAGCAACCCCTCCTTCTCTCTCTCTCTCTCTCTCTCTCTCTCTCTATATATATATATATATATATATATATATATATATATATATATATATATATATATATATATATATATATAGTAAAACCTTGAATAAACGGTCCCAGAAACTACGGAAGTATGATTTAACGGACAAAATCCGTGGTTGGAGCACAAAACGCCCGCGCGTAGCGAGCAAAGTCCGTTAGTTCCAGAATAGTCTTCTGTTGTTTACGGGCGCAATCAACACATAGAGCCCGGTAGTTCCGGGAATAGCCGCTGTTTACTTGAGCGTTCGTCGTGTACACACATACATTGTCTCTCGAACATTTTATACTGATTTTGGTGCAATATGCAGTATTTTTTTGTCAAGCCTTTCACTGCGACATCCAATAGTAAAGTAGGGGTGAAAAGGAAGCGCACAGACCTTAATATTAGTGACAATTTGGAATTTATTAAGATGTTGGGGGCCGGATTTTCCGTGGCCAGAGTATGTGAGGAATATGGCGTAAGAAAGGGACACACGTATATATTTACATTTATATACAATAATTCTTTTTACTGTACAGAATGTTTTTAAGCATCGAAAAAATGAGCTTCAACTTAACGGACAAACGGCGTTAACGGACGACCATCTCCCTAAAAGTCCGTTAAATTAAGGTTCCACTGTGTATATATGAGTTCTTGCATACATATGAAGAAATTCATCTTAAGCACATATGAGGCTGGATAAAAAAAAGTACATTTCAATTAACCCCCACCCATCAAAACATTTATAATACCCTTCCTTTTCTTCTTTTCCCCTTCTTCTCTTTCCTTCTTCACATCCTCCCCCTCCCTTTCTATTACACAGAAATCGCCTGAGGATACCGTAAAGTTGAAACCAAGGTAGTAGATTCAACTGATCTCCTAACGTTTAAAGTATATATATATATATATATATATATATATATATATATATATATATATATATATATATATATAGTGAGAGAGAGAGAGAGAGAGAGAGAGAGAGAGAAAGATAGATTTTTTTACGGTTTATCAAACATTTACGGTTATTTAAAGCCGAAACATTTTTGTATTGTAAGAATATTTTTGAGATAATAATGATTTTCTTTTAATACAAGTCTTATAATTCAACCCATAGCTGGGTGAAGAGGAGGTGAATTATTCAAGGGTATTTAAGTAACCCGACTGGAATTAGAACTCGGCTCTCCGAGTACCAGGTATTCGGATGTGTGTGTGTGTGTGTGTGTGCTCGCGCGTGTGTGTGTGCGCGCGTGTGTGTGTGCGCGTGTGTGTGTGCGCATGTGTGTGAGTGTGTGCGCAACTTTGCGCCTACTCTATATCCCGCTAAAATGCTATAAATAACAACAGTTGCACGACCCATTATATATATTCTTGTTCAATTATTTCTTTCTGATCAAGTACATTGGACGAAACTTAAGGTAGATTTGCTTAACGGTACTCTATCGCTGCACCAGGGCCACAGACACATTGCCAAACATGACTGAAGAGCCTAGTCAGCCTTCTAATTAACCCATAGCTTGGAGAGAAGAGATTGGTTCATACCTTTCCCAAAAGTATTTACGCTTAAGTGAATGTAACGAATTCGGTTAGAATTCGAACACTGCACTCCTATTTCTTCTTTCGCCGCGATTTTTACTCCAACTGCACACTCCCTTATAAGGCACCAATTATCAAGATACACCTGAATTTGTACAAATAAAACATCCATAAAAATAAATTTCTTTTATTTTTAAGTACCTTGTATTTTTCAAGTGTGTGTGAACACGACTCTCCACAACTTCCTGAGTGACTTTTGATCCCCAGCTAGCTTTCTTTGTCCTTCTCTTCCCACATTTTCAGCGCTGTTTCTCGGTGTTTCACTTGATGTCAGTAAAGTCGAGATGCTCTTATTGGCTTATGGCCAAATCACATCGAAACACCGGTTCTTATAAGATCACTAAAGTTAAGCGACGTCGAGCTTGGTTACTACCTAGATCGGTGACCGCTTGGGAATACCAGATGTTGTAAGCTTGGTTGTGAGAGTGGTATAAAGACCTTACGAGCAAGTCAGGTGGAAACACCGGTTCGCGAACGAACACCGAAGTTAAGTAACGTCACGCCTGCTCAGTGCATAGATGGGTGACCGTTTGGAATACCAGGTGCTGTAAACTTGGATGTGCAAGTGGGATAGAGCTTACACTAAAATTATATGCAATAAATTCAAATTATATATTTGTAAAATATATTTATTTCATTAATATTTTTCTTGCGATAATTTCCGGTTGCATTGGTATAAATACAATCAGAATTTGTATATCCTAATTATTTCAATAAGACGTTGAAGATGGGCTCCTTGAAGACGTCCAAGAACTTATGGTTTTCGCAAAGAGAATGGTGTCGGTCTTCGTGGTGGACAAGCGTACGCGCAAAATAATCGCTCCACGAAAGACACAATTGTCCCTGGGTATAAAACCCCAAAGAGTAATAAAAGGTTCTGGGTTTTTCATGTGGGACGTACTGCTGTGTCGCGATTCGGATGCGTGGGGCGCCTTCTGGAAGGAAGAGGCCCATAGAAATTTGCCATCCTTGAGAAGTGTGCATTCGTGCGAGGAGGAGGCCCACCGTTTACCCCGAGCCGAATGCTCCTTCTACTATGAATGTCGTCTTGCTCTGAAACACCTCTTACGGGTATCAGATGGCCTCTCCAACGTCCAGGCGCTGTCTCGTAGGGCATTATATCAAATTGGGGTGTGTCTTATACACCCATACGTCTTATATGCCGTCAAATACAGTAATTCAATTTTAATTCAATTCCTTTGAATTTACACTTTGCTCACAAGTTCAGTCCGGGGTATCGTCACAATTTGTCAGCAGGTTTAGGTTTTCTTCGCGTTATATTTACGAAGCGACCACCCAGGATGATAAATGTTGGATAAGACATGGCATTTCAGTACTCTCGTCTTTGTTTCCTGTCTCTTAATATTTTGTTTAGCTTCTGGAAGGCATTTTTGGGTTTCCGCGCCACACTTTTCGCCGTCCAGATCGTTGTACTTAGTTCATTTTGATATCGCTTGCATTTTTGACTCTCTGTGTTATTAACGATCATACGTGGCCAAAATTGTAGGTTTCAATTTCAGTCGGTTTTTATAATTTATATTTTTAAGAGACAGCATAACTTAATGTTAAAATATATACCTGGTGTAACAGTAAAATTGTCCAAATCGTGAAACAGCAAAATTGTTCAATTGTTATATTAAGTTCTGAACCGTTGTAACGTAGAAATGATTAAAGATATCTTACTGGAATTCTCCGAAGTTTTTATAACACTATTGGACTGTACTTGGAGCAATAAGAATGTATAATTACTCTCCATGCTTAACAGAAGAATCGTGATGAAATCGATCATAAACGAAAATGACATGTTCATCATTAATTAATCATAGCTCGGGATCGCAAGCTCATGAATGATTGATATAATGTTCAAATACACACACACACACACACACACACACACACACACACACACACACACACACACACACACACACAGACACACACACACACACACATACCTATATATATATATAGAATCTAGGTAGAGCTCAATGTCCAGGACAGAGGAAGAATATATTATAAAAGGCTCAAACACTAAATATCCAGGGTTATAATTTATTGCCTTAGAATCGTAATCTCGATCCAATTCATCAGATCTACAAATTCAAAAAGAAATCGGAAAATATAACTCCTAGAATTGTTTTTTATACTCGGAGTTATATTTTCCGATTTCTTTTTGAATGTGTATATTTGATGTGCTGGAGGCCGAGGATTACATTAGGGGGACATTTGTGTGTATAGGAGCGGAAGATAACGGTTATCCCGAGATTTGAACAAGTTAAATTGTATTGGTCAGCGAAACATCCATTTGAGAGTCGGTTCCACAGGCAGTAGTTCCCGAGAAGCTGCTGCTCGAGTGGAACACGGGGGGAATATGGGTGGTTTGCTACTATGTAGGTGGCATGGCATGTTCTTGCCCCTACACGCAGGCCGATAATGGTCTATTTGCGGGCAACGCCAGCTGTCCTATGGTGGCCTCTAGCGTTCCGCCAATGGTAACATTTCCGAGAAGAATACGCCGGCGGTGCGATAGCGGGCCACTAGCATTTTCCGCTAGTGGCATGCCATTCAGTGGCAGATGGGTGGCGTGAGTGTAGGATCTGTAAAAGTTTGACTTGGCGGGACCAGGTAAAGTAGTTCGTCCGAAAACTTTCCGTGGGTGTCGTGGCAGAGGTAGTTAGTTAGATAGATAGAAGAAAGAGGGAGAGAGGGGGTAGACAGACCGAAAGACAAAAATATGAACAAACCGGGATAGAAAAACAGAGATAAATGCAATGAAGAGACATGTACAAGAGATAAATCGAGCGGTAGATAGATAGATAGATAGATAGATAGATAGATAGATAGATAAGGGTTAGAAACAAATGCACCATCCATGTAAATGGATCTTCATGCCGATGAACGGTTTGATGTATGACTTCTTATGACAATAACATGCATTCCAGTCTTTTATGAAATATTGTTCTCATAAATATTGTCTATTGAATATTGTTGATCTTTTTACACATTCCCATGAGAAGACATCAGATGGACACAATAAACAGATACACAATTTACACGCACATACACTCCCGTACACACACACGCACACACACAAATATAATATATATATATATATATATATATATATATATATATATATATATATATATATATATATATGTATACGTGTGTGTGTTTGTGTGAGTGAATTCTCGGTTTTTGCGTATATGTGATGTATTCTTATAAGGATGTGTAAAAAGATCAACAATATTTAATAGACAATAATAAATGTTAAATTTTCAGCATACACACACACACGCACACACACACACACACACACATATATATATATATATATATATATATATATATATATATATATATATATATATACGCGGGTGTGTGTGTGTGTGTGAATTGTCTATCGTTTTTTGTGTGCATGTGATGTCTTCTTATAGAGATGTGTTGAAACGATCAACAATAATCAATGGACAATATTCACACACACACACACACACACGGACACACACGCGCATATATATATGTGTGTGTGTGTGTGTGTGTGGACATATCTATATATGTTCATGTGTGTGTCTGCGCACGCGCGTGAATATATGTATTTACACCCACACTCACACACACACGCACACACACAAACATACGCACATTTTTATGTGTGTGTGTGTGTGTCTATGTGTGTGTGTCTCGGAACGCATATGTGCGTGTAAAAAAAAGATAAGTGGATATCTATTTGGACAGCTTAGCTTGAGATCAACTATAAAAGTGAACACATATTGGTGACAGGACTGTCAGTGGTCAGATAGTCTGACGGGGTATTTGTGACTTTGAAACTAAGATGTTATTTCTGTTGGCTGGTCTTCATTTCGTGCCTTTCATTGCGAACAATTTCCTCCTTATTCGTTGACAATAGTTTTTTTTTCGCCGTTGCCAAATACCAATGGATTCAAGCATATCAAGTGGTTGACGGAGGCGGGCCCAGTAGTTTCTCGTATCACTCACGACTCCTGACCACTTCGGCGATGGACATACTCACCATTGTGGGGTAGCAATATTTATACTGCGGGAACCCATTACTTCGGCGCTAGGCTAAATAAACGAAGAGATAAGAAAATAAAAAGAAAATAGAGATGAGAAATGATGCTAAATCCATAACGTTTGCAGTAGTCAGAACAAATAAGTCGTAAAACGTATTGCGTACATCAGAAAAAAAAACTATCCAGTATGACAAAATGAGTCGACTTTCCTAGCAGAAAGCTTTTGAGTCGCTATTCACATTTTGCTCGTTAAATTCCAGAAATGTCAAATTTTCAAGCATTCGTGGATTGCTCTAGGTATCATCATATGTCGCGCAATTTGTCACAGCGTTTCGGCTGCAATGGCCTTTCACTTCATTTCTGTCAAAATTTCGCGCTGCAAGCTCCAATACGAACATTTTAGAGCGTTTGGGTGTCAATCTGAGGATAGTGCAGAGGAAGTGGAATGAGTTGGATGAACCTAATGAGTCTAATTCCGAAAGTACGGCAGGACGGAAATTTCACTCTCATCATTCTGATAAGAAACGAACTCCCGAATTTGTTGGTGAGGACCCCTGATTCAACACGCAGACCGACATTAAGTGCCTTATTTAGGTAATGCGGCCCTGGATCAAGAGTATGGCTACAAGAAGAAAATATATCTCGCAACAAGGCTCTGCTCCATGCCAAGAAAGCAGGTGAACCATGTTATTGCTGTCTGACAACTTTTGCGAGCATATCACACCTCTCAACTGGCCACGTAGCTCTTAAGGTTGCATCTCCCCGCCTTATGCCCGTGTGCAGTTAAACGAGAGATCAACAAAACTCGTTGTAACACCAAAGATGAACTGAAGATAAGAGTTATGGCAGTATTCACAAAATCAACAAGGGAACCGCCCAGAAAAGTTGCAGGAGATTCCGAAGTCTGGAGCTCGTGGTTGAAGCCAATGACGATTTTATTAAATAAATTTAGGTTTTACTAAGATATTTTTGTGAGGTTTTTGTAAATATATCTTTTAAAATGAAATGACTGTGTTATTTGAATTTTTGCGTAACTTAGATGACAATTTATCCATTGCACACACACTATATATATATATATATATATATATATATATATATATATATATATACAGAAATGTAAATACTGGTGAATGATACCATAATACTTGCCTTTAATTCATCTTTTGTAAAACGGGTAACTTTATACAAAGTAAATATTCTTAAAAACTCCAGTTATATTTTCAACCGTTTTTCCTATATATATATATATATATATATATATATATATATATATATATATATATATATATACAGAAATGTAAATGCTGGTGAATGATACCATAATACTTGCCTGTAATTCATATTTTGTAAAACGGGTAAGTTTTTACAAAGTAAATATTCTTAAAAACTCCAATTATATTTTCAACTGTTTTTCCTATATATATATATATATATATATATATATATATATATATATATATATATATATATATATATATATATATATATATATACAGAAATGTAAATGCTGGTGAATGATACCATAATATTTGCATTTAATTCATCTTTTGTAAAACGGGTAAGTTTATACAAAGTAAATATTCTTAAAAATTCCAGTTATATTTTCAACTGTTTTTCATATATATATATATATATATATATATATATATATATACAGAAATGTAAATGCTGGTGAATGATACCATAAGACTTGCCTTTAATTCATCTTTTGTAAAACGGGTAAGTTTATACAAAGTAAATATTCTTAAAAATTTCAGTTATATTTTCAACTGTTTTTCATATATATATATATATATATATATATATATATATATATATATATATATATATATATATATATATATACAGAAATGTAAATGCTGGTGAATGATACCATAAGACTTGCCTTTAATTCATCTTTTGTAAAACGGGTAAGTTTATACAAAGTAAATATTCTTAAAAATTCCAGTTATATTTTCAACTGTTTTTCATATATATATATATATATATATATATATATATATATATATATATATATATATATATATATAGTTGGATTGATATGAGTTTGTGACCCTGGGTTTCGCGCTATTTGTAATCGTCAAACAAACTGATTAATTTTTAAATTTTGTATATATATATATATATGTATATATTACTTAAACATTATAATTTCCTGACACATGTTTGAAGTGACACCCTGTTTTTTTTTTGTTTTTAATTTTTGTTTTCTCAACATTTTGAATTTAAATTTATCGGCCCGACTATTCAAGAATATTAATAAACAAAAAAGCGAAATCTATTTTTAAGAAGAGAGGGCAATAAAAGAACAATACAAAGTCACAACATAACGATTGACTTCACATTTAATTTTTTGAAGATCAAATTTGCCCTGGAAGCAAGAAGCCAGATCTGAGTTCCACAAGTGCGAAGTGCGATAGAAGAAACTGTTGTCGTATAACTTACGGTTACATCTAGCCAATTCAATTGTAAAATTATGAGACCTTGCAGATAATTTTGTATTTTGCTTAAATTAATAAAGTCTATGTATCATAGTTCATTCAGAAAAATTATCATGACAGTTTTTATAGAAAAGGCAGAGGGAAGCTTCGTCACGGCGGTGGGAAATAGACTGAAGCCAAGATGCCATGTCAGGAAAAATAACATTCCAAATTCTTCTTCGGTTCTATCAAGAATCTCTAAATACATAGCAGGAACACCAGACCTTGATGTGGCAGCAATATTCCTACCGTGAACGAATGGTAGACTTTTATAAACATGTATCGTTTTCTAGCACGACATTTTGTTTTGCTTAATTAATTTCGACCGTTTCAGTCATTCTTAAGAACCATATGGTGGTATGCAGGGTTCCATTAGCTGCATTTTGTAATTCTTTAGAAAGCTGGAATTTTAAATTTTTTTGCAGTGACATCATGCGCAACGTTTGAAGGGAATCAGAGTGCACCAAAAATGCGTTTTTTTTATTACTTTTTTTTTTATTAAACGTTATTATTATTTCATAAACACTTCAAGATATCATCTCCTGTAGTGGAATATATGTTATTTAATATACCTTGTTTGCTGTGAGTCATTCCTTGTAGTTCGTGATGTAATGTATTTTATTATTATCCTCTATTTATTATATGATGATATTTGCATTTTGGTCGTTTGTGATGAGCTGGTCGATATGTGCTCAAATTCCTCTGATTTGACACAGGTAGCTAGTCAACCTGCGAGAGTGTATAGGGCATGTGCGTTCGATGTAATAATCTCCTGCTGTTTTTTATTGTTGATGTAAGAGATAGAATCTTACAGATGGTGTAGGAAATCATAAACAGAATTAATATTTCATAGGGGGTTATTTTTCAGGTTACATGTTTTTGGTAATAATTAAATTAGATAACTTTGGACTTTTTATAGTAGACGAAAAATCTAAACTATTAATAGGAGTACATAGGCTTGCCTATCGCCCGGTAAATACTCCTCCCCCTTGTCCTGAACAGGTAAAGAGGTTCATCTTTTGTTTCTTGTTTAGGAAGGGGTTACCGGATCTTTTCTTTTTCTCTGGCCTCCATAAGAGTAATGTCGTGAATCTCTTATGACGTGTGCGGTCAGTGGCAACGTCTCTTCATATTGAGGATACCGGGTTGACAGTTCTCTGGTTGCTGTCCGAGACAGATAGTTAGGGACCTAACTCTTGCCTAGCGTCTTGAACGGCTGCTTGGATCAGCAGTTGCATAATATTGGGGTGCTTATAGTGCCATGTCGCGCGACCGGTGGGCGACCCGGAGGCCACCCTATGTTGCAGTCTGCATCAGCTCCTTTCTGGCCATGTCACACATGATGACCTTCTGCTACTATTACTTTAGGCCTTTTCACTACCAACATGACTCTTGCTTCCCTGATAGCGATAATCTCCGAATATTCAAATGTAATGTCAATCGACATCTTCTGATGCCTTGACCTTGATCCCTATCTTTCTTTTTATCCTTTTCCCCAAAAACTCCCCTTTAATCTTACTCTCCCTCTCTGTAACCCCTATGCATGCTAGGGGCACTCCTGCCTTGCTTGGGGCGAATTTCGAATTGTTAGGATCGTTAAATGGTAGATACTAGTGTTTTTTTAAAGCTTTCCACTCAAGCAAGACGGGAGTACCCCTAGTACGCAAGAGAGAGTGGGAGCAAGTGTAAAGAGGCGTGACAGAGGAAAAGATGAAGAGAAGGACGGGGAATTAGATTAAGGCATCTGAAGATGTCGATTGACATTGCATTTGAATAGTTCGATATTATAGCTATCAGGGAATCAAGTAAGAGGAAGGGAGTTCTACAGACAGGAAGTGTGAGATGAAGCTATTGGAGTAGAAGAGACGGCTACATTTAACCGTTCCGACAGTGAAAGTGTGGGGCTGAGATGACAGCCTAGTAGCACGTTTATATTCATGCAGTCTGTGAATCAGTGAAAGTAGCTCGTCGGAGCAGTTACCGTGAAAATATTTGTAGAAAAGACAGAGGGAAGCTACGGCACGTCTCTGAGAAAGTGACTGTAGACGGGATGCCAGATCAGGACCAATAGTACTGCATATCCTCTCTGGATTTTGTTCAGGACCTTGAGACGAACAGCGGGGGCTCCAGACCATATATGTCAGGAGTATTCCTTGCAAGGGGGAATTGTTGATTTATAGATTTGAAGGATGAAAGGCGAGAAAAACTTCCTGGGGCGACACAAAGAACCAATTTTCCTTGTGGTAGATGAAGCTATTGATTCAATGTATTTGTTCCATCTCAGGACAGCAGACAGTGTGAGACGAAGCCGGAGCAGAGAAGCGCTCTCGTTTCTTCTTCTTCTTCTTCTTCTTCTTCTTCTTCTTCTTCTTCTTCTTCTTCTTCTTCTGTTATGTCCTGTGTCACTTCAGGACATGGGTGAAATAGCTCCGCACGACTTTAAAAGAAAAGATATTTACCGAACAATGTTTTGTTTGTTGGAGGGCCACGTCAGTAGTTCACGATTGCAGTTGAAAACCGGTGAGAACAGCTAGAAAGATATCTTTTCTTATTATTACTTAACATTACATATCTATCTCTGGATTTTCTCGAGGACCTTAAGATGAACAGGGGGATGGGGCTCCAGACCATATATGATATCAGTATTCTATGCAAGGGCAAATGGTTGATTTATAGATTTGAAGGATGGACTCGGGCGAGAACAACTTTCTGGCACGACACAGAGGACCAACTGTCCTTGCGGTAGATGAAGCTATTGATTCAATGTAATTATTCCATCTCAAGTCAGCGGACAGTGTGAGACCAAGCTCTCGCAAAGTTCTCCATATTTTAAATTGCTTTTTCAACCAGTTTATAATTAGGGTTCATCTGGTTACGATAGAATTAGTGGCCATTTTATTTTGTTTATATTAGGGTGTTGCCTTGTGCGTGTTTTTTTTAATTCTTTATCGTTAATATTATTAGTGATAGGGTTAGGGAACTTCTTTTTATAGAACAATGCGTTTGCAGAAGAGATCTTTTTTGTCGGGCAAATATTTTCATAAAGCTAATTTGTATCTGTGATGACATTCAATTTTGTATTTGAGGAGACACGTGTCTCTGTAAGTGGGTTTATTTTATAAAGAGACGTGATAATTTTATGGCTGTTGGCGTCAAATAAGCCGTTAAGAAAGAATTTTATTATTAATATTGAGTTCAGATGTAAAGCGTAGAACGAAGCTATTCTCGATGTTTTCTTTATGACTTTTTTTATTTTTATTTAGGCATTTTGCTAATATCGTCTCTATAAGGAATGTATATGAGTGAATCGTAGTTATTTTTTTTTCTTTTCTACATGTGTTATGGAGAATTTAAATAAAATGAGTTTCTACACAGAAGCGGGTATCTTGAATTTAATACGCGTATAAAAGCTAACAACGAATTCTTTCTAATACTAGCTCGTTCAAATTAACCGTTACAAATAACGTCATCGGAGAAAAAATTACATTTCCATAAGCAGTAAATTCGACTTTGCCAACCGAACGATCCTCTGTGGCCGAATGGGTTAAAAGGTACGTCAGGCTATATAACGCTCACGTATAGGATACAGGTTCGAATCCTGTCGGAGGACGAATATTTTCTTTAAAATAAAATGTTGTTTAATACTGTTTATTATAAAACAGAGCATTTGCTTAAATATTGAATCTATCAAAAGAATGTTAGACATAAAAATGTCTTAATATATATATATATATATATATATATATATATATATATATATAATAGCTGGTCACTCGTAGATACCCGTCTACTAGGACGGCTAGCCAAACCCGTTTGAAAACTCTCGTTCAGGCACATTTGTGTTTGCACAGAGCCCACCTGTGGTTTATACTGCAACTATGCTGAGCAGATCTTAGTTACAGTTTCTTGAAGAGTGCGTGTTATCTAGCATGATCAACAATCTGAAAAACGACAGAACACTCAAAACCTCGCTCACGATGACTTGGGAAACGATATATATATATTTTTATAATTTCAAAATGCAGACACGAAAATAAATACCTCATATCACTGTTCATCTCAAACAGATAATACAGAGAGAAAAAAACACCACCATAACAATTAACACAGATCGACATAGTCACCAACACTGCTACCTAAACAACCATCGCCCCCGCGGACGCGAGAGGAAAGTTGAATATCATTTTACAACGACTACTACTACTTTAGTTAATAATATTGCCGCCACCACTCTATGCAACTTCCAATAAAATAACTACTACTATTATTATCACACCATATCCCTCAACAATATTAGTACTGCGTTTCACTATTGTCTTTGATGTTATTATTGTCATAATCTATTTATTACTACTATTATTACCATTGTCATTCTTTACTTATTATTAGTATCATTGTCATTCTTTAGTTATTACCACTTCAATTATTTTTATTTAATTTTATTTATTTTATTATCCCTTCCATGGACATCATCACTATTATCAGTTTTATTACCAATTCCATCATTATTTATTATTTGCTATTGTTATTATATTTTATTTTTATCATTATTTCCATTGACAGTATATTTTATCATTAGCATTGTCATCATTTTTATTATTAGTGTCATTGTCATTCTTTATTTATTACCACTTCAATTATTTTTTGCATAATTAGCATCACTATTATCACACATTTATTACCACCTCCATCATTATCATTATTTATTTATTATTTACTACTGCTATTATATTAAACTATCATTATTTATTATTAGTTATTATTTATTATTCACATAATTATTTTACTACTATCGTTATCCTTCTTATTCATTAGTACCATTATTGTTATCATTATTCATCACTACCAGTAGTATATCCTCCCCGAACATCATTAGTATTGCTTTTTACATTCGTCATTGCTCTGATTATTGTAATTATTATTTTCTTCTTACTATTTTTACCATCATTATTATGTTTATTGCACCCATTACTGTAATTACCATTGCCATCAGTCACATTGTTTCACAATTATACTCCACTTCCACTATAATATTAGAGCAAAATGTACAGCTATCATAACAAAACTATTAAAAATTAGAATACCTATTATTTGCACTATTAATACAAGTGTCAGTTAGCTATGTGCAATGCGGGATACACGCTTAGGCTATCATGTATCGAGGCAGATTTTTTTCCCGCAGTAGGTTACCATTTCTTTCTGCGGCACACCAGTTTCCATTCAAGGCTATAGAACCCGGTCTGTCCTGCTATTTACGCATAGCTTGTGGGAGAAGAGGATTCATAGCTTTCACAAGGGTATTAGCATGTAAGTCAGTCAGTTATGTGCCATGCGTGATACACGCTTAGACGATCAGGTGTCTTTCGATACATGACTGACGAGACAGATTTTTTTTCCTGCAGTAGGCTGCCATTTTTTTTGCAATAAAATCTATAGAACCCGGTCTGTCTTGCTATTTACCCATAGGTGGGAGAAGGGCTCATACATTTCCCAATAAATTTCCAATTAGCAAGTGTTTGTAAGGGATTCGACAGGAATTCGAACTCGGCTCACGGATTCATAAATAAGAGCCGATATCCAGTATTCCACCGTAGAATAGACTATAATACACAAGCAATCAACATTAAAAATGAAATCATCATATTGGCATACAGGTCTCACTTTAAGCAATGTCATGATGTAAAGCCCCGGATGATTGGAAAATATATATATGTAAAAGTATACATGCGTGTATGTATGCGTGAAGAAGTCTGAATCCACCCCAACACTCCCCTTGTTGAAAAAACTTGACTACATTTCAGTCCCAACATCGAAATAAGATTACAATTGAATTGCGTATGTATGCGTGCTAGAAGATATGGATAAATGTCTGTTTATATATGTATCTGTATGTGTTTGTGCGAACCATAATACCTACACCCGTATTTAAGTGTCTCCGTGCGTATGAGCGTCATCCCAAAAGGGACAGAGAGGAGAATCCCCTACCCCCATCAATACCAATGTGTATGCATATATGTATATATATATGTGTGTGTGAGTGTGTGTGTGATTTTTGTAAATATTATTTTTATATTACACTCCTGATCCAAAATTTAAGACCACGTGAAAATCTTTTTATAAGAGACTGTTTGTCATGGATACATTATAAACTTTTTCTTACTTAAAGTTACTAATTCTATAATCTAAAAGGTTATGTAGACAAAAAGTTATAATCCAATGAATTTATTTAGGAATGGACATTTTTATAAAATGAGGCGTTTTTCACAGGATCAAAATTATAAGACCAGGGGGTATAACTTGTTAGATCCTTGGTAATTCCAATGTTTTTAGTTCAGTTAGAGATTAGAAATCACTGCGTAAAGGTGTCACCATGCCTAAAGCAAGCAAACTTACCGAAGTTGAGCGTGCTCGAATTCTAGATTTCCATAATCATGGTTTGTCACAGCGGGCGATTGCAGCTAAAGTAAATCGGAGTAAAACTGCTATTTGCAACTTTCTAAAGGAGAATGCGAATTATTGAGACACAAATTCTACTGGTCCCCCCCCCCAAAAAATTATCCGGCATTGAGTAGGAGGATAAGCCGGGTCGTTTTGAAAGCCAGTGGACTTTCTTCTAGTCAAATTAAGGCAGGTACAGATGCTGACTGCAGTCCAGTAACCATCAGGTGACACTTACGACAGAAAGGCATGGTAAATAAAAAGCGCAAACAAATTCCTCTGCTGATTCTACGTCACAAAGTGAACCGTTTATGGTCTGGTCGTGAATACCAAACATGGGACATTGAGAAGTGGAAGAAAGTCCCGTTTTCTGATAAGAAAAAAATTCATTCTAGATGGTCCTGAT
>OZ038497.1:54109997-54167497 GCA_964036315.1 Acanthosepion esculentum | reverse complement strand
CAAACTAGCTATCCATTACACCGCGTCGTTTATATCACGAGCTAGATCTCGCAATTTACTTCGCCAAGGTAGCGGGATGTGGCATAAAGCCGGTTTAAAGCGGAGTGCCTCAGCGCATGCATATTGGCCTACGCCCCAAATTCCCCGCTGGCGTCAATATACCACCGACCCTACCTCTTTAGCGCACTGAAGGAGGTGCCGCCGCAGGGTGGAATCAACGGGAACAACTGTGTCCCTTATTTATATTTTGTGCACTGTCCAAAGACAACCGAGAGATAAAAAATGTAACTACCGACACTAATGGGTGATTTTCTGATCGACGATTTACTAAACGTAGCTCTGATGTGGCACAAGGCCTAAGGAATAGAGCACTCAGTGAGAATCAAACTAACTTTTCATACGTAATTGATCTAACGACACAAGATGGCTGACCATGACAACACGTTGAACCAAATATAAGTTGGATTTCAGCCTTTTAGTGATGTTTTAAGCGCAGCTTGTTAACCATAGCAATTTCCTTATTAGATGTGGCTCAAGACCGAAATTATGGAGCACCAATTGAGGATCGAAGTCACTAGGTATTCGTAATTTTAGAGAGGAATGATGAGAGAATTGCCGTGTCCCTTCAGGACGTGGGGAATCATGGCTCTCCACAACTTCATGTCCTTTATAGCCCCTAGTAAAATTTGTCTTTTAACCTTATCTCCTAATCCATGTTCTGCCAACGATTTACGCTAGATCGTTAGGTAGGGAACAAGCTAATTTCCTCTGCCGCTCTGTCTTTCAATGTGTCATGCGAGTGTCATATTTTCTAAGCTTTCTTTCCTCATTATGTGCCCATTCTCATACTTTTTGTATACTCGTAATTTGTGTCTTCATTTCGTCATTGTTCACATGCTAAGTTCATGATATACTCAGTATCCTTCTGTAGAAATATGTTTTGGTTACCTCAAGTTACTTCTCCATCTACTTTGAGATTGTTAACCATTTATTGACATATAGGAAGGCCGATACTACGGGTGGTCCGAAAGTAGTGTCACCCTTAGATTGTAAAATTTTCTAATTCAGATGGCTGACACGAAAATGATGGTGTTCAGACAGAACTTCTAGATGTGTGACAGCGTCAATGAATGTGTATAAACTGAAGCCAGTACATGTGATTTGTATTACTGTATTATTTGTTCTATGGTTCTCATTACTTTTTGGTAGGGGTGACAAGATTTTCGCCACACACACTATATATATATATATATATATATATATGTGTGTGTGTGTGTGTGTGCATGTGTCTAGTGCAACCTCGGTTGTCGAACGTTTCACATATCGAACAAATAGGTTTTTTGGAACAGTTTTTCGAAATGTAGATACCTCGGTTATCGAACAATATTTTGGTTCTCGAACAGCGTTGCCGAAATGAGTTCACCTGAACGGAATCATTTCTGAGCCGATGACCGTCTTGTATACATTCGTGTCTTGTAGCGTGCTTTTCTTTTCTAATTTTATTGTACTGTGTGACTTTTTCTACATTGATTCCAACTGGAAAAATATATTCGGTTTACGAACATCTCGGGTTACGAACGGCTTTCAGGAACGAATTAAATTTGGGAATCAAGGTTCCACTATATATATATATGTGTGTGTGTGTGTGTGTGTGTGTGTGTGTGTGTGTGTGTCTGTCAATCTTTTCATATCTCTCTCTACACACACACAAACACACACACACACACACACACACACACACACACACACATATATATATATATATATATATATATATATATATATATATATATATATATATATATATATATATATATATATATATATATCGCTTGACGAGGAAGCGAGACCAGACACCTTAATTCAACTTAATTTCAAAAATTATATTAGGGGTCTCGGCTCTCGCTTTTGAAACATGAGAACTCTTATGTAGCGAAGGAATCATATTTTTTAAAAAAATATTATAATATAAGCTCTACTTCTGTATGGAGCACTGTCTTTTTAAAAATAAAAGCAAAAATACTAAGGAACTCCGGATTATTTACCTAACGTGTTCTTTCCTATTGTTCTGCATACCTGCACACACACACACACACACACACACACACACACACACATATATATATATATATATATATATATATATATATATATATATATATATATATATACATGGTGGTTGTCACCCCTGCATAATACAGTTTTCTATTTTAGATGTCTGATAAGAAAATAATGCTGTTCATATAGACCTTCTCGATGCTTACCAGCGTCAATGAAAGTGAATAAACTGAATCCAGTACATGTGCTTTGTATTATTGTATTGTTCTCTTGTTCTCATTACTTTCTCGTAATGGGTCACAAGTCTTTCGGACCACCCTGTACGTAACAGTTAACTACACTTTTCTTTATTTCTAATGACATTTTCACGTTTTTTAATGCTTTACTTAGCTTTTCGAAGACATTTTTGTTCCTATCCTTAATGTGCCTTAGGATTTTGATGTCGCAGTTTAGATATATCAATGTTTGAATTTATTTAATATTTGTATCTCTAGATTTGTTACTCGCATATTACGCTAACTAGAAAAATAAGACGGACGGCTAAATTTTGTCCCATTATTTGCGCCTGGGGGGCTCCATTATTCCGTGTTTGTTCATAGGTTGCCGCAAAAGTACTTAGTTAAACTGGTCTGAAAAATCTGGAATGGGTGTTTTGTTGCTCGGGTGCCCCTCTGAT
The DNA here is from genome assembly GCA_964036315.1 of Acanthosepion esculentum. NCBI lineage: Eukaryota > Metazoa > Mollusca > Cephalopoda > Sepiida > Sepiidae > Acanthosepion > Acanthosepion esculentum. The sequence goes on along the minus strand of OZ038497.1, from coordinate 54,164,763 downwards.
ACTTCAGAACAAACCACCTTTTCAAGCCAGGTAACTAGCGAATGAAAAAAGTCTTTAATCCGGTAAATATCAATAAAGGCCCATATAAATGGGGTATGGCACACAAAGTGGGCGTTGGGTACTGTTAGTAAGAGGGAAGAACTTTTAACAATGTATGTGAGTCAACAGATTTGGGTTACTGTTAGTTGGGGGTCAGTGTTTCTTACCTTCCCTCACATCTCGATGCTTTAACGACAGTAGTCGGCCTAATAATTAAACAGTGGGCTGTGAGGAAGCGAAGGGATGGGCAGGATACGAATGTGGAGATACGTGCTGATGAATCTGAAAGAAGAATAGGAAAAAATCCGTACAAAATTATCCCATATAAAAATGGCATGGCGCCACAAAATAAAATGTCGGACGGGGTAAATCAAATGTTAAAATTTGGGGTGGGGTCTGATATTTGTAAAGATTTCTAATTCTACGTATTCTAATAGTTTTTATCTGATCCTCTCATGAAATGAATATTTTTTATCTTTTTTTCCTACCATTACATTTTTGTGTTTTTTTCAATGCACATTTTTTGTGATTTCCACTTTTAATTATTTTCTGCAATGAAACCTGGATACTTTTCTGCATTAAAATTTTAGATACTAATGGCGAAAAATTAAAAAAAAAAGAACATTAAATATTATTATTAAAACATCAATAGCAGTAAAACCAATTTAAATTCTTTCACTGCTACCAATTAATTCTCTGTTCCAGGCTATCTTCCTTTCCGTTAAAATTTTTTTAGTAGTCAGGTGCATGACGTTACTATTTACATCCGGGAATTCGAGTTCCGGGACAACTCTTCCGTGTGCTTTCGGAAAGGCTACACTGAATCCACTGCTAGGACAGCTACTAAGAAAGTTGGTTCATTGTGTCATACTTGACAATATTTCTCTCCAGAATCTATCTTACATACCTATAAGTCTACCGTTCACCCATACTGCCGCATTTACTGCTCTTTGCTATTTATTTATCTATTATTTGCTTCTCTTTAATCCTATTTATTTATCTATTATTTGCTGCTCTTTGCTCCTGATATTTATTTATTTATTATTTGCTGCTCTTTGCTCCTGATATTTATTTATCTATTATTGGCTGCTCTTTGCTCCAGCTATTTATTTATCCATTATTTGCTGCTCTTTACACCTGATATTTATTTATCTATTATTTACTGCTCTTTGCTCCTGATATTTATTTATCTATTATTTGCTGCTCTTTGCTCCTAATATTTATTTATTTATCTATTATTTGCTGCTTTTTGCTCCTGATATTTATTTATTTATTATTTGCTGACCTTTGCTCCTGATATTTATTTATTTATCTATTATTTGCTGCTTTTTGCTCCTGCTATTTATTTATCCATTATTTGCTGCTCTTTACTCCTGATATTTATTTATTTATTATTTGCTGCTCTTTGCTCCTGCTATTTATTTATTTATCTATTATTTGCTGCTTTTTGCTCCTGATATTTATTTATTTATTATTTGCTGCCCTTTGCTCCTGATATTTATTTATTTATCTATTATTTGCTGCTTTTTGCTCCTGATATTTATTTATTTATTATTTGCTGCCCTTTGCTCCTGATATTTATTTATTTATCTATTATTTGCTGCTTTTTGCTCCTGATATTTATTTATCTATTATTTACTGCTCTTTGCTCCAGCTATTTATTTATCCATTATTTGCTGCTCTTTGCTCCAGCTATTTATTTATCCATTATTTGCTGCTCTTTACTCCTGATATTTATTTATCTATTATTTACTGCTCTTTGCTCCTGATATTTATTTATCTATTATTTGCTGCTCTTTGCTCCTAATATTTATTTATTTATCTATTATTTGCTGCTTTTTGCTCCTGATATTTATTTATTTATTATTTGCTGTTCTTTTCTCCTGATATATATTTATCTATTATTTGCTGTTCTTTGCTCCTGCTATTTATTTATCCATTATTTGCTGCTCTTTGCTCCTGATATTTATTTATTTACTATTTGATGTTCTTTTCTCCTGCTATTTATTTTTTATTTGCTGCTCTTTGCTCCTGATATATATTTATCTATTATTTGCTGTTCTTTGCTCCTGCTATTTATTTATCCATTATTTGCTGCTCTTTACTCCTGATATTTATTCATTTATTATTTGCTGCTCTTTGCTCCTGCTATTTATTTATTTATCTATTATTTGCTGCTTTTTGCTCCTGATATTTATTTATTTACTATTTGATGTTCTTTTCTCCTGCTATTTATTTTTTATTTGCTGCTCTTTGCTCCTGATATATATTTAACTATTATTTGCTGTTCTTTGCTCCTGCTATTTATTTATCCATTATTTGCTGCTCTTTACTCCTGATATTTATTTATTTATTATTTGCTGCTCTTTGCTCCTGCTATTTATTTATTTATCTATTATTTGCTGCTTTTTGCTCCTGATATTTATTTATTTACTATTTGATGTTCTTTTCTCCTGCTATTTATTTTTTATTTGCTGCTCTTTGCTCCTGATATATATTTATCTATTATTTGCTGCTCTTTGCTCCTGATATATATTTATCTATTATTTGTTGTTCTTTGCTCCATCTATTTATTTATCCATTATTTGCTGCTCTTTACTTCTGCTATTTATTTATTTATTATTTGCTGCTCTTTACTCCTGCTATTTATTTATTTATCTATTATTTGCTGCCCTTTGCTCCTGATATTTATTTATTTATTATTTTCTGCTCTTTGCTTTTCTGCTATTTATTTATTTATTTATTTGCTGGTCTTTGCTCCTGATATATATTTATCTATTATTTGCTGTTCTTTGCTCCTGCTATTTATTTATCCATTATTTGCTGCTCTTTACTCCTGATATTTATTTATTTATTATTTGCTGCTCTTTGCTCCTGCTATTTATTTACTTATCTTTTATTTGCTGCTCTTTGCTCCTACCATTTATTTATTTATCTATTATTTGCTGCTCTTTGCTCCTGATATTTATTTATTTATTATTTGCTCCTGCTATTTATTTATTTATCTATCTGTTATTTGCTGCTCTTTGCTCCTGATATTATTTATTTATTTATTATTTGCTGCGCTTTGCTCCTGCTATTTATTTATTTATCTATTATTTGCTGCTCTTTGCTCCTGAGATTTATTTATCCTGCTTGTTATTTATTTAGAAGTTCTTGAGAAAGGGGCATCAGCAATACAGCTCCTCTGTTAGTCTTCTGTCACTTCCTTTTCTATAAATAATTTCATCGTAATTGTTCGGATAACCTCTCCGCTATGGTCAGTCAGTTATGCCGTGCGTGATACACGCTTATTCGATACATGACTGACGATGAAGATTTTTTCCCGCAGTAGGCTACCATTTCTTTCCTGGTCTGTCTTGCTATTTACCCGTAGCTGGTGGGGTGAAGTGAATTCATACATTAGCACCTAAGTGAATGTAATGGATTCGACTGGGCTCTCCGATTCCTCAATCCGAGCCGCTATCCATTATTTTACTCTGCTCCCCCTCTCCTCTATAGTATCTAAACTTCATGTATTTAAGCGCTGTACTAGATTGGCAACAAGGTCTCATCAATTTACAGTTGAATTGGCTAGATGTAACCGTAAGTTCAATGCTATGCAATATCTTTAATGTGCGTGTTGTGAAATGGATAATGGCTCGGAATTGCTAATCGGAGAGCCGAGTTCTAATCCCTGTTGATAATGTTATATCCCCTTATGAGCCTATACCTCTATGAAAGTTATGAATTCGCCTCTTCTCCTCTTCAACTATGGGTTAATTAGTAAGATTTGTTTCACTAAACCATTATCATCTCAAAACTATCTTAATTTTTTTTTAAATTTCTGATTTTAAATAACCTGCAAAGTGTTGATAAGACATAGAATAAATCAACTAATATACTCATTTATAGTGGCCTCATGCCAAACTTAGTTAAACATCGTTATCAGTCATGTGCTTACTGTAATGCAATGTTTAAACCAAATCACTTGTGCAAGAATCTCTTGTGATATTTCAACCAAATGCAGACCATAGGGAACAGATTACATTATGGAATAATTTTATGTAATTTCTTTTTTTAATAAAAAGTATTTTCTTCTACATACCGCGCCTCGTCAGTTCATAGGCGATCATGGCTCTCTACAACTTCCTATCCCTTGTAGCTCTTATCATTCTTTCTCCATTTTACGCCCACGGCTACGCCTTCCCCTATCTCTCTTACACTCACTCCGTGAGGTTAAAAATTTTCAAGTCCTCTTTCCACATTATATTTCCAAGAATTTTCAGCTATTTCTGCTAGATTCTGAATATGTTTTCTTCTGTTGCCATTTTTAAAGATTTCCGTGTTGCTTAATTTCTCTGTCCATGAAATTCTCAGTATCATTCTGTAGAACAACATTCGTTGCTGCCTCTAGTTTTAAAATTAAATATGAAGTTTAGTGGTATTTATTCAGACCGTCTTTGAAAAACAATCCCGTCTTACTTTAATGGTCCATTCAACTTCTCTTAGATTCCAGATAAAATGTCAATCCCTGTAATCGACATTTCACTATAGAATACCAAATTATTGCTCTCTGAGAATAACTACTACATTTATGTAGCACCAAGTATACAGACATGAGTTCTTTTCTTCCTTTTCGCGATCTCAGAAAGAATTGACTAGTTTTTTTTAAATGCAACGAGCGATGTGGTATGAAGAATTCGGAAAATTTGGGCAATTATTGTCGCAAACAAACGGAGTATCAAAAGGACGGTTTTTCAGTTGACACCTCTATTGTTTTAACACCGTTCACTCCTTCAGTAATGCTTATTGTTTTAAAAAAGGATGATTAGAATTGTAATAAAACCGAAACATAAGAAAGGGAATTTATACATTTTCTTTCTTCTTGAAAATTGCCGACAAAAATATTAAACACGATTTATTTATTAGATTGCCTATTTACACTATTTACGTGAGATATCTGTTTCATCAAACGTTAATTTATTTTTTTCACAGTTTTCGTTATTTTAACAGCAGGAGAGTATTTGATTTCGAATGTTGTGATAACATTCAATAAGATAGAGAAAATGCCAATCGTGGGCCTTCGTGCCTCTACAAAAACGGAGTGTCAAAATGACGATTTTTTTCCTTGACGTCGCTATCATTTTAACTAATTTCAGCAATGTTTATTGTTTTAAAAAGCGATGATTAGAATTTTAATAAAACCTAAATATATGAAAGGGAATTTATACATTTTCTTTGTTCTTCAAAATTGTTGATAAAAATAATAAACACTATTTATTTTATTATTTAATTACCCTATTATTATATTATTTATTGGAATAGTTGGCAAAACATCGACGAATTGTCGATTGGTCCAAACTTTATAAAATGGTAAGTTATAAGGATTTCCTTATCGTTTGTCATATATTTTGATCATTTGCTAAATATTTATAAATTTATGAATAAAAGCTATTTACGGATTTATTCTTTATAAATTGGTAAATGACAAATATTTAATTGCGTTAATAACATTTTTTTTTAACATTTCGTTTTTTTACGGACTAGAAGGTCCAAGTTTGCCACGAATTGTTTATCATGCCGTTTTTCAATTCAATTCACATTTATATCGGAAGCACGATTCAGTGCCAGTGGTCACAACTCCTACTGACAACCGCAGGATTCAACTAACTCGTTGATCCATACCTTTTTATTTGACAATGTGCCTTATCATCTGAATAAGGTTTCGTTTCGCTCCTACCCTTTGACCTGTCTGGATAGGTGGGAGATAAAATTCCTTCTGCGCTAAGAATATGCAAGCAATTTCATTACGTCATATCCATAACATCCTCCTCGTCACATCATTTCATCCATTGTACTCCAGGTTTCTTCATATATCTAAATCCACTTTACTAGATAACTTGCATTCGGCTTTTCTTTCTAGTGGACACCTAAAATAAGTTTTTTTTTTCCTACCACTTTTACTCCTATCTAAGCCAGTGGAAATCGTATGTAACACTACATAGAAATTTCACTGGTTAAGATTGGAAGTCAACAAGCAACCAACATATAATTATATATACATAACAAAGTCCTTTGTAATCTCGGATGATGTAACTAAGAAATTGATACAAGATATTTCCTCGCATCGACAGAGGAATGAAAACAATCTGCCTTGATGCAAGAAAGGGTTCGGTTCAAAATTACCGGAAGGTTAACGAAGACAAACGCCTTAAGAATGTAAAATACAGCGATTTATGGACACGCTCACCTTCAACCAAAAAAAACCCCTCAAAAAACGAGATGTGTATGTTCATAAGCGTATCGTTTCTTTAACATGTCTATTAAGATCCCGAATGATCAAGGTCCTCCACGATTGCCTATATTTTTTTGCTCTCAGTAGCTTTTGACTCGTTACCGTCCGTTTTCGTTAATTTAAATCGTTTTGTAAGTTACTCGCTTTCCTTGCATCTTTTGCCCTTAGCGTGTCCTGTGAGTGTTAGATTCTCGGGACTTTGTTTCCTCATTATGTGTCCCGGGGATCTCAGCTGTCGATTTCTAATTTTAACTACCATGTTCATTGTGGTTTCTATTTTCCTTGAAAAAATATTCATTGCTCAAATTTTCTCCACATTCGTTAACAGAACCACATATCTTTCTTCAAGTTTTTTTTTCGTCCTCTGCGAAGACGTTGTCCAGCATTCACTACTATATTTGATTTTTAATTTGTTCGTTTGTTTAACGGCATATCAATTTCTTATGGGTCATTTCATGCTGAAATGAAATTTTCCTGCGAACTTTGAAGTAATAAAAATATGGTATATGTTATTCTCCTTTCACAATAGAATACATGGTAGATGATACTCAGCTGTTGTGCAGTTACATGTTTGCGTTGACATAATTAAAAGAGGCGGTGATATCTGTGTCTTACCTTCTAATTTTGCTATATTTTAGAGTACAGTTTGATTTATGAAATTCTCTGATATTATATGAATTAATGTCATGAATGTATTCCTTCCTGGTTGTGGATATAGACTACATCCGATAGCAAGACCTCTGAGCAGGAGGTTTTAAGGAGCGTGGAAACACTTTTTAAATGGTGTTTTTCCCAGGTCTACCCTGACCCGAGGTGGTATCATCTCTTAAGGTCATTTAATGCCGAAATATTTTGAACACAATTTTATGGCTTCAACTAAATATACTTTGATTGCAATTGTATGCCTTCAACTACAGAGACAATGTATTTCTGGTCATTTTACTATAAATATATATTGTTGGTAATTTGACTATAAAATTGTATTGCTAGTCGTTTTATTTAAGTATGTATTGTTGGTATTTTTTACGATAAATAGGTATTGTTGGTATTTTTTACGATAAATAGGTATTGTTGGTATTTTTAAGATAAATAGGTATTGTTGGTATTTTTTACGATAAATATGTATTTTTGGTATTTTTTACGATAAATAGGTATTGTTGGTATTTTTTACGATAAATAGGTATTGTTGGTATTTTTTACGATAAATAGGTATTTTTGGTATTTTTTTACGATAAATAGGTATTGTTGGTATTTTTTACGATAAATAGGTATTGTTGGTATTTTTTACGATAAATAGGTATTGTTTTAATTTTTTTTGTATAAGAATATATTACTGATAATAGTATTTATACATTTATAGTGTTTGTTTTTTTTGCTTAAGGTCCATAACTGAGAACCTAACAGGTGTTACCATCCTGTGTCAGGGTGAACCTGGGAACAACAGCAATTAAGAGCTGGTTCCACACTCCTCAAAATGAGGCGTCTTGCTGCTCGATATAGTTAAATTTCATACCCAGAACTCACCGATATATTGCCGATTACAGAGTCATTCAGCATTTTTCTTAGCTTCTAATATTTTGTTGATTTTCTGGAAGGCATTTTTCCCTATTCAACTGAAACTTCTGATTTTTGATACATTTCCAACTTTTGTTGCTGTCTTGCACAGATAATTAAATTTGTGTTTCTCCTTGATTTTTACGTCCCTAATACGGACACGTGGTCAAGTGTCTAGAACGTTCGCTTTCTGACCATAATAACCGGGATCGAATCTCAATATGGTGGACTTGTCAAGAAGGTGATTTCTGGATGTTATCGGACCTGGAGGAGGCAATCGTAGCATGTGGCACCTTTGGAAAGTGATTGAAAAACCATACCACGGGTTGACCCAAGCCTTGTGAGTGAAATTGAGTTGACAGAATCCATTGAAAGCCGTCAATGTTTGAGCTAGCACAAAATCTCAAGTCATCGTGACCGAGGGTTTGAGCGTACTAGCCATGCTTATCGGACTGTTGATCACGCTAGATAACGCACTCTCGCCCAGAAACTGTAGGTCCGCAGTACATAGTTGCTGTATAAAAGAAAGTTGGGCTCTGTGGATATCGAAAGACACAAATGTGCCTGAGTAGGCGTCTGAAATAGGGATTAGCTAGCTGCCCTAGTAGACTAGGTATCCTTAGATCCGAGTAGTCATCCATCCATCTAGTACGTACTTAACACCTGTGGCAATTCTTTTGCTGACAGTTATATATTCTGTCTTGTTACAGGTATTAATTAGTCCTTTATTCTAGCGTTCTTTTCCTTTAAAAATGTCGTTTAAAGTTTTCTTTTGAGTCTCTTATCAATTCATTTTCATCCGCCTGTCTTATGTCCTTAATATATTATGTGTGCCTATATATAAATCCTTCTAGATTTGTTAGTTCTCGTCGGATAGCAAACTTGAGTCCATTGTAATAAATTACTTTACAACCTTGACATCTTCAGAAAATGTTTGTTAATATTCCCCAAAGTAACTGTTTAAGTATCTTTATCATCGTTGTGTCGATCACACTATTGCGTTTTCTCCTTCTCTTGAGTTATTGTCATTTTCTCCTAGATTAATAGGCTTAGTGTATTCCTAAAACGTAAACATTATATTTAGTGAATATACCTGAAGACATACTTGTTTCTTAAACAGTGTATATTTAAGTTTAGTGGGCTATGAAAGGTTTCCTTGGTTGATTGTTCTGAAGCAGACAAGGATTTATAGCTTGCTCAATTATGTTCGAAACCTGCTTATTCAGACTCTTATATGTACAGGCCGGCAGACGTTCTTTTACATTAAATGTACGGAATATTTACTCAAATACGTATATCCAATAAGTAATAAAAAGATATGTCGTAATTTTTTATTTGTTTCTTTCTCTGCTACATTTTTTTTAATCAATTCAACCCAGGCAAGGCAAAAATGCTACTAAGACGTAAGGAACTACTCGGAGTGAAAGAAAATGAAAAGAGTTTAAAACGGAACTTAAACCCAATCCTAAACAAGAGATAAACATCTACTCCTGTTCAAAAACCAGAGAGGAGAGTGAACCGGACGATAGACGAATTTATGACTTAACCGTAATATCTACTGTGTACACGCGCCTGAGTAGATATACCGGTGTATTTTTAACCGTGTACATCTACCGGCCTGTGTATTTGAGATTCATAATAAAGAAATGCGCTTTTCAGCCGGTCATCTCTATCTATAAAAGGCAGGATGTGTTTGTGTGTGTAACGAATGCACGGCCGCAATTTTCGACGGATTTGCACCAAAATTTACATGCACATGCTCCAAGTTAGTGAAAAGGCCAATACCGACGTTGCATTTCTTAACTCCCATCGATAGTGAAAATAATCGATTTTTCATGCTTCTACGGCAGTTTTCATGTAGTTTGCGGCCATTTTCTACTGGCCAGAGTGAGAGCCTATAGCTGGCTGCCACGAATAGGCAGGAATATTCTATTGGCTAGCGTGAGAGCCAACAGCTGACTGACACGAATGTTAACTAGCATGCTAGCATGCAAAAAAAATCGATAGCTGCTTTCGTCACAAGTAGGAAAAATTTTAATCTGCATGGCATTTTACTCCAATTGGCTCATTCGCTTGCTTAAACTCAACGTTGATTCTGATTCTGCAAAACTGGGTTTGGATGTGAAAAATTATTTGTTGTTAATATTTTTTTTTCATTCGGTTTTTCCAGTTACGAGTCCTTTTTAAAGCTGATCATTTTGTATTCATTTTGTTTAGTTCTTTTTTCGTAACAGATTTAATGTTTAGTATAGAGCTTAGAAAAAATTCGCAGTGTGAGATAGGCAAGAAGTAAGGCATGTAGCAACATCAGGATGGCAAAGGGCACTCCTTTAAAGACAAGGAAGGGCAAAAATATTTTAAGTCAAGTGATAGCGATTGCTGTATGAGTCCTACGATTTTTGAATCAAGCACGGGCAACGCCGGGCCATGCTGCTAGTCCCTTATAAACAGCGTATAAAGCAAGATAGAATGATGTAGGATTATAAATCTAAAAATTCATTGTCCATATAATGATGCCTAAAGTAATACAAAAACGGCTTTTCGTGCGCTTATTCCTCTTCTTAGATGCATTGACAAAAATAAATCATTAATGGTATACTATGAGAAGATAGGTGATTTCTGATTAAAGAGGAAACCAAAGTTCTATAACGACATTATTTTATATCCGAAACTTCAACAGATAGTGGAAAATCCGACACTGAAAACCGAATGCGCATTGGGATAGCGAAAGGTGCCTTCCAGAAACTAAACAATATATTAAGAAACAGAATAGTGTTGTCAGAAACAAAGAAAAGAGTATTGAACTGTTATGTGGCAGTGAATGTTGAACAATATCTTCACAGATGAAGTAAAGACCTCAAGCAACAGTAATTTGCATCTAATAAAGGATTCTGAGATAGCATGGACCGAACACGTGAAGAAAGCCATGCTCACATGTTGGGTCCATTGTATTTTCAGCATTCACTGCCATATAGGTAGACTGATTTGGGAAATGGACAGACTTATATATCCAGCACTTATCCATTTCTCGCTCTCTCTGTCTATTTCCCTCTCTCTTTCACTCATGCACACTCCTTCAACTTTTCTCGTCGCCAAATCCAGTCACTGCTAAAATGCCACCTCTTAGCTAGTTGAGCTAAATATTTAGTACAAAAGAAATTAAAATAATCAATGAAAATAAGTGATAAAAATGTTTCATCTATATACAGTTGAATTGGCTAGTGTGTAACCGTATGTTGTATGCTAACAGTTTCTTTTCTGGCACTTCTATATTGTGGAACTCTCTTCCAGCTCCATGCTTCCCAGCCAAATTTAATCTAAAACAATTTAAATACAATGTCAATCGCTATCTACTGTCCACCAGATTTCTCTTCTTTAGTTCTCGCTCCTTAGGAATGTTCCTGTTTCTAACTCTTCCACACCCATTAAATCCTTGCTTGGGTTTACATCGATTTAAAAAAAAATTATATCACAGTTTACTACTCTTTTCCTTCTATCTAAAGAAAGTTTTCCTGTTTCATAATACTTTGCTTAGCTTTTGGAAGTCATCTTCCGCTATCATAATGCTGTTTCCTATATAAGCCACACGCTTCCCGTCTCCTGTTAAATCACTTCCCAAAATTGTGAACATCGTGTACAAGAAAATCTTATATCTTAGAAATGATTAAAGATATCTCACTACGAGGTTTTTATAACAAAACGGGACCACACTTTGAGCAATAACAATGTATAATTATCCCCAAAGCAGATTGACTTGGGAAATGGTCCAAGCTATATATCCAGCCCTTATCCTTTTCTCCCCCCCTCTCTCTCTCTGTGTTTATCTCTATCTCTCTCTCTTTTTCACTCACGCACACTCCTTCAACTTTTCTCATCGCCAAATCCATTAACTGCTAAAATGCCACCTTTTAGCTGGTTGAGTAAAATATTTAGTACTAAAAAGAATTAAAATAATGAAAATAAGAGATAACAAATGTCTTACCAGTATACAGATGAGATGGCTAGATTGGATACTAATAATTTCTATTCTCGCACTGTGGAACTCCCTTCCGGCTCCATGCTTTCCATCCAACTTTAATCTGCAAAAATTTAAATGTAACGTCAATTGCTATCTGCCGTCTTTCTGGTTACACTTCCTCTGTAATCGCTCTTCAGCAATTGTTCATGTTTCTAACTCTTCCACACCTTGTTCCTCTGTGGCTTTATTGCCTTGCTTCGGGTGAACTTGTTTAAAAAACATTAACGTGGACTGTTTAATTAACGACCAAAGTACAATTATCACCATAAGACAGATACTAGTAGATAACATCAAAATACTCTACAGTACCAAATGTAAGGAAAGACTCAAATCTCCAGACGCTATCATTATATAAAATAAAAGGGATATATATATATATATATATATATATATATATATATATATATATATATATATATATATGTAGTATTGAATGTTAAAGACAACATAGTCTTGCATATTTTCTTTTGAATTTTCTCATATTCTCTAATGAAACTTTTTATTTGAAAATGATTTCGAAATAAGTATTGTCCGTACGATGACCTAGCGCCCTGTACGTGATAACATCATCGCATCTTTTGAATTTAAAAGTATTTTAACGTTTATTTACTTTGTAAAAAAGTAGCAACATGATTACGCTACAAGATAATTGGCAAATGTTTGTTTAAAAAAAATTTTGACTAAAAATATTGACCCTGAAGATGAACAATGATGTTCGAAAGAGCTAGGTCATCGTACGGACAATACATATTTCGAAATCATTTTCAAATAAAAAGTCTCATTAGAGAATATGAGAAAATTCAAAAGAAAATATGCAAGACTATGTTGTCTTTAACATTCAATACTACATGTTTAAAAGAAAAGTTGCTGCCAAATTACACACATATATATATATATGTGTGTGAGTGTGTGAGTGTGTGTGTGTATGTGTGTGTCTATGTATGTGTGAATGTATGTATGTATACTGTTTAATAAATAAACGGATCGTCTACTCAAATATGGGTATCTAATAAAATAATGTTTAAGTAATGAAGTCTGTCGGATTAATAAATAAAAATTCCTCACTTATTTAGAAATGGATATCTGTGTGTATGTTAAATGCAATGTCAGTCACTATCTGCTATCCTGATTCTTCTTCCTCTGTTCTCGCCCTGTAGCAATGTTCCCGTTTCTAACTCTTCCAAAAAATTAAAACAAAATGTATTAAAAATACAGAATATTATCGTTAGAAACCAAGAAAAATGTACTGAACTGTTATGTGGCAGGGAATACTGGACAATATCCCCACAGATGAAGAAAAGACTTGAAGCAACAAAAATGTGGAGAACTGTCTTTGGGACAAAGAATTGTTTCTGTTTTGTAGGTAAAAGTCAACAGAAGCACTAAATAGCATAATTCATATAAATATATTCATATAATTAGCATAATTCATATAAGTATATTCATATAATTAGCATAATTCATATAAAATAAACGTGCATTCAAAAGTATGGATGTATATCAAGGCAAACAGATAGGAAGACACGGGGAGGGAGAATGAGGTTGGGCGAAGAAAAGGCAGTAAATAAGATAAAAAAGACTGAGAAAAAGAGATGAAAGATAGAGAGTAAGCTACGAAGAGAATAGAAGAGTGATCTTTGTAGTGGGAGATCAAAGACAGTCGTGCCACGGTTGGGGGAAAACCAGGTAGACAAAACGCCGTAAAAGTGTCTAAAATGGCAGGAAGGAAAAGGTTTTAAAAATGCGTATTTAGGAGTGTTATGTTTGTCTGAGGCTGAAGGAGAGAAAAGAAAAACGGACGATAGAGCAACGAGTGCGTCCTCGTCTAACAATCAATTCATCTCGTTCAGTTCGTGTTTACACATGGATAACTGACATCAAAAGATCTTAAAACGAGAGTCCCAGTCAGGATGACAGGTAGGACTGGTAACAAGAAACTTGAATTCATCGTTATGTATTTGCTTTTGTTTTTCGGAGTTTTTTTTTTTAATTCTACGTTTTGTCTTACTTTTTAAAGAGGTAATCGATACTGACAGAAGAGTTTAAGGTCACATAGCATGAAGAGAGAAAACACGAGTTTAACATCGGTAAACTTTAATTAGATAAAGGAATATTGGATAAGGTTTTCGTTTTGCTCATGTTTCAGTCACCCGCCTCAAACACAAAAGCTCCAAAAAAATAACGTAGTTACTATTTTTCTGGAAATTTCCTTGTGTATTTAACGGTCCCCGTTCGATACCCTCCCCCCAAAAAACAGAAAGGAAGCAAGGTTTACAATTTCGATTTTCAAAGATTACCGGCCTGACTCATTTTATATTAACAAAACAGTTTTCAATAATTGATTTCTTCACAAACTTACCGGCTAGCATAATAAAGATAATTACACATAAATCTTATGGAAGAATGCTGCTTGATTTTAGGTGCAGGTGAATTCTTAAGTCTAAGACAACCCATCAGCATCTCCCTCAGGATAAAAAGTGAGAGTTGGCGAATGCTCAGAAGCAATGAAGGACTATTCTAAGGTCGGATACAACGGATGGACTTCTTGCAATTACGGTAGACCAAACAGGACTCAGTATCCGCGTAGGCCTACATATGCTAATAATCCTTTTACCTGTAGCTTTGGGGAGAATTAGAAAGTTCATTCAAAAAGGATTTCTGTCCAGAAAATTGCCACTGGTTAATATTTCCTTTTAATTCTGACCATTCTCTATAAACCATTATTGTCTCTGAGAAACCTAGCAGATTTCGTAATGTTCAGATCTCCCAGTGTGCCACCAAGGTCTATGACTTGTTCCATTTAACCTGCTTTATTTACCCTACTAATGCATGAAATAAAATTCAGCCGGTGACCCTGATCATATTTATATGATTATAACTATTAAATTGCTGCCGAGATATTGGTTGATTATAATTTTGCATAACGGATCATTTGTTCACGTGTACTTAATTAAGTTTCCAATGGGAGCTTATAATTATCAAGAACGGTTAACTCAAAAGCAGAACATATGCTGAAAGGATATCGTTCATACCTATATCGACAGCTAAGTGGTGTACAATCCCCTCCTAGTTTGATTAATACTGAACACATATTTTAGCCTTCTCTAGAAATCTGAAGAGTGATGAAGGGTAACCGGTGGGCCTTTCCCCACGCCTGTTTCGATTTACTTCTTTCTTGAAACAGGAGAAATATATATTTTCTCTCTGAATTTCTGGGATGACGCGTAATCATTATTCACCTTATTTGGATTTTCTTATACAGGAATAAAGTGTCGCTGTCGACACTTGAGTTTGAACATAGATCGCCAGTGAGCAATCACAGGCGATCCCATTATTGAATTAAGTAGACCACGTGACCATAGAGGAAACGCATATAAGTAGGAAGTCGCGTGACGTCTAAATGATTGCTATTTCTTCTCTATCCTCTATTACTATACTGATCACCATTTCTACTCTATCCTCTATTACTATACGGATCACCATTTCTACTCTATCCTCTATTACTATACTGATCACCATTTCTACTCTATCCTCTATTACTATACTGATCACCATTTCTTCTCTATCCTCTATTACTATACGGATCACCATTTCTACTCTATCCTCTATTACTATACGGATCGCTATTTCTTCTCTATCCTCTATTACTATACGGATCACCATTTCTACTCTATCCTCTATTACTATACTGATCACCATTTCTTCTCTATCCTCTATTACTATACGGATCACCATTTCTACTCTATCCTCTATTACTATACGGATCACCATTTCTATTCTATCCTCTATTACTATACGGATCACCATTTCTTCTCTATCCTCTATTACTATACTGATCACCATTTCTACTCTATCCTCTATTACTATACGTACCGTTATTCTCTACTCTATTCACTATACTATTTCTCTATTCTGATCACTATACTGATTACTATTTGAGCGACTATTATCGAGCTAGTACTATTAGTGCGAGTGATATTCGAAGGCGTCCGACACCAGCTTTTTTCAACGGCGTACTATAGTTGTATCTGCGATTACAAAGTCTCTACTACAACGAGCATTACAAAAGTGATGACGAGTATTCGTTGGCATTACCAAAGTAGCAACGTATGTTCGTTAACATCACAAAATATTTGGACTAATATCCTCATCTGTGCTGTTATTACTACATCGTTTCATTACATCACCCGCACTTCCGAGCTTCCACCCCCTACTATTCACAAACGGTCACCCTTCAAGATAATGACCAAGTTCGACGTTGCTTAACATCGATATCGTACGTATGTTCCAATGGTTATTTTCTAAGAGTAGCTCAGATGTCGCACAAGGCCGAAAGTATGGGCCACCTAGTGAGCATCGAACTCATTATTGTCGTAACTGATCTAACGAGACAAGCTTGCTAACCATTACGCCACACTGAGGTGCCCAACGTATGTTCCACTGTGATATGGCCGTAAGTGTTTGTGTGTTTAAGTGTGTGTTTACGGCCACAGTACGATAAAACACTGCTTGGGAATACCAGGTGCCATAACCTTGGACGTGCAGGTGGTGTGATGGATAGCGGCTTCGAATGTGAAAACCGGAAGCAGTTCGAATTCTAGTCGAGTCCGTTATATTCATTGATTATTCTCAGGTAATGTTTTCAGTTGACCCGGCGCATAGTTTAAGGAATAAGCCTACGTCTTGAACCTTTGCAAACCACTTTTGCCACGTTTGATTATACCAGGAACCTTCTTGATAAGATACACGAGTCAGTCATTTTTTTTTTTTGGCTTTGATTAACATTTATCTCCCCAACCTCTATCTTTCTCTCTCTGCAAATATCACTCTTTCTTATCTACCTAATCTCTGCACATTACTTTCTTCTCTTTCTCTTTCTTTTTCTCCTTCTGTCTGGATATGCATCTCTTTCCAGCCCTGCATATCTCTCCCTTTCCCTCTTTACTCCCTACGTCATCTATGCATATGCCTCATTTTATCTCTACCCCACTCCCCGTCTCGGAATATCTCTCCATTGCTCTCGCTATATCTCCCTATGAATACTTCTCAGTTTATTTTTCTTCTATCTTTGAACATCTCTTCAGTTTCCCCCCCCCATATCACTTCCATCTTTGAATAACTCTTCAGTTCCCCTCCATCTCACTTCCATCTTTGAATATCTCTTCATTTCCCTCCATCTCACTTCCATCTTTGAATAACTCTTCAGTTCCCCTCCATCTCACTTCCATCTTTGAATATCTCTTCATTTCCCTCCATCTCACTTCCATCTTTGAATAACTCTTCAGTTCCCCTCCATCTCACTTCCATCTTTGAATATCTCTTCATTTCCCTCCATCTCACTTCCATCTTTGAATAACTCTTCAGTTCCCTCCATCTCACTTCCATCTTTGAATATCTCTTCATTTCCCTCCATCTCACTTCTATCTTTGAACATCTCTTCAGTTCCCCCATCTCTCTTCCTTCTTTGAACATCACTTCAGTTCCATCCATCTCTCTCTCTATCATTGCATAGCTTTCCCTTCACTGTATCCTCCACCTTCTCTCTCTCTCTCTCTCTCTTATTCTCTATTTATATCTCTTCCTTTCTATCTCACCATCTCTGCATCACTCTGTATTACTTTGTCTCATTTCCTTTCCGTTTCTTTCGAAATATCTCTCCCTTTTCAATTTCTCCTCATCTGTTCATATCTCTTTTCTATCTCTCCGTCTCTCTCTATATTTAATACTGACACGATAAATATAATTCATTTTCAATTAAAATCAGGGAATTACTCTAACATCAAGGAAGAAAAAAATTCTTGAAAATCCAATATTTCGATGTCCCTAAAAGCAACCATAATGTCTACTTGTCAGCGGCTTTCGTGGCAGGGGGTTGAGCATGCGTATTTCAGATTTTGAGAAATTAATGGACGCTGCCTCTGGATGAGAGTTTGATTAGCGGAACGGACTTGCTTTTTTTGTTGTTTTTGTTTTTTTAATATTTGGCTCCAGATAATTTATCTATATTTTTATCCGTTAATACATTTGTATGCTAACAGACTGCATATTTATATGTACAGAGAAAATAAATATATTTTATTAGTATCTGCTCATACGCTTCGTATAATGAATATCTATCTATCTGTCTATCTATCTACTGTACTTGTCTGTCTGTCGACCTACATAACTATCAATATATGCAAGCATACCCATATATATATGTGTGTGTTTTGTGTATGTTTGTTCATATATATATATATATATATATATATATATATATATATATATATATATATATATATATATATATATATATATATATATATATATATATATCTTCCGTTGAGTGATTAGAACGTTCTCTTTTTCCGAGCATGAGACTCAGCTTCTAATCTCACCATGATCGATTTGTCCTGAATGTGCCTTCTTGATGCTATAGGCCTTGATGGGCGATCCCAGCAAGGTGTACATTTAGAAAATACGGCGTTGACCACCCAAGCCTTCTGAGTGAAATAGGGTAAATGGAATAGTTTATCGATGGTTGTGCAAATCATCCTGACAGAGGATTGGGTGTACAGACTTTGTTAAAATTACAAGCGCGGAACAAATTATACCTCAGGATCCGCTCTGCATAGTTGAAGTATAAACCACAGGTTAACTATGTGGGTGTTGAAAAAGCACAAATCTTACTGAATACGCGCCTGCTACAAAGGTTGTCTATCCGCCAAAGCATACCACTGGCCAGCCATTACCGACCGGTATATTCAATTTCATTTCTCTCTCTCTCTCGCTCTCTCTCTCTCTCTATCTATCTATCTATCTATCTATCTATCTATATATATATATATATATATATATATATATATGTATATATATATATATATATATATATATATATATATATATATATATATATATATATATATGTATATATATATATGTGTGTGTGTGTGCGCGCGTGCGTTTGTGTTTGTGTGTGTGTATGTGTGCATCATACAATCGGAATTAAGATACCATTATGAAAATGATCATTTTCACCTTGTCAAATTAAATTTACAGGATTTTTCGAATAGTCAATGGATGATAAATTTTTGGAATAAAAAAACACAGACAAGGTGAAGGAAAGAAAGACGAAAAAAACAGGGGGGAAAAAGAAGATGAAGGATAGAAAGGAAGATAAGGTAGCAAAAGAAACAGGAAGTGGTGTAAGTCTTGATATGAGTGGTGGTCAAAGGAAAAAAATAAAAGAGAAATAGAAGAAAAGGAAAAAAAATATGACCTATTTAATACACCCTGTAGAATTAGACAGTAGATAGGTCAAATGAACCTTCAGAAATTAATGAAAAAAACGAAACAAACAAATATTATATAAAAAATAATGAGATAAACTCCAAAATATGAAAGAGAGATAATTCAGAATTAAAGAGTATTAAATTAACTAGTATGTCAGAAAAGAATAATAAGGGAAATATAAAAAAGTTTAATATAAGGTGTGGGAATAAATATCATATGGTGAATACATCTAAATTAATATATATCAAATAAATTTCTATTAATTAATACCCATCCACAATGAAAAAATTACGTTTGAAATTTAATATATAATATAAAAAACCTTAAAATTATAAAAAATGAATGAAAAGTGCCTTAAGAATAAAGAAATTAAAAGTTGCCTTTAGAATCAATAGATGATACTATATAACAAAATAATATATAAATAAAATAATTAATTATTTAAATAATAGTAACAAAAAATTATAAATAAATAAAAATATAACAAAAAAACCTTAACAGAAAATAAAATATTTAATACGAAAACAAAAATAAAACCCCAAAAATATAAAAAACACATAAAAATTTTAACTAAGATAAATATTCAAATACCACTTCAGCAAACCTCATAATACAATATATATTAATACAAACACTTCATTACTACATATCAATATTATATATTAACCTATGCACCGTATATAAAATACAAAAAATCCCCATAATATTAAAAAATAACTAAATACTTAAAGTTAGATATTCAACTGATTGAGAATAAATATAAAAATGTATAATAAAAAATATATAAACCAATATATGAAATAGACTTTATAAAATCATATAATTATGTACAATTACATAATAATAAATTAACACAAAAGGTATATTAAGGTATATTATTATTAATATATAATATTGCAGCGAAAGTATAATACTTATATGTAAAGGATAATGCAGGATAATTCGATAAATATAACTAAAGGTAAGAAAAAAGGTAAAATAATGCCAATAAGGTTAATGTAAAGGTATTTTTGATAATCATCAAGAATAGTAATTTAGTGATAGAGAAAAGATGTTTTTGTAAATTGTAACAGAAAAGAAATATGGGAAGGATATAAAGAAAGGAAGAGAAGCGGAATAACATTGTAATTGTCAAAGATAAGATATTTTTGTAAATTGTAACAGAAGGGAAATTTGGGCAGGATATATATATATATATAGAAAAGCGTAGAAGAGGAATATAAATGTTAAACTTTTTAAAAGATAACAGTTCACTCAAGTTTGATCAGAACTGAAGGGGAGCAGGAATTCACAGGTAATTTCCAAAGGATAACAATTCCTGCAAATTCGTTAAGGATCTAGATAAGTATAAATTTACTCTAGAGACGGCATTTAGAAAATAGTTCATTCCTTTGGTTTAACAGTATCGTTTTATTTCTAAATTTAATAATCCGAATTTTTCTTGTAGGCATAGATTACATCTACCTTTACAACTATTAGGAGTGTGGACAAACCCTATAATTTTCCAGTCAATCTGAAGGTTCAGTTCATTCTCCCTCAATTCCCAATTTTTTTTTGGGGGGTGGGGGAACGTGCAGTTTGGAATGTCAATCTTGGGTTGGAAAATGACTGCCGATCGGTATACAGACGTTGCTTCCATTCACCCGCGAAAATTCCAGTATAAATATTGTGGTTGCTCTTTTTCTATTTAGGTTAAATGGTTGCCCCGTAAATTACATTAGAGGTTTCGCATTTCCCTCCTACTGGACATAGTTCACCATTTCTACAATTGGGGTATCTATGCCATAGAATTTATTAAGAAAAAGATTATTATGGGAATCAATAATTTTATACATATTATTTGTACAAGAATAACTTATTTTAATCATTTTCCTATTGAAGGCTCTACTTAGGGGGTGGTTATTTTTTTTAATGTTTGTTTATAAGTTTTAAGAACGTTTGTCCTGTGTTAATACTATATATATATCATTTATTTTAGGATATTAAAATAAGTTAAAAATAGCTACACAATTGCATTTATGTTTCAACACCATAATTGTGTCTCTTCAGGTGGTGTTAACTAATGGAGAGTGATTCCATGTTTGAGTATTAAATAAATGTAAAATGTGCTCTACCGGGAAGTGACCGAAATATCCAGGAAAATGAGAACAAATAAATAATATTTAGATCTACTATGTATTAAGACCGCTTTTAAATTAAATAGTACGTACAGTGGAAACATAGTCCATTTGTTCTTATGCCTCATTAAATAATTTAAACAAGAAGGTCTACTTTTTTAAATGATCCTCTCATGAACACACACAACTTTCTTAGTATCCTTATTAAAGGAAGAAAGAAAATTACCATGTTGATGCATATTCATTTTATTCCAAGTACTTTCGACATTAGCACAATGTTGTCATCAGGGTGTTGTTTTTTGTAAGACAGAAAGTAAAAATTCTTGGAACAATTTATTCAAAAGTTGAAACCAACACTTAATAACATTTATTATGAATACTGCACAAATGGTTTAAAAGTTTTACAGTAGATAGTTTAAAATATTGAGGTATTAACTAAGTTTTAAATAGATTTTTAAAGATATATAGACATTTCTTTCACGTAGATACCTCCGTTAACTTTTATATCATAAAATTTAAAAATCGTACAGTACATAACCATAGC
This sequence comes from Acanthosepion esculentum, assembly GCA_964036315.1. Classification (NCBI taxonomy): domain Eukaryota; kingdom Metazoa; phylum Mollusca; class Cephalopoda; order Sepiida; family Sepiidae; genus Acanthosepion; species Acanthosepion esculentum. The sequence continues at coordinate 54,142,942 of OZ038497.1, read as the reverse complement.
GTTTTTCACTCCACATGTAAAAAAAATAATTTTCAGATGATGTTACGTTCATCGTTTTTCTGAGACAATTTTGTCTCAGAAAAATGATGAGATTGTGCAAGAAACGAAACTGTTGGCGTTACGTTTACCTAATTCAGCAGTAAAAGTGTGTAAACTAGATGGCAATCTTATAGCACCATTGAACACACGTATCCGGGCAACAGAAAAAAAAAACCCGGTCAGATTAGTAGCCATGTAAATATTTTTAGAAAAAACAGGGAAGCCACGTTACGTCAGTGAGAAAGTCACTGAAGTCGAGATGCCAGGTCAGGATCGATTATATTACAGATCTTTCTCTGAATTTTCTCAAGAATCTCGAGATGAGTATCAGAAGCACCTGGCCAGATATGACTACAGCTGAGGTGAACACATATTTGGAGAGTTGTGTTATGGGGGAGATAACTAATGCTGAGACATTCGAAAGAGGCATGTCACGTGGAAGTAGAAAAATCTACAATCTAAAGAGTTCAATTCGAATTTCCCATCAACTGAAGAAGTCTGGAGCTTATAAATGCCGAAACGTCGTGAATATGGCAACGAAAATGACGACAACAGTCCGAACCATGTAAATGATGTAAATAATTACAGTACCTCATGTCAGAAATATAGACAGACCTGAAGAAGGCCGGTGCGTACAACGGCCGAAACGTCGTGAATATGGCAACGAAGATGAGGACTGAACAATGTCTGAACAATGTAAATTGTGTAAATAATTACAATATGTCATGTCAGAAATACAGACAGATTTTAAGCGCACTACTTGATGAGCAGTTAGGTCTCATAATGTTTATGTTTTTCCTATATTTTTCTCATTCATTAACACCTTGCGTTTTAGTAGTTTTATTGCCTTGCTTGGTGTGCGCGATTGTGTGTGTGAATTTGGGCACCTATCTCTAATACATGTTTTATTGAAAGGACTGGAAAGTTAATTCTCTTAACTATTTTCTTATGTGAAATCCAGAGATTTCTTTTTAAATATGAGTATGAAAATTTTAGCAAATGATTGTTCATGACAAAAGCTTTCGGCTTCACAGTTAGCCATTTCCAAGGATTTTCGTTGGGCTATTGTAAATTTTTCCCAGTTTGATTTCCCGAAAACGGCCATTACATTATGGCCGCATTCTTAGTGGAGGATGCTATGTGGTATTTTTATATGACGAGTGTTTCTATTATTTTTACGTTTTTTTACGTTTCGAGGCGTGTATCATATTTGTGCTTTCAACAGGTAATCTTGTGTATCGAAGGTGTTACGTTTGTAGAGGTATGGTTCGAGAGACGTAAAGTTCGCCGTGTTGATAAGGTAGTGGTGGTATATCAAACGTAATGCTTTGTAATTTTTCTCCCCAGGAACACAATTCCCTATGTCACTTTGAATTCAGAAACAGTTTTCGATTGTACATTGTAAAATCATTTTAATCAAACAAATGCACACATATATGAACACACAGATACACACAGCCAAACACACCTACACAAACACACCCACACAAACACACTATAAATGCATAGATAGATCTTATTAGTATTGTTAAATTCATGAGATAATATAGCTTCATGTCTCGTACCTCCCGCCTGTGGAATTCCCTTCCTATTACTTGTATCTCTGATAGCTATAATCTCCAACTATTCAAATGTAATGTCAATCGACATCTCCAGATGCCCTGAACTATCCCTTGCTCTTCTCTTCATCCTTTCCTCTATCACGCCTCTTTACTCTCGCTCCCACTCTGTAACCCCTGCGTACTAGTGGCATCCCGCCTTGCTTGGGTTGAAATGCTTAAAAAAAATCTTCAGTTTTGTGTTGTATTTTTACAATTTTCTAATGGGATGCTGTGCATTTGGATCGAAACTGTGGCTAAACTGTAGAATATTTATGTCATTACCACTTATTCGTCAGACAAGATCGTGTTGGTAATATCCTGGTATTTTTGGAATAATGGAATTCAAATTAATCCAAAATGACATCATGTGTAAAACCATTACACGGAGCTCGGCTACGGATGGAAAAAATTAAACCAAATATTTATGCATATTATCATCGTTTTGTATGGATATTAAATATTTTATAAACATTTAAGATACTGTCTCTTTGTTTAAAGATATGCTATTTATTATGTGTTACTTTATTTGTATAATAAAAGATTTCAACATTTTGAATATTTCCATGCAGTAAGAGTTGCATTAGATTGTCTACATGAAATGGCGCAAATTACAGGAATGAGAAAAAAGCTGAATTGTTAATTAATTTATTTAGTTGAAATAGGCACCATGTTGATGAATGACTGTTCTCCAACGTACTCTAAATTCTTGATCCCATCTTTAACAAATTTCATCATCCTTTGATATGATAAACAGTTCGAATGCTTTGATTACTTCTTCCTTATTGGAGAATATTTTATTACGTATGAAAAGCCCAAAATGCATAAATAAATGATAATCCGGAGGAGTGATATCAGGTAAATATGGAGGATGAGGCAAAATTTCATAATTCAAGCTATGAAGTTTTGGGACATTTGATTGAGAAGCGTGTGGCCGGGCGTTGTCGTACAGCCAAACTGGGCGATCGCCGTTCACAAGTCTACGATGTTTCTTTTTCGATTTGTCGAACATACACTACTTGTGTGTGTGTGTTTATATATATATATATATATATATATATATATATATATATATATATATATATATATATATATATATATTGTCATCCACAGACAGACTGTTTCGCTGTATCACAGCTCATCAGTGTGGCTAGACGTCCGGTTGCCTCTGGCTAGAATCGAAAACCGGCTGAATTCGCGTCAGTCGGAAATTTTACCCTGAAGCCGTTGGCGCACGGCAGAGAAGAAGGTGAATTTAAGCCTATTTATATTTAAATAAACACACAGTGACTGAGAGAACTCGATTCGATTTACCGAAGAGTCTTGCATTATTAGCCGTAATAGTCACTGTTTACAAACCCACACATCCTCCCCAGAGAGCTCAACCGAAATAAATTTTTCAGGAGCATAATTCATACATATATTTTTAAATATAACAGACAACGAATGTCTATTATGTTTGATCATGAGGGGTTCTAAGCTTCGTATAATGGCTCTAGCTTCGGAAGAAAATAACGACAAAAACCGTCCAACATTTTAATATTTTTTGACGCTGTTTCCCGTTTTAGAAGTATGAATAATTAAAAAAAAAACTTTTGAAAGACCACCATACAGTAACCATTAACTTTTTAGGCTGCAGTAGAGGTTTTAGGTATTTTTTGGCGATTCACTTGCATGTAACCACTGGCCTACTCTCTTACTCTTGCCAAAGTGTGTTCATTTTTCATCGTTCTCGTCGTATGTAATGATTCCGTGCAAAAATGGTTATTTTTCCAAGTTTGTACTCATACAGTAACATTACTAGACATTGTTTAATTGTAATGATTTTCATTAGGCATATGAGCAATAATATATTGAAACGAAAATATCTGGAAAGAAAAAGAGTCAGGAATAGGACAAGAAGTTACTTCGTTAGAAAACTGGATCAACAACCAACCACAAAATGCGTCATTTCATGTGTAAAAACCTTATATTATATTTTGGTATTATCTACTAACATTTGTTATATATTGACATTTTCAATATTTTGGATGCTTGTGATACGAAGATCGATATATGCAAGAATTATACTTAATTTCGATCAGTAGCAGTCTCTCTCTCACAGACGCGCCGTCGCCTCTCTTTGTCTCTTTTACAAATACTTCCATGGTAATTGTTCCGATGAGCTGCTATCGCTGGTTCCCATGAATTCAAGCGTCATACGAGGCTGGCATCCCGTTCCCACCCTTTCACCGTTGAAACTGTTAAATGTAGACGTCTCTTTTACTCCAATAGCTTCATATCTCGCACATCACGCCTGTGGAACTCCTTTCCCTATTCCTGTTTCCCTGACAACTATAATCTCCAACTATTCAAATGTAACGTCAATCGACATCTCCAGTTGCATTGATCTATCTATCATCTTTCTCCACATCCTTTCCTCTATCACTCCTATCTACTCTTGCTCCAAATCCTCTGTAACCCCTTGCGTGCTAGTGGCTTTCAGCCTTGCCTGGGGTGAAAAGCTTAAAAAAAACCTACGAGAGAGTGTAGTTCGTGCGTGAGCAATGTAAGAATTTAATGTTTTTAGACTCTTGCAACTGGATTGAATATCAATATTGAAAAAAAAAATTATATTTGACAGTGCATAACCAATATTATTTATACATAGGGTGGTGATTATTGAGGTCTAGAGATAATAGTAATAATTTAGTTACTTCTTTGTTTTGGCTTTTTTTTAGTAAATTATGTAACCAAGGTATTGATTGGAGGTCAATAAATGAGATGTAAGGGAACGGCGAATTACATTTTTAATGGATTTTTGTTTTATTTTCAAGATGCAAGAATAAACAACATTTAAACAAACTGATACAGTCGGTAGAATTTAATTAAACTTGTTCGGATGAATACTCGCTGCCTAAAATACCTCGCACACATATACATGCGCACAGACATATCTATCTATCTATCTATCTATCTGCATATATATATATATATATATATATATATATATATATATATATATATATATATATATATATATATATATATATATATATATATATGTATATGTATATATATATATATTTAGTGTATTGGGGCAGCAGATCATTATTCAAATATATATTGTTTAATATAAAAACAACGAATGTCTATTATGTTTGATCATGAGCCGTCCTAAATTAAAGTGTCTATACAAAGTTTGGAGCGACTCATGGTCAAACATAATAGACATTCGTTATCAGTTATATTTAACAATAAAGGTTTAAATATATATATATATATATATATATATATATATATATATATATATATATATATATATATATATATATATAAGTGTGTGTTTGTGTGTGTGTGTATTCGTATGGTGGCTTTAGTTTAAGCTTAAGCTTAGAACGAGAAACAGCGTCAAAAACTATCAAAATGTTGGACGGTTTTTGTCGTTATTTTCTTCAGAAGCGAGAGCCATTATACAAAGCTTAGAACCCCTCATGATCAAACATAATAGACATTCGTTGTCTGTTATATTTAACAATATATGTTTGAATTATGCTCCTGAAAAATTTATTTCGGTTGAGCTCTCTGGGGAGGATGTGTGGGTTTGTAAACAGTGACTATTACGGCTAATAATGCAAGACTCTTCGGTAAATCGAATTGAGTTCTCTCAGTCACTGTGTGTTTATCTAAATATAAATACGCTTAAATTCACCTTCTTCTCTGCCGTGCGCCAACGGCTTCAGGGTAAAATTTCCGACTGACGCGAATTCAGCCGGTTTTCGATTCTAGCCAGAGGCAACCGGACGTCTAGCCACACTGATGAGCTGTGATACAGCGAAACAGTCTGTCTGTGGATGACAATATATATATATATATATATATATATATATATATATATATATATATATATATATATATATACACACACATTTGGGAAAAACTTACATCAGATCGGCAAACATGGTAGGTTTGATTGCTACTAGTATCAAGAATTTTCAGAGAAGTAGGATAGAATATCCGCAACAACGTACATGAGAGGCGTCAGCCGTCTCCCAGAAGGCGTATCGAAGCGGCCTCTTACATGTGATTAATGTGACGGCATTTGCGTTACAAAAGCAGGTCTTCTCACCTATATGCGGAATCGTTGTCATGTCAACTACCAATATGACATCCCCCCATGACCATACATGTCCAATCTGCCATAAAGTGTGTCGATCAGTCAGTGGATTCACACGGCATTTCCAAAGCCAGCATCCAGAATGGCAATCTACAGTAGAAACACTGGATTGTTAGCAATGTGGGAAGAACAGCAAGGCTCTTGCAGTTCGTCAAATATACATTTGAGACGTCATCAGCAACGAAGTGATGTTGAAATGTGTGAAAGGTTAAGAAAGTTTGAGTGCAAGAGATGGTCTTACTCGGTCACGAGTTGACTCCCGCCAAAAAGACTATTCAGACACTCCGATGCGCCTGCGCATGGCAGACGTCTTCAGGTTGGTGTGAGAGAGTGTAAAGACAGTACACTGGAAACTTGAAAATAGGGTAATAAATATCCTTAGCAGATGTTACAAACCGAAGTTTTTTTTTTTCTGTAGGAAAGCAGTTAACGACTGCTGGAGTTGGAATGAGCCCACTCTTAGTAACACTATATTAGTTCGTATACCATGTAAAAGAAAAACCTACTTTAATAGCTTTTTAATACAATCTGCAACAATCGCGGCGTTGAATATTATAGCCACATCTAGTCTAGTGCTCCTGCTATTCATCTCGAGATTCTTGACAAAATCCAAAAAAGGATCTTTAATATAATCGGCCCTGACTTGACATCCCGAATTCAGTCACTCTCTCATAGACGTGACGTAGCTTCCTTTTGTCTTTTCTGCAAATATTTCCATGGTGCCCCGACTACATGAATTTCAGCGTGCTACTAGATTGGCATTTAGGTCCCACTCTTTTAGAGTTGAAATAGTTAAATGCAACCACCACTTTTTTTCTTGTGCTTCCTGACGGCGGAACTGCCTTACTCATAGATGCTTCACTGATAACTTCTTTCTTCTTCTTTTACGTAGGCAATCATGGCTCTCCACCTCCTCCTGTCCCTTGTAGCTCTCTATAATTTTTGTCTCTTAGTTATTTCTCCCAGACCCTGTTCTGCCATCCACTTGCTTAAGCCCTTTAAGTATGTCCGCGTTGCTTTCCATTGTCCCTCTTTCCCTCTACCCACCCTGTATTAGTTTCAAGCCCTCCTTTCCTATTACGTTTAAGTGAAATATCAGCTGGCTCTTCCTGATGTTAAAAATAAGTTTCCACTTTGTTTGCATCTTCTCTAAAACCTCATAGTTGCTCACATGTTTGGTCCATGGTATCCTTAGCATCCTTCTGTAGAACCACATCTGTGTTGTCACACGAGTCTCTTCTTCGTCCTTGAGCAGACCGTCCAACATTCTCTACCATAAAGGAGCAGAGATATCACGTAGCAGTTCAGTACTCTTTTCTTTGTTACCAACGAAATCCTCCAGTCTCGTAATACTCTGCCTAGATTTTGAAATGCTTCTTTGGCCATCCCAATACGTCTTCGGGTTTCAGTGTCGCACTTACCGTCCTCTGTCAGAACACTTCCCAGATATTTAAATTTCCGCACCTGCATGATTATAGTGCCCCTGGCCTTTAAATTGCATTTCGGTCTCATCTTTTTGCTGATGACGCTGCATTCTGTCTTCTTGTATTTTATGTTTAGTCCCTTTTTGCTCTCCTTTGCTACCTTCCAAAATTTAAATGTAACGTCAATTGACATCTGTTGCCGTCATCACTGTTCTTCTTTTTCCTTTCCTCAATTCCCTCTATATGCAGTACTTTCCCCCATTTTCACTCACTGTAACCCCCTGCTTCCTAGTGGCTCCTCTGCCTTGCTTAGGGTGAAACGCTTCAGAAAAAAAAAACAAGAAAGAAAACGTCCTTTTTGGGGTACTTTTCTTGTCTGGTCTTAAAGAAACTTTGCAAAAACTAAATTGGTACGGTTTTTACGATTTCGCCGACCCTTGCATATCAATGTGTATATTTAGGTATTTACCCATCTCCTCACAGCGACGTAAAGTGACACAAATTTGGAATTAATGTGGGTCACCAAAACTCGTACACGCGGTTCAGAGCACAAAAAATGCCCAGCCAATATTGATTGTGTTTTCATCGATATTACTACAGAACCCACTCTCTAATGCAATGACGGTGACTTTATCTAAAAGTAGCACAAGACCAAAAATATGCGGCATCCAGTGAGGATCGAACTCAGTATTCATCCGTAATCGATCTAGCGAGAGAAGTTTGCTAACCATAACATCGCGTCGAAGTACCCCTTTGTATCAATGCAGCGCCTCGACCAAATGATTAAATCTAGCAGAATATTTCTACGGAGGAGAGAAATTGATCTTTAGTGGGTATCACATCATCATGGCATCGTGCTAAAATAAGCAAAGATCAGAATATATAGATGGGATTATATATATGTATATATATATATATATATGTGTGTGTGTGTGTGCGTGTGTGTGCGTGCATGCATTAGTAGACCCATTCTTTTTCAGTGTTAGTGTACAGAACTCTATTCTGGACAACGAATGCACGAGTTAAAATGATAAAAGGCCTGTTTCCGCCCGGAAGTGTGCAGAAATGAGTTTGTTCTTCGACAGCGGATAAATCGCTGGCCGGTGGCCAGTGGCAATGGCCGATATATTCCTCGTTAATTTCCGGAAGTAATCCGATCACTTTGATTCAGGTCGATTAAATAAAGCATCGAGTCTTTTCTTTTCCATCTTCTCTGTCTTTCTGGTCCGTTGTTCTTACCCACCCCACAACACACACAAACATTTTCATTTTTTCTCTCCCCCTCTCTCTATTTTAGATACGTCTTTTCTCTTTCATTTCTTCTTCTGAGACGGACACTTTCGCTGAAATTACTCGCTTCAGACACATTCTTTTTACTTCGTCTCTTATTCAGTGATATATTTCCTCTCCCCTTATTTGAACGAGTTTTATATTTTCATTTCATTATTTTGGATGTTTAGTATATAGACTCATCGGTCAGTTCATTATTCCTTTTCTTTCAGGTACTTTACTTCCTTTCTATCTATCTATCTATCTATCTATCTATCTATCTATCTATCTATCTATCTATCTATCTAAACCAGTCCCTTTCTCTTTAACGATCTCACTTCCGTTCAATTACATACGTATCTCAAAGAAATCTATTTGAGGAGGCGCTGGAATATTCTTGGAGTAACCAAGAAGAAAGTCCAAAATAAATTCTGATACGTGGTCAGTTGGAAAAATGGTTAAGACGATTTACTTCCAACACCCGCTCTTATATATATATATATATATATATATATATATATATATATATATATTACATATACAAATATATACATAAACAAATTTAATAAATTTAATTCTGGAATTTATAAACAGGGATCATAATATTCATCTACAGGTTCGGGGTTTATGTCATTTATTAAATTTGTTCGCGAAGGTGTATTCTCGCCATTTATATCATTAACTTCAATATCTTTTTTTTGTATGAATGATTCATGTAATGTAAATTGAACTGCAGCACATACTTGATATTATATATATATATATATATATATATATATATATATATATATATATATATATATATATATATATATATATATGTATGTATTATGCAGTGTTACATTAGAACTTGCACATACCCACTACAAAACTGTACATCTGGTTTCAACGTTAAATTTCTTTTCTTAACGTTTCATCAGGTGGGAAATCACAATGCTACTAAACTATTTTATTCCGAAGGCATTTATGAATAAAAAAATTTAGTAGCATCGTAATTTCCCACCTAATGGAACGTTAATTTTTTTAAACGTTAAAACAAGATGTACAGTTTTGTATTGTGTATGTGCATATTCTAATGTAACACTGCATAATAAATAAATATTTATTGCTCTACTTTTCGGTTTTAAATTAATGTTTTGAACGCTGAAATCGTACTCTTCGTTCTTTTACATTTATATATATATATATATATATATATATATATATATATATATATATATATATATATATATATATATATATATATCAAAACAAACTCATAAATTATGTTTAATTTAAAATTAAAATAACGAAAACGAGAAAAATGACTGTCAATTGACGATATATCCTGAAGATTCGACGGAACAATTACAGAAAGATTCGTTGACGAAATTCTGGAATAGAGCGTCTGAATGTAACATCAATTAACGACGTGACAAATACATACATACATATATATATATATATATATATATATATATATATATATATATATATATATATATATATATATATATATATACATATATATATATATATATATATAGATAGATAGATAGATAGATAGATAGATATATGATTCTTCAATCAAGCATACATGAATATCTATATCTATCTATCTATATAAATAAATATATATATTCATACATAAATAAATATATATATATATATATATTTATGTATGAATATATATCTCTATATATGTGTGTGTGTATTCATGTATGTTTGGTTGAAGAATCTGGACATATGTCTATATATATATTTTTTTAATCCTCTCAAAGTCGCAGATCAATTTCATAATATCGTTATTAAAATGGTTAAGGAAGAAGCTGCAATTATTTTCTTTTCTTTTTATTTTTCCAAGTAATTTCAGTTGTCGTACAATAACATCTTCATTGGTGAAATGCTAAAAAAAATTAATTTACTCATGAAGATGATCTTGCGCAGCACTAGACTGGCGTCGAGATTTCATCAATTTACATTTGAGCTGGCTAGTTATAGCCGTAACTTCTATGCTACCGGTTTCTCTCGCACTTCTCGCTTCTTCTCTCGCACTTCTCGCTTCTTCTCTTGCACTTCTCGCTTCTTCTTTCGCACTTCTTGCTTCTTCTCTCGCACTTCTCGCTTCTTCTTTTGCACTTCTGGCTTCTTCTCTCGAACTTCTGGCTTCTTCTCTTGCACTTCTCGCTTCTTCTCTTGTTCTTCTCGCTTCTTCTCTCGCACTTCTCGCTTCTTCTCTCGCACTATCATTATCATTGAAAGAAGAACGAAAATCACCATGTTGATACATGTTTTATCTTAATCCTTTCTAAGCTTTCGGCTTACATAAGCCATCATGGAAGATGAAAGATTGTAATTTTGAAACAAGGATACTTTGTTTGTTTGCATGGAAGATTGCTATCCAACGATAAATTCGTGCATATGAAACATAGGAAGTAAATATCTCATTGCGGCTCATGAGTTCACATTTGACCACGTGAGAGTGAAAATGAAGAGAAGTGTAAATATATAATATATATAGTATGTGCTACGTAGGTGGCACAGTGGAATAATGGATAGCGGCTCGGATTGAGGAATCGGAGAGCCGAGTTTGAATTCCAGCTGAATCCATTATATTCAATACCCCTGAGAAAGGTATGCATCCTCTTCTCCCCCCAGCTATGGGTAAATAGCCGGATTGTATAATCTTGGATGGCACCTGGTCTACCACAGAAAGAAATGGCAACCTACTGCGGGAAAAGAAAATATGCCTCGTCAGCGTGTATCATGCATGACACATAATTGATTGATAGATACGCTTGAATTCAGAGTTACTTTCTCCTGACCAGTTGCCACCCAAGGCGACAGAACCCAGTTTCTACTTCTATTTACCCAGAGCAGAGGTAAATTTTCAAATTAGATTACATCAGACAATAAAATCTTTAGTTAAAAAAACAAACAAATTTAAAATAAGCTACCTTTAAAGCTTAAGATCCTTTTAGAAAAAATTACGTAACGTCTTTTAAGAAATATATTTCTTTTAATGCCATTTCATACTCGTTCTTGCGTCATCAATTTTTCTTGTATCGTTTGACTAGATGAAGGACAGGAAATAGTGGAGAGCCATGATCGCGTTCGTCCTGAAGGGACACGGTACGTAAAGTAAGAATATGTCGGATAATCTACAGCTGGTAGAGTGGGACTTGTTTGATTTGGCTGGGTGGGTGGCTTCACGAAGTTTGCGTGTAAAGTGGGTTGTCGTTTGGTTGACTGTATTGTTGATGTGTAGATATGTTTAGATTAACAAGTCTCCCTTTGATCGGTTTGTATTACTGTCAATTTTGAATCCAATTTCTTTGAAGCACTTTGTTCTGCTTTTATGTGTTTTTATCTGATGTAATGGTTAGGATTATGATCTTGGCGTCTTTTTTTCAATCCAGTGTCTTTTTATTTTTGGTAATAATTCTAACTTGTATGCTTAGAATAATTGCTCCGAGGAGCTGCTTTCGCTGGTTCCTAGGCCTCATGAATTTAAACGTCCTACGAGGCTGGCATCCCGTTTCCACCCCTTCACCGTTGAAACTGTTAGATGTAGACGTCTCTTCTACTCCAATAGCTTCATGTCTCGCACATCTTGCCTGTGGAACTCCCTTCCTTATTCCTGTTTCCCTGACAAATACAATCTCCAACTATTTAAGTGTAACGTCAATCGGCATCTCCAGTTGCCTTGATCTATCCACTTCCCTTCTCCACATCCTTACACCTTTCATTCCTATCTGCTCTCGCTCCAAATCTTCTGTAACTGCCTTGCCTTGATCGATCCACTATCTTTCTCTTTCTCCACATCCTCTCCTTTACCACTCCTATCTGCTCTTCCTCCAACCCTTCTATAACCCCTTGCGTGATAGTGGCCTCCAGCCTTGCTTGGGGCGATACGCTTAAAAAAAAAAAAATGTGCAGACATGGAGAAAAGCACAGATCATGCAAGTCAGTTTCATGCCTCATGCTTTCTCGAGGTGGTATATCTTGAGGTGTAAATTTGAAAATATTGATTTTTCTATCTTTTTTCTTTCTTTCTTTCTTTCTCTCTCTCTTTTACCTTTTTTTCATTTTTCTTTCTTCTTTTTTTCTTCATTTTTATTTCTCAAAAGTGCCTCTTCGTTTTCTTTATTTCTTTGCTTCTTGTGGCTAATTTCTAAACCAATGCCTCTTCGCTTCTTTCTTTCTTTCTTCCTTTTCTCTCTGTCTTTCATTCTTTTTTTCTTTCGTTCTTTCGTTCTTTTGTTTTTGCTTTCTGTTCATTTACCTACTATATATTATTCAATTACGCGTCCTTTTCTTCCTTTTACTTTCTGTCTTTCTTTCTTCTTTTTTGCTTTCTTTTTTTTTTTTTTTTTTTTTTTTTTCTTTCAGTTTTCTTTCTTTTTTCTTTCCGTTTTACTTTATTTGTGTCCTTCTTTCTTTATTTCTGTCTTACTTTTTTCTTTTTTGCTTTCTTTATTTGTTTGTTTGTTGTTTCTTTTTTTCTTTCAGTTTTCTTTCTTTTTTCTTTCCGTTTTACTTTATTTGTGTCCTTCTTTCTTTATTTCTGTCTTACTTTTTTCTTTTTTCTTTCTTTCGTTTCTCTTTCTGGCTTTGTTTCTTTCTTTCTTTTTTCCATCTTTCCTTTTTCTTTCTTATCTCTTTTTTCTTTCTGTCTTTCTTTTTTCTTTATTTTTCTTCCATTTTTCTGTCTTTCTTTCTTTTCCTTCTCTCTTTCTTTTTCTTTTTCTCTTACTGTCTTTCTTACTTCCTGTTTTCTTTCTCTCTTTCTTTTTTCTTTCTGTTTTTTTTTTTTAATTTCTCCTTCCTAATTTCTCTCTGTCGCGTTATTTCTTTCTCCATTACACCTTTCCCACTGATCACTCTTTCCCTCTCTCTCTAAGCATAAATATCTATTCTCACCAAGATTCTTCTCCCTCGTTTTATTGCTCTTATTTTCTCTCTTAACCTCCTCCTCCTCCTCACACCTATCATCATCTTTCAACCTTCAGTCGTCGCTTACTCTTCACATTTAACGAAATTTCAGAATTCCTCCACAACTGAACGCTATTTTCTCCTCCTCCTCCTCCCATCCTCACCATCCCCCCCCTATTCCTCCTACTCCATGTCCCCCGCCTCCTTTGCTACCACCAAAAAACTCATCTTAAGTCTTCTTCTATCCACAAATACCTTCACCGGATGGGCGTAATCCGACGACCTGGTCTGAACTATACAGAAAACTCACGCAAATCAGTCATACATCTGTCAATGACCTCCTTCACAAGTTCCAGTAAGTGCCGAAAGGTCAGACACCTCGCTAAAGCGGAAAACATGCAATATTCAAATAATCTTCACCATCTTTTATTCGAGTCTTTCGCCACAATAAACTGTATGTGTTTATTTTCCATTGCTTCGTGACCCTCTCTTTTTTTCCTTTCAATGTATATATATATATTTTTTTTTTTTCATTTCTTTCCCCTGGAGTTTATGTCTTCATTTCTTTTATTCTACTTTGATAGCAGAGAGTGAAAATTTAAATAAATACGTCTTGATTAATACTGAATTCAAAAATTTAGCTTGACGGTCACGTGATATGGAAATGGCGTCTTGCCGCTCCTACCGAATAAAACTGGTTAAGTGGGTAGAAGTTGGGTGATTGCTCTCAAGTTAAGACTATGAAGCAAATCACCCAGACCATATGAGTAGATAGGTTTGCCTATCGTCCGGTTCACACACCTCCCTGATCTTTTGAACGGGAATAGAGGTTTATCCGTTGTTTCCTGTTTAAGATTAGGTTTCCTGTTCCTTCTAATTTTTTCTCATTTTCTTTTACTCTCAGTAGCCCCCCCCCTGCATTTTAGTGGCATTATCGCCTTGCTTGGGGTGAAATGATTAAAAAAATAATGTAGTTTATTCGAGCCACAAGAACGGCATTAAATACTGACCCTGCTAAAGTTTTAACCACATTGAAGTATAATAATTTCCCAAGTGTAGCTTAGATGTGGCACAAGGCCGAAAGCATGAGGATTGAACTCACTACACAGTCGTAATTGTACTAGCAACACAAGCATGTTAACCATTACACCGTCCCGAAGTTCCCGACCACATTGTAGTATATGTAGTGTTTATGTGGTATATATGTAGTATTTTTTAAAATTATTTAACCCCAAGCAAGGAGGGACTACCACGAGTATGCATAGCGTTACAGCGAATGAAGTAGAGAGAAATGACTGGGTATATAGGAGACAGAGAAATCGGATAAAGGCTGAACGGGATTCAAAAAGACAGAAGATGGCGATAGTCGTTGCATTTGAATTTTGAAGATTGTAGTTTTCAAAAAAGCAAAGAAACGGAAGTGAGTTCTACAGGCTGGAAGTGCGAGAAAAGAAACTGTTGGAGTAGAAAATACTTGTAAAAAAGACAGAGGGAAGCAACATCACCTCGGTGAGAAAATGACTGAAATCGAGATATCAAGTCATGATTGGTTCTTTGGGTTTTGTCAAGAACCCCGAGATTAGCAGCAGGAGCACCTGGCCACATATGACAACAGTATTCGATGCGCGGACGAATGACAGATTTCTAAATGCGAAAAATGGACTCTGGCGAGAAATGACCTTCTGGCACGACACAGTGAGCCAATTTTCCTTGCAGTAGATGCACCTATTGATTCGATGCAGGCGTTCCACTTCAAGTCTATTGGAAAAGTCAGTCCAAGAAGGTGCAGTGTATTGCTCTCCAGGAGTCTAGCATCAGCCATTTTGATTGTGGGAACCAAAGATTCCCTATGGAAGTTAAATGACAGCAGTCATGTTTTGGATGCATTAAAATTTACAAGATATTTCCTGTCCCAGTTAACCAGTGATTGATCCAAGAGCAGCGACCAGGTTGACTTTTTCAACCCTAACGGATTTACTATTGAGACAAAAGTCAATGGTAGTGTCATCAGCATAAATGCCTTGGGGAACACTCGCGTTCGCGTGAAAGGATCTGAAAGCGAGCCCGTTCAAAACGATGTAGTATATACTTAGTATATGTTGTAGGTTCCGAGATGAAAGCCGATGTCAATGAATAACAAACGCCAGTAATTGATAAGGAAAATAAATGTATTAACGTAATAATACAAACTGGTCATACGGATTAGTAGATCCAGGAATGCGGGTTAGTAACACTAATATATATACAGTTTTGGTATTGAAGTATCGTGGTATGACTCCTTACTGAGTCTACGCGCTCGCTAACGGTGACGCTTGCCGCCGTCTCTGTGTGTGACTTACTCTACTACTACTGAACTCTACTACTCTTCTGTCGTTCAGTCTCGTCTCCTACTTGACTGTTCGGGTATTCACTGGTAGTAGTATATGTATACCTTGGGTGAGTCCATTTGTGTGAAAAGGGGAGACCCCTCAATAGTATATCTGTAGTATACATGTAGTATATAATTAAGACCGTCTTTTTATGGAGTATCTAGTTCATTCCCGATGTCAGAAAATGACTGCATGTCCTTACTGATGTTTGCATTATTTACAGGTGGACTATTGTCCCCATCTTCGTTGTTGTTATCACAGTGTTTCGGCGGCTCCGCTCCCCGGGCTTCTTCAGCTATGTGTCGATCTGAGCAACGTTCAGAGAAATTCGAACTGAACCCCTTATTTAATTTACGCGAGAGTGGGGCAGATTTAGAGCAAACCTGTTGTATCCTGTCGACACTTCCACATTATTAAAAAACAAGAGGAAGAAGAAACTTCACCTTCCAGGACCTGCGCCTGTTTTAATATTGATTCAGCATATAAAAAGGCGACAAAACCGACTATCAGCGTACACCATGCTAGGAAAAATGTGTAGTATATATTCCAACAGCAGACAGTCGGACCAAGGTTCTAGGTCGCAGCAGTTTCAGTCAACCACCATCATCAGCCACAGCTCAAGTCAGACATTCTCCAGGTCCAACCAACCGTCTTTGTCAGTCGTAACGATATGCGATAATCTGTCCTTTTCAGGAAAACACTTTTTCAACAACTATAAAACTGTCCTTTTCAGGACAACACTTTTGAACACCTACAAAACTGTCCTTTTTCATAATACTTGTCAAAAGCTATAAACGTGTCCTTTTCGGGACAATACTTTTCAACAATTATAAAACTGCCCTTTTTGAGGTCAGCACATTTCAACAACTACAAAACTGACCTTTTTCATGTCAACACTTTTCAACTACTACAAAACTGTCCTTTTCAGGACAACACTTGTCAACGACTATAAAACTGTCATTTTTCAGTACTACTCATTTTAACAACTATAAAACTGTCCTTTTCGGGACAATACTTTCAACATCTACAAAACTGTCCTTTTTCATGACAATACTTGTCAGAACCTATAAAAGTGTCCTTTTCGGGACGACTCTTATCAACAACTACAACTCTGTCATTTTCAGGACAACTCTTTTCAAAAACTATAAACTGTCGTTTTCGGGACAACACTTTTCAACTACTATAAAACTGTCCTTTTACAGGACAACACTTGTTAACCACTATAAAACTGTTCATTTCGGAACAATACTTGTCAAAATCTATAAAACTGACTTTTTCGGGGCAACAAGTCTCAACGGCTACAAAAATGTCCTTTTTAGGACAGAATTTCTTAACTACTACACAACCGTCCTACTCACAAAAGAAATCTTTAACTTCCTCTACATGAACATGCAGAGAGATTTTTTGATGCGTACACCATAACTTTATTTTTGTCGATGATTGTTCCTTTAACGAATATAAACTTGGCAGTACATATTTTTTTACTCAAGATTTCCTTTTGTGTGTTGTCTTCCGCCATTCAATATCTGTTTGCCTGCTAATATACCGCCATCAACAAACCTATGTTTAGTCTAGAGGAAATTGGAACAGTAGCTACATTTTTGTCTCTTGCAGAAACCGGCTCAATGTTGACCATTTTTTTCGTCTTTACTGCAAAGCACATCAGTGTCTTCCTATTTAGTAATGTGTTATATCTTTCACTATATGACTTACGTACATTGTTGACTATTGCTGCATAGTAGCTGATTAGTAAAAGAACTGGGAAATAAACTTATTGGCAATTTTCCAAGCTGTTAAACATGCTAAAACGGAGTATATTACAAATCACAAATTACTCTCCGCCACTGCGTACAACGGGTCGTAATCGAAGCTTTTCGGAAGTGGAATTTTCTTATGAGTCATTGAATTAATATCCCGAATGGCGTCGACTTCTAAACTCGCAGACATTTTCGACTGAAAACCGAGTCTTGTTCTCAAAAAATAAATAATGTCCGAAAGGCTAAAAGGATTTTTTTTAAAGTTTGGTTTCATGTCGAATCGTCGAATATCTATTTTCCACTTGTTTAACTTGCTCTCCCAATAACAGAAAATACAAAACACTTTATTAATAGAGAAAGCCTTTATAGTAAGAGGATTTAAAGGTATGATTCTTGCCACATCGGGAAAGTGTCAAATTTTCTCCCAGAAAAATGGTAAATCTCTACACTCAAAGACCCATACATTTATATATGATTAGTTAACGTACTGCAGTACAAATCTAACTGATGGAGTGAAATGAAAGACATTTTAATTGGCTTGCTTTAAATTTACGTCTTGGAAATCCGAAAATCAATATCATACATTTTGCTTTGATTTGAGTTTATATTCAATGCAATTTGAAAAAAAAAAACTTTTTGTTTCACTGGAAACCAGAGAAACCACGTCGCTAGCATTTACTGCATATACAGTTGTTCAGGAATATTTTTTACAGACACCACTCTAGTTTTCAAATCCTTATGCGGCAACCTTCTAAGATAACAATCTCCACTTTTTGTTTGGAATACATTTGTTTTGGTTGGAATATATTTACTGATATATTTCTTGATCCCTCTGTATTGGGAAGGGAGGTAAATAAAATTAAGTTAGTGAATTGATAAGTGATCACTTCCCTTTGTCGTTTTAATAATTTATACAAATAGATTATTTATTTGCATTTAGGCAAAGTTACTTCCCACTCTAAATGAACCGTTTAATTAATCAGTTTCTTTACTTCTTAGATTGCAGACTTATTTGTTCAAGCTTTTCATGTGAAGCACACAGACACCTTTGTCCTTTAGGTGATCACCTTGTTTCAACATGATCTTGAAATAGGCTCTGTTTTGCTGTTCCTAATCTTCCATGAGAAATTTGAATCCACTGTTATATTAAGCATATAAAATTTTCAACGTGACAAGATATTGAGCAAAAAGCGATTGATATAATACCAGGATTAATTAATGTATCATAGATAACATTGAACGTCTAAAAATATAAGGAAATATAAACAGTTTATTGACCTCTATTTTAATTGTGACTTATTTATCTGCTATTTATAGTGTTTCAATATTTTGTTTCTTAATAATAAAACTTTTTAACAAACTTCGTAATTTTTTACGGCACGGATACACTAGTAAATATGTATTTAACGAGCACATAAGTGAAAGAATCAACAATTTTCTAGAAACAAATGATATGTTTTAATAAAAGATAAAAAGCCTGTCTTCAAATTCCTTGGTTATTCCCGTGCATGAAGATGTACATTTCTCTTATTTCAAGTAAATATGAGACAATTAGACATGGGAAGATTTGTAATTCTGAAACGCAATCAGCATTTTTAGATTTTCTTTTTACTTCTTTCGTATATTATTTATTTTGTGAGAACAAGAACGAGGTTTCCTGTTTTAATGTCTGCCTGTTTGAAAACCGGAGTCAATATGACATTAAATCATGAGAAGCTGACTTTACGAAAAGCTTATAATGTGGCACGTTGCAGCTAGCAACAGAAAGCAGTTTATGAATGGAAATATACACGCATTTACTATGTTTAGTAGCTCATAAAATTGCTACAAATTTATTTGTCAGGTTTCCAAAGCGTCAGATGTTAATCAAGTTGAGTAAAAAAAGAAAAAAAAAGCGAAAAATGATAAAAAAAAAACGTTCAGAGTATTTCCGAGTACAGACTGATGATCAATGATAGACCATTGTTTCACTCCAGAAAATATTTGAATAAACATCGACTAAATTTTTATGACCATGTTTCAATTGAAATATTCTCAGATATTTCTTGCGCGACCTGACGTTATTTGAAGAACCATGACTCATATTCTATCCGTCCTGGGTATGACGATAAACCACATCCGCGTCCTGGGTAAGAAGATAAACTACATCCGACAGCAAGCCTTTGATCAGGAGGTCTTGAGGCGCGTGGAACCATCTCTTAATAGCTGGTGTTCCCAGGTTCACCCTGACCCAGTGGTAGCACCTGTCAGGGACCCAGCTATGGGCAAATAGTTAACTCTAAACACTATGAAAGTATAAAAATACGTTTTAATACCAGCAATACCTTTTTGGAAAAATTATTACCAGAAATACATTTTTGAAGATAAAAGTGTTCCCTGCAAGACATTATTACCAGCAGTACATTTTTTTAAAAGAAAAAATATTACCAGCAATACATTTTTGGAAGAAAATCTTGTCAGCATTAAATAACCCATTTGGGTTGATATGCCGTAAAACAAAACAAACCGAACCAAATCATATTCTATAACACATTTGAATGAATATACTCAACTTTTACATTTTGAACTTTAGGTTTCAATGTATCGCCTGAATTTCTTAAACCAGACCATTCTTCACATTCTGTTAAATAGTTAAATCTGTAAGTCCTACCAGGTCTTATGATTGGTAAGTTCAATCTTAACAATATATGACAGGCTGATGGCACTGTGTTGATGGCGGACACAGAAATAAAACTCCCAGACACGTTAGTTAAGGAGAGCAAAAAGAAAGAACGAACGATCTATTGTAAGACGAGAAAATGTATAGTCGTTAGCAAGAGAAGCAGCTCAAGATGCAAACTACGAATAAGAAACATGTTTTCCTGGATATGACGATAAACTACATTCGGTAGCAAAACCTCTGATCGGGAGGTTTTGAGGAACGGGGAATCACCTATTAACTGCTGTTGTTCCCATGTTCACATTGACCTGCGGTTGTAGCACCTGTTAGGGTCCCAACGTTGGGCAAATAGATTACGTCTAAATTCGAGTGAAAACATGAATTCGAGTGAAAACATGAACATATAAAAACGCATTAGAAAAAATAGCAGTAATTCATTTTTATATTAAAAGAATAAAAAATATCAGAAATGTATTATAAGAGAGAAAAAATTAGCAACAATACATTTTTTGAAAAAATACCAAATCTCACAAGAAAATAAAATTTCGGCAAAAGAAGTTGATATGACGTTAAACAAACAAGCAAACCAAACCAATTAAAAACTTGAAATATTCTTGTTCTTGTTCTTGTTCTTGTTCTTCTTCTTCTTCTTCTTCTTCTTCTTCTTCTGCTTCTTCTTCTGCTGCTGCTGCTGCTACTGCTGCTGCTGCTGTGTCCTCTCAGGACGTTGCTGATCATGGCACTCGACACTTTCGTCTAATTTGTAGCTCTCAATTCACACACGATCGCCAGGAAGGTTATGTGCTTCTTTCCTCTGCCTCACTTATCTGTAATCTGTCCTGTGAGTATCAAATTTTCCAAACCTTCTTTTCTCATTACGTGCTCTAGAAATGTCAACTGTCTCTTCCTAATGCTAACTATATATGTCCTTTTTGTTAACATTGACTTTATAACTGTGTCGTTGCTCAGATGTTCAGTCCACGGTGTTTTCAGCATCCTTCTGTAGAGCCACATTTCTATTGCTTCAAGTCCCTGCTTCATCTGTAACTGCCATATGGGTTGAACGATGTTATATAACAGTTCAGTAATCTTAGTTTCTAACGAAATCTTTCTGTTTCTTAATATTTTGCTTTGCTATTGGAAGACATTTTACCTTCGGATTTCCATGTCACACAAATACAGAAGTGTTAATATCTGGGAAGTGTTTTCAGAAAATCTGAAAAATGTGATACCGGAATCCGAAGGCGTATTGGAATAGCAAATGATAGTTTGGTTTGGTTTGTTTTACGGCATATCAACCTTAATGGGTTATTTAATACCGATAAAATTTTTATTGCTGGTAATATGTTTTTCTTCAAAAATCTATTTCTGGGAATAGTTTTCCTTGAAGAAATCTATAGCTGGTCATATTTTTTTCAAAGAATTTTTATAGCTGTTTGTATTGCTTGTACTTTTTTTAAGTACTACTGATAATTGTTCCTTAAAAAATTATTGCTGGTAATATTTTTTATTATAAAGTATTTCTGGTATTAAAGCTTATTTTTACACAAGTTTGGGTGTCAACTATTTGTCCATATCTGGGACCCAGCAGGTGCTATCACCCCGGGTCATGGTGGACCTAGGAACGCCAGAAATTAAGAGGTGGTTCCATGATCCTCAAAACCTCCTGATCAGAGGCCTTGCTCTTGGACGTAGTTTATCGTCTTACCCAGGACGCGGATATAGTTTATCGTCATACCCAGGACGAGCAAATGATGGATTCCAAGCTAAGTACGAAGAAACAGGAACATATTGTTATAAGAAACGAAGAGATTACTGATTAATTATGTAATATCAATCCTCTGATAAAGCAGGGAATACTCGCAGATAAATAGAACATCGGAAATAACATAAAAAAAAACTTATTTCTACAAAAGAATTCTGAAAGGTCAGGGAATGGAAACAAAAGGAACAATTCTAATCAGAAACAAAAAGGCAGGTGAAAATTAAAGTACACCTTATTAGAAAGGCAGGCTTGTAAAATTCTACACACGCAGGACAGGTAAAAGGATGAGAAGAGGCAAAAGGTCTACCTAACTCGGATGAATGACGAGTGGTAGTGGTGTGCGTAAAACGTTACTAAAAGCTACAACGGATAGGAAGCTTTGGAGAGTCATGTTCTGAAGGGATACGTCAAATAGAAGAAGAAGAATCAGTAATAGAAATCAGTAAATAAGCAGGAAGGCGACCCGTTAATTTTCTCTACGGTTGACTGACATTGCAAACATGATTTTATAATCACCTTCCTTTTGGACATAGTCCCGCGGCTCCAGACAGGACATGTCAAAGGAAAGGTCGTAAAAAATATAATAATAACGAAAAGCATTCTTAGTTTAGTAAATATAACAAATAAATGATTTGTTCAGGACGCAAAATAATTTTCAAGCCGTTATTTTCTTAGCCCGATCAGCAGCTGTGTCCACCATAATTACGGTAACCTGCTTATAATCCTTAATAAGGACAACACAGAAAAAACATGTCTAACCTCTGATTAACCGACTCAAAATTTCATACAATATCAAGTTACAATGGCGGGTCCGGCGCTAGAGACGTGTTAAAAGTTTATGCTTATTTGAAACGCTAAGCTAAATTATTGTCCTTATTTCTTCCGTTATTGGGGCACTCCTCTTCATCATTGTTGTTTTGCTCTGTACGCTTTTTTTTTCTGTCCCTCGAATGCTGTCTTGAAAACCTCAATTAAATTATTGACATTATAAAACGTCGTTCAAGCCAAACTAAATCTGTAAACGCTAGTTGTTTATGAATAGAACTGTTTCAAAAAATCTAGGATCAATGCAAGCGGCAATCATCTTGTTGATACAACTTACAATTTGATAAATATATATATTTTTTTAATCATTTCACCCCAAGCAAGGCAATAAAACTACTAAAATGCAAGGAGTTACTGGGTATGAAAGAAAAAAGAAAAAAACATTATCAAGGAAAGCGATCAATGAAAGAACAGGTATCAAGAAAACAGAAGATAACGATTGACATTGCATTTAAACTTTTGAAATTCAAACTTCAACGGAAAGCGAGAGAGGTCTACAAGCGACACGCGCCAGAGAAGAAACATTTAACAAAGAACTTATGGTTACATCTAGCTATTTCAATTGTAAAATGATGAGACCTTGCTACTAATCTCTGTTTAAATTCATAAAATCTTAGTACCTAATAACGCGTCCTTGGTGTGTCGATAAACTACATCCAGCAGCAAGGCCTCTATCCGGGGTGGGGGCGTGGATTCACCTCTTAATTGCTGTTGTTCCCAGCCTGGAATGGTAGCACCTGTTAGGGTCCTAGCTATGGGCAAATAATTAACCCCCAACCTGGGATCAAAAGAATACGAAAGTATAAAAATAGATGCTTATAATAAAAATACCAGCAATACATTTTTGAAGAAAAAATGCATAACTAGTAATATGTTTAGATTATCGACAAGAACCCTCTTTACAAAAATGCATCAATGAAAACTGATCTAAAAAGAATACATATTCTATTCCATCGGACCTATCCTAAAAATGTTGTCGGCATTAAATAACCCACTGCTCTAAAACAAAATAAATAAACCAATAAAACCACCCTGTCGACAAAAAAAAACTCTTTACAAAAATATGTCAATGAAACCTGATCTACAAACTGATTTCTTACAAAGAATATATATTCTATTTATACGAAGCTAACCTAAAAATCTTGACGGAATTAAATAACCCATTGAGGTGTTGATATGCTGTAAAACAAAATAAACCAAACCTAAATAAGAATTTTCATCGAAACAATTACCATGGAAATATTTATAAAAAAAAGCACAAGGAATATACGCTACGGTGGGGAAAGTGACTGAAGCTGAGATGCCAGGTCAGTACCATTAATCTTGCAGAATCTTCTTTTTATTTATTTAGAATCTCTAAATATATAGTAGAAGTACCAGACTAGGTATGACAGCAATATTCAATGCATGGACGAATGGTAGACATATTGCTAACTATATTAACGAGCAACTGCTTCCTGAATGGATCTTCAGGTTATGGGCGATCATGGATCTCCACAAATACCAATCATTGTAAAAAAAAGATTTATAGTCACTCTTAAGTATTGCGGAACTTGTCCACTCTTTACTTCAAAGTCCAAAAGTTGATATTGTGAGATAATTTACTAATTTCGAGGTTTCATTTTCTGGCTTCAAAAATACTTGGCAGACACGACTATGAATATTGCAAGGAAAAACTGCCTTTTCTGTTTAAATTTGGGGGATGAAGAGATATCATTGTTTACACTATTATGTAGCCTGGTGTATTAAAGCGTTGGTTCGTGGAATCTTAGAACTTGTGAGTTCAATCCCTGGGACGAGCAGTACTTTTTTGGTCTCAAGTGAGAAAAAAGCGCGTAGTAACTTATCAGTAATAAAAATAAGAACTAGACGAGATAGCCTTGACAGATTTTCCTGAAGGTTACGTTGATGAGGACCGGAGTGCACAGCGGCCGGAATGTTACGATAGCAGCACCAAAGATGGAGAAAATAGTACGAAAGTAAATAGGTTATATATGTATGTATGTGTGTGTATCTCTATCTATAAAAGGCAGGATGTGTGTCTATGTGTGTAACGAATGCACGGCCGCAATTTTCGACGGGTTTGCACCAAAATTTACATGCACATGCTCCAAGTTAGCGAAAAGGCCAAGACCGACGTTGCATTTCTCAACTCCCATCGATAGTGGAAATAATCGATTTTTCATGCTTCTACGACAGTTTTCATGTAGTTGCGGCCATTTTCTACTGGCCAGAGTGATAGCCTATAGCTGGCTGCCACGAATAGGCAGTAAGATTCTATTGGCTAGCGTGAGAGCCAACAGCTGACTGACACGAATGTTAACTAGCATGCTAGGATGCAAAAAGATCGATAGCTGCATTCGTCACAAGTGGGAAAAATTTAAGTCTGCATGGCACTTTACTCCAATTGGCTCATTCGCTTGCTTAAACTCTACGTTGATTCTGATTCCACAGAACTGGGTTGGGTGTGAAAAAGTATTTTTTGTTAACATTCTTTTTTCATTCGGTTTTTCCAGTTACGAGTCCTTTTTTAAAGCTGATCGTTTTGTGTTCATTTTGTTTATTTCTTTTTTCGTAACAGATTTAACGTTTAGTATAGAGCTTAGAAATAATTCGCAGGGTGAGATAGGCAAGAAGTAAGGCATGTACCAACATCAGCACGGCAAAGGGCAATAACGGTTAATCAGACGAATTAATAAATGAAAAATGCAATACTTCTTTAGAAAATTACTTTGTATAGGTTTGGATACGAAACTAAACAGATAGTATAATTTCGAGAAATCTATGAAAAAAGGATTTCACTTAAAGCCGTTGTTCAGACATTACCTGCTCGGCAAAAATTCTTCATGGTCAATTTAGTTATAGAACGTCGGATTTAATAATGGTCTCACTCTGCCCAGGAGGATGCCGATTCAAATCTTACCGGAGATTCTTTAACAAGATTTCTCGAATATTCAGGTCGACGAATATAAGTAAATATACTGTTTAAAAATAAACTCAAATGTAAGTATTTTTGAGTGTGTTCGCGGGGTCTCTACACTTAGTTTGGATTTACTATTTAATTCCATAATTAATTTTGATCATTGCTATTACTCCTCTATCTCTTATTATCGCGCATTATACATTCAAAATGTTTGACTGAAACATTTTAACGGCCGATATACCAGTATAACAGCAAAATTGTCCCATATAAAATCGCCCTAATTGCATTTTAACATATTTGTACAAATATCATTGGTTTGTTCACAGATATATAATTTAAAACTTTTTTTCGAATTAACAACGGCGTTTTTAGCTAGCATGTTTGCAATGGTAACGATATTTTTATAGATTTTTTTTTTCTATTGTACATTGTTGTGATCGAAACGTTGACGAGAAAACATAAACAAATCAAACTTCCAACTGATATTATCGAATTCTGTTCGAAAAGGCAGTATAAATACGATTCTCCTATCCTGATAAAAATCCCCGAAGACATCTAATAATCCCTTTATCTGTCGCTTACTGAGAACGGTAATAAATTGGCCATATATGTCCCAAGGAAAAAAAAAGATTAAACATTGTATATCTGCAAAAGTTCGTATAGAGTCGAACTTTATTATGGATTCATGTTATCACTTAAAGCTTATGAAAGCAACTGTTGGCTATAAAAGTTAAGTCACCCGAGATGTCTTCGTGACGCCCAGGTTGAGTTTCCATAAAATAACACATCCGACAAGAACACGTCCACCTATCATAAAACGGATTCATGCTTCTTCCATGATAACGAAACAAGAATCTCCGTCTGGAAGTTATCAAACCGGGATTTTTCCCATCAGTCAACATTCTGCTCTCCAATGTATGTGAAGAAAAACAACTGTTCGCATTGTGTTGACACTGGAGATTTTATGAATGTTTAACTACTCGATAGTGTGTTGCGCAGATGTTCGATTAGCGCCACTCGGAATCAGTGCGCCGAGTTCAAATCCTGACCAATGCTGTTGAATTCACTTTCGCACAGATGGCATTGAAAAAAAGGCATGAAGCCATCTCCTACAGCTATGGATTAAATAAGAGATCCCACTATGCTCTTTAGCCTTGAATGGCAGCAAGTCCAGGAGAAAGAAAGTTCTGAAATCAAAACCGTAGTGAAACAAATTGGAAACGACTCCACTGACTTTACCAAAGGTTTATGGCAATTCACAAATAAAGGAATGGGAATTGAGGGGAACCATGATCACTTGCGTCCTAAAAAATGAAGTCGCATTGAATAATATATTTTATGGACATTGTTTATAATTATTTTTGTAGATTATCAAATATAATACAAGAAAGGGAAAAGCCTGGCGTCTTATAACCACAGTAGTCCTAGCGTGAGGGGAGCCATTATTATGAGATACCGGTCTACTAGGGCGGCTAGCCAATCCCTATTGTAGACTCCTACTCAGGCTTATTTTTATTTATTCAACACCTACAGAGCCCACCTGTGGTTTATACTGCAACTAAGCTGAGAAGACCTTAGTTACAGTTTCTTAGTTATCTAGCGTGATCAACAACTTCAACAAGGCCAGCACGCTCAAGCCCTCAACCCCACGATGACTTTGTGCTATGGAATCTTCTACCCAATTTCACTCACAAAGCTTGGGGATACCCGTGGTATCGTTTTCAAACACTTTCCAAATTTGCCGCACACTGGCATCGAGACCCCTCCAAGTCCAATAACATCAGTCCTTCCTGACAAATCGACCATGATGAGATTCGAACCCAGATCTCATGGTCAGAATGCGAACGTTCTAACCACGTGTCCAAAACATGGGAGCAATTAATAAACAAAGTAAAAATAGCCTAGTAATGCTTCCGTAATAACAGCAGTAAGAAAAGAATAATCTTCAGGAATACAATCATGTGTGACACCAGGAGCGGCGTCAGCAGCGGGGAGGATAAAAGAGCATTTGATGTAAGCCTTCGAGACTCTGGATTGTCCCGGTGGATAAAAGCCTAGCGGATTGAATCGTTGATTCCCGGATATGAAGGCCTCGTAATTATGGGTTCAATTATATATATCCGTGTTGTAGACTTGGAAACAGTGAAAACAAAACAGATATTAAGTGAGCGGCACTAAAAAAAAAAGCAACAAGACCAGATAACCCTATAACTGGAAAGCCGGACAATCTGGCCTAGAGATTAAATACATGATTTATTTCGAAAATCACTGAAGCTTATCTAGATCGACAGAGAACTGAAGATGGCCGGAAAGCACAACTCTTGAAACGCTATGATAATAACAAGAAAATAAATGTCTTGAATATATTTGATTAAAGCTAAGAGATTAAACTTTATGAACAAACTTAGGCAGTTAAAGTAACGTACGTCAAAATTAAAGTCTTTGTATTAAAACGATGTACAGAAATGAGTTGCTAAAATTTATTGATAACTCCCATCAAGTGTTCTCCTGATAGATTATTTATTCCCACCCCTCATCTCCCCTGGGCGAATATATACCTATCACTAGGGTCGGTGCGTCTTACTCCCAAAAGCCCCGACAGGTTAGATGGGGGCATTTATTTTTGGGGCCCTGTCGTGGCTTCTGCAGTTTATTTCAGCACTCCTTTATGGCCATCCGCCATTTTTTCAATTATTTTAAACTGACATTACATTGTCAGTCATTAACTAATATGCATCGTGTATCTGCATAGCCGGTGCGGTTCGTACTACGCAGCAACCACCAGTGAGGTTGGGGCCCCAAAAGGGCTAGTTTCAGCAGTTTTGATTTGTTTTTGTTTTTTGGCTTTTTGTACTTTTTACTTTTTTCTACATAAGTTATATTGTCAATCATCAAGGATAATAATCAACAGGACCGGTGATTATACCCCGAACCTTTTCAACCATGTGGGGGCCCCGTGCCTACTGAGGAAGGGGGCAGAAGTGCTAATTTCAGTAAAAGTCACAAAATTATTGTTTGTTATTACAGAAAGAATAATATTTTCTCAATGTTTTTTAAATACAAAAAATATACCTTATAAATAAAAAAATGAATGAATATATACTAAAATTTTCACTTAAAGTGGATAATTCCCTGATTTTTCGTAATTTAAAAAATCGCTCTCCTTCCTCCTAATTTTCCTTCGAGGGTTTGTGGCCCACAGGTTAGGAAATTTGGAAAATGGCATGTAGTACAGACGGGAACCTCGTTTCAAAGTTTCAGAGGCGGGACCGAGACTCTAGCGCAGACCTACCTATCACAATTACCGTATTTGATGTCATAAAAAAGATGTTATCCTTAAAGTATGTAAAAGTATCTACGGTTCTTATATACGAATCGAAGCTCTTTCTTAAACTTTCCGTTACCGCAAATTGTAACGAACTTAACTCTATAATACTGTGATATTCAATGTAAATAGTGCTTTGAGCCTATCAAATATGTTAGTCTAACACCGGATAACAGTCGCTAAATGCGATTGTTCCCACCAGGATTCCACACGTTCTCAAATACGCAAGACTTTCTTGCCGAGAAAAGTACTCACAGACAAATGAAACACGTTGACAAAACTGAAAAACATGTCCTGTCAGCGGAGATTAAAAATATTCCGATGGCGTCCTTTATAGACGAAATTAATGATTAGAAAATCCGGCCATCTTCTGAGTCGTGACATTCCAACTCGAGCGTGAATCACACCAACAGCTACCTTTTTTGACTCGAGTGTAAACTGGATCTCTGTCTATTTATCTGTTAATTTATTGAAATACTTGTCATACACGATATACGTATCATTACATCATCAAACATTTGATATGTCGATAAATTAACCAAACTAACTGAACCTAACAAAATTTTTAGATGTTCACATCAAATAATCATAAACGTAAATGTTTGTAAAACTAAAAAAAAATTCTTTGATACCCATTATATATCATCATATAATTTTGCTTGTTCCTTCGTTCATTCATTTGTTAGTTAGCACGCCCGTTTTTCCCCACATCTATCTCATAAATAATAGACTATTCAAGTTTTTACACTATTTACATTATTCGGACTATTGTCCTCATCTTTGTCGCCATATTTATTACAACGTTTCCGCCGTTGTACGCTTGGAATGTCGAACTGAACCCTTTATTTCGCTCACTGGGTAAACTGTTCTAGTACCACGTGCCATGTCTAGTGGATGTCAGTTATCTGTTATCTCCTGTTAATTCCCCTTTCCAAGTTCTCCACTGCCTTAACCGGGCATTGAACTCACACTCCTTGGCTTCTGTCACTGGATCTAACTAACGCCTTTATCCACTGGCCCATGTGTCCTTGAGGTCATCTGTGTATGAATGTCAGGGTATTATAAACCTAATATCTGGAGCAAACATTTTTTACCAGTGCTCATATTACAATTTTTGTTGTTATCATTCCATGTTTTTACCAGAACTCATTTTGCAATTTTTGTTGTTATTATTGCTTTTCTCTGGCACTCCTTATTACTGGTTCCCATATTGTATTTATTTCTATGATTGGTCGGCTCAGGAGATTTTTGTGGCATATGTGCGATTCCTTAAGTTTACGAATTCTCCAGTGATGTTCTTTGTCTATAATCTCAACCTGATCCCACAGAGGGCGCTGATCTCCCTTTTCTCTCCATATGTGGTCAACCACGCCTGATTTTTTTTCACTTCCCCTCGTGTTACAGCTTTCTGGTGTTCTTGACGCCTTACCTTAAGGGGGAAGTTTGTCTCCCCTTTATATTTCTTTCCGCAACTACACAGGATAGCGTACGTACAGTCTTTAGTCATGTTCTCTTCTATTATTCAAGTTTTATTACGAGGAAGCAGAGAAAAGATACAGAAAAGGCGTTGCTTGGTTTCAGTGAGAGAAAGAAAGAAATTAAAAAAGAAAGAAAGAAGCAGATAGAAGATGGAGGAGACAATAAGGTCTGATATTCTTAACGTCTGATTCAGTGTAATTAAAAAAGTTGTCACTTTAATTTCTTTATGGCCTGCTTTTACGATTACTGTTATTGCAATATTTTGTTAAACACGTTTAGCTCAAACATTTAACTATACAATATGGGGATTTCAGCCGCTATTTATAGTTGTAGAGCTTGCAAGGGGCTTATTGAATCATGAACCTAAGAATTATGAATCATCAGAAACCTCAACTAGTAAAACCATCACGACCACTAACAGTGAAATAATAATATTAATAATATTGTGTTCTTATAGAAAAAAATTGGATGTGGACATGGAATAAGGCCCTACAGGCAAATTGTCAGTTAATTGATAGCACTTTTCTGAGTATATGGGATGGGCAACTTGTATGTTGAATGTTACCTGGGACACTTAGCAAAATTGTCCATTCCTTTTCTCACAAGGAACAGAACTCCGATTACTACAGGTACAGTCGCAGTCTTAATTCAACATATCCTATAATATTTATAAAATCCGGATTAACAATTATATTCTGTAAAAGAATATGAAAAGGCATTTATACTGGGTTTAACAGCAAAATTATCCAAATGGTGTAACAAGATAATTGTCCATCCCACAAAATGTTTATTAGCTAAAAAAAAAACAACCACTAAACTAATTCAGTTTCTTTTTTTCAGATAAGTCGTTTAGCCAACTTGACACCCTTTTCCTTAAGAATCACTGAAAATGTATTTGAGATATTCAGCTAGAAAGAGTACAGGTCAAAATCCTTGTGTAAGCCCTACTGTATTCCCAAATGAGCAATGGTGAGAGGAAAGAGATCATTCAGGCCTTCAGAAATGGTACCAACATTCATACTCTTGCTTCCATCTTCAAAGTTCATTCAAAAACCATCAAAGAGAACAGTGAATAATTTTTAAAAAGAGGGGACAGCAGAGAGGAAAACAGAATCAGGAGGTCACAACATGAAGAGGGATCGTCATTTCAACTTAGAATTAAAGAGATCAATTTAAAAAGATCCAGCCCAGTCTATAAGACGTCTGGCACGTGAGAGAGGATTTTCAGCTATGACAAAAAGCAACGAAAAAGACTTGAAAATGAAATCGTACGTGAAACCTGTGAGGTACCTTGTTATTCCAAGACATAGTGTCAGAAGGTTAGAGAGCGGGAAGATCATCTTGAATAAGTTGATAAATGATCCTGGAATAACATATAGATATATGAATTTAATTGTAACCTTTCATGAGCTTCCGATCCTTATTTATGATTAATTAATGATGAACACGAAATTTTCGTTCATGATCGATTTCATCAGGATTCTTCTGTTAACTTTTGAGAGTAATTATACATTGTTATTGCTCAGAGTAAAGTCCAATAGTGTTATAACACTCGGAGAATTCCAGTAAGATATCTTTAATCATTTCGAAAATACAACAGTTTAAAGCTTAATCTAACAATTGAATAATTTTGCTATTATACAATTTGGACATTTATGTTGTTATACCCGGTATAATAATAATAATAATAATAATAATAATAATAATAATAATAATAATAATAATAATAATAATGATAATAATAATAATAATAATATCGACCATATTATATCAGGATGAAACCACTGAGAGCTGGTATGGACACCAACCAAAGACAGTTATCCAAAATAACGATGTAACTATCCTCTGGGACATGACAATTCAAAGTGACAGGGAAATAAAAGTCAAATGACCTAATATCATAAAAGACAAGAAATTCAGGTAGTCTATGCTTATTGACACTTCCCTAAAAATTATCGAGAAATTGTCCAAATACAAGGACCTGGATATTGAGATTAACAGGATGTGGCTAATTAAGACTGATACTGTACCCGTAGTAATCGGAGTTCTGTTCCTTGTGAGAAAAGGAATGGACAATTTTGCTAAGTGACCTAGGTAACATTCAACATACAAGTTGCCCATCCCATATACTAAGAAAAGTCATATCAATTAACTGACACTTCGCTTAAGGACCATAGTGTGAACCCGGCTCTACAGTATACAAAGCAGGAAACATAACATACACAAATAATAATAATAATAATAATAATAATAATAATAATAATAATAATGTTGCGGGAATCAGATTTCGATTTCCTCTGACGTCGGTGCTAAGAATATACAGTTTGTCTCTTGCACATGCGTAATGCTTCTCCAAATAGAGCCATGTTCCGGATGGATATTTGCGGGATTGGGAATAAAGTTGACTTTTAAATCAAGTGTAAGCAATTTCAATTCCCACCTT
>OZ038497.1:54087497-54097497 GCA_964036315.1 Acanthosepion esculentum | reverse complement strand
ATTGTCTTTTCATTCATATATATATATATATATATATATATATATATATATATATATATATATATATATTATATATATATATATATATATATAGTTGTATATTTAGGCAGCAATCCTTCTTTTATGCAAGTTACATTAAAAACGACAGACAAGGTACTACGGTTGTTTTTTATTTAATTTTTCTTGTGTACGAACAAGAGCTTCTTTGCTGGACAAAGGGTGTGTAAGAATTGTCCAAATGTTTTATTTTTCCGAGCGCTTTCGGCTATATCTTTAGCCATTATCAAGGATGATTTGATTTTTCAGCTTAATTGAGTGTGTGCATTATGTGTATGTCTTAGTGTGTAGTAGTGGTGTTTTAATTTCCAAATACGGTTAGCACGTTGTGGCATTGTTCGTAGTTAATATTGTTAAGGGTAGGCTTTTTCTTTTTATTATTAAAGCCTCCATTATTTTTAACCTTTTTTTTACAGGTGGGAAGCAATTAATATATTTGTGTTTTCTACTAGTATATTTCTAATGGAGTCTGGTAAATTTTTGTCCAGCAAAGAAAGCTCTTGTTCGTACACAAGAAAAATTAAATAAAAAACTTAACCGTAGTACCTTGTCTGTCGTTTTTAGTGAAACTTGTATATATATATATATATATATATATATATATATATATATATATATATATATATATATATATATATATATATATATATATATATATATATGTGTGTGTGTGTGTGTATTTAGGCAGCAATTTTTCTTTCATGCTCGTTTCATTCAATATGACAGATAAGGTGTTTTGATTTAGTTATTTTTTAAACAATTTCTCATGTAATTTTATGATTTTTTTTTCTTTTCGGTAGATCAATTTTATAAAAATTGACTAATTGTTCTTTTTTCCGAACAAGGGCACAATATCTTGACCGTGTTTTGAAAATGAAATCATTATATACATACATACAACAATATATTTCTTGTTAACAGTAAATATATTTCAACCTTGAAAGTGGCTAAATGTATAGCCGATAGCACTTGCAAAAAACAAGTGGGCAGTTTTTATGTAATTTATCTACCGAAAAGAAAAAAAAAATTATAAGATCACACGAGAAACTTTATAAAAAACTAAATCAAATCACCTTCTCTGGCATATTCAATAAAAAGTGCATATATTAAAAACATGCGTGTTAATGTTTTAGCTTGTAGTGTAACATGGCGAAAAATTTCCTCGCCAAATCAGAATGTTGCAATAGTTGAAACATTCTTCTTTCGTTTGATTAGACATTTTTCTGTTGCATTCTCTTCTTTCGGTTTCTGCCACTCAATTCTCATTTTTGGGACGGCATACAAAATGTCAGGGTCATTGAAAAGTTCAAATCAAGCGCCTTCCAAAAAGGTGATTCCTGACGTCAATCCTAATGGGATTTTCTCGTCCTGAACGCCAACCAGTAAAAGACATTAGTGCTTGCCTGAGTATGACGCATGGATTTTTTTCTACATTTCCAGATTTTCCTTGCATTATGAGTTGTAGGAAAAATTCGTTCAAGTATGACATATTTCCATATATATAGCATGCCTTTCAGATTTATTTTTAATAATAAAAGTGCTTAACAGAAAAATAAAAATGACATTTAACACAATATATATATATATATATATATATGTGTGTGTGTGTGTGTGTGTGTGTGTGTCCATACATATATATATATATATATGTATACATACATACATACATATATATATTGTATATTTTGGTCAGCAAGGTTTTTGTTAAAGACGACTAACAAGCTACCGCGATTAATTTTTTATTATTTAATTTTTTGGGGTTCGTACAAGCGTTTGCTTTTCTGGATACAATGTGTGTAAAAACTGTCCAAAAGTTCTGCATCCAAGAACTTTCGGATATTTTTGAGCAATTATCATGGATGATTTTTATTTTTTTATTTTTAACTGAATGTGTGTTTTTTTTTATGTATGTATCTGAAATTATAGGACCTTTTTATTTTCCATACACGGACAGCATATTGTGACCGTGTTCTTAATTAATGTTATTGAGGGGTGGGATTTTCCCTTTTTCATTATTAGCGCTTCAATTATGTATGTATCGACTGGAGGTTGGTAGTTTTTCGTGTGTGTTTAAATGAGTCCTAATTGAGCTATGCTCAGGTAGGTGTAACGTGACTCATCTAGATAAGCATGTAGTAGTATGACCAATGTAATTATTTATGAGTTTGGTTTGATCAGGAACACAGTTCCTAAAGGAGCATTTGGACTCTTAAATAATCTATGTTCTTTGTAGTTTTGATTTTGCAGGTGTGTTGTTATTTTTTGATGACAAGGTTAGCGCTTCTCAATTTTTTGTAATAGATAATTAATTTAATTTTCTTGTCTATGTCGATTTAGCTTGTGTATTTCTTTATGACATTTTTAAAAAAGAAAATAAATAAAACCTTTTCGGTCGTCCGTAACGAAACCCGTATATATATATATATATATATATATATATATATATATATATATATATATATATATATATATATGTTATGGTAATTTACCCAAGCACGCATGGACTCTCTCAGCTATAAATAGGAGTAGGTACTGCCTTTTAGAGAGGGAATTTTCTAGCAGTCAGCTCTGAGCGTCTGACTTAACATTCTTGCTGAAACACTCTAGTTTGCAAATGTTTGTTTTACTGTTTCTGTTAATATATTTGTTTAACTCAATTTCTCTCTTTGTGTCTTTATTTCTTGCCCTAACAAGGCCACATCTATATATATATATATATATATATATATATATATATATATATATATATATATATATATATATATATATATATATATATTTATATATATATATATATTTATATATATATATATATATTTCGTTAATTTTTTTATATTTTCAACTAAAGCAAGGAGAAATGCTACTAGTACACAAGGAGATACAGAGAGTGAAAGAAAAGATTGGGTATAGGTGCGATTGAGGAAAGGATATATGTACGGTAATCAAGAAGATAGAAGATGGCGATTGGCGTTGCATTTATTACGTTGGTGAGTTAGTGACTGAAGTTGAGATGCCAGGTCACGATCATATTACATTGCAATATCATTCTTTGGATTATTTCAAGAACCTCGAGATGAATAGCAGTGGCTTCAGACCAGATATGGAAACAGTACTCAATTCACAGACAAATAGTAGTTTTGTAAATGTGAAATTGTTGACTTACGCTACAGAATCTGCAACGTTATAAGTCCTCACCTTGAATCACGGTTTCAGGCACTTCCCACCGTCATAGCGTAGTATCCCTTTGGGCTTTCTATTTTCACGAAAAAAGTTTTGATGAGGTTTCCTCGTCAGTACCTTGACTTCGTGAATTTAAACACAGTACTAGATTGACAGTTAGGTCTCACAGTTCAAATTGCTTGTTTAAATCATAAGTTTAATGATAATCGCTTCTCCAGCCGCACTTCTCTCTTGCGGAAGTCACTTCCGTCTTACTCCTTTCCTGTCATCTACGATCTTTAACAATTAAATACAACGTCGATCGCAATCTTTGATCTCCTTGAAACCTGTTCTTTTATTGTCGTTTCTGTTTACTTCATCCTCATCCACGCCCTTTGCATCCTACAGACCTATAATGCCGAGGAGGAAATAATTAAAAAACAAATATTGATAACAAGGCTGAAATAAAAAAAAGTAATGGCCTCCATTTCAGCAATTTATACAGGAAGTGGATCAGATGTTTAAAAAAAAAAGCCACGACAAAAGATGTCGAAACTCGCCATAAAGACTGAATATATAATAATAATATCATCTTTCTGTCTGAATTTCTGCGATGAGGAGTTATCATTACTTGCATCATTTATAAACGGTCTATCGTCCTCATTTTGTTGCTGTTGTCATAACGTTTCAGCAATTGTGCCCTCTGTCCTTCCTCATCTGTATATCGATCTAGATATCCTACATGAAATTTTGAACAGAAATTTTATTGAATCTACGTAGTTAGACTATTCTTATTCCACTGCTCATGTCTCGGGATACCACGTCTAGTTCTCATTCTTAGTACTTCTCAATTATTGCTCGCATGTTTCCGCTGTATTCAAATCCACAGTGCTCGCACTAGCCTAGGGATTGAACTCACAATCACGATCATCTCGTCTTAGTTTCTTTTAGCATGAAATACAAATAGGAGCTTCTAAATTCGATGTGCTAAGCGATCTCCCTGAATCTCTCCCAAAATAAATGGAAATGTGAAAATGTGTTTACGTATACGTGACCTACTTTTCCTGCTTAACATGTTTCTGCGCAAGATTTTTTCATGGAGGAAAAATGGAAATGAAATAATAATGATAATATGAAGTTATTATTCACGAAGGAAAACGGCAAAGTTGGGGGGAAAAAGAAAAATATAACACGAGCTAAATGCCGCGATTTTTTTTTTATCCATATATCAGTTTTGAAGGGCGCCTTCCCCCTTTTAGTATATTGAGAAATCTCATCAGAAAGGGAGAAATGATTCCGGAAATGGTTTGGAAACTGGAATCTGGTTCTATATCAATGTCTTTGAGTGATTGGTTAAAATTGAAAAAAATGTCATGGAAGAAAGAAAGATAGAAAAAAAGAAAGATGAAAGAGAAAATTGGATGAAAAGAGAGGAAGAAAGGTGAAAGAGAAAATTGGATGAAAGGAGAGGAAGAAAGGTGAAATAGAAAAGTCGAGTAAAAGTAATGAATAATTTTTGACTGAAGCATTAATAATGAATAAAGAAAAATCCAGCACTCAATAACATCAACTATGAACACGGCCACAAAGTTTTGACGGTGTTTGGAAAATAAAAAAAAATAACAGTCTCATCACTGTAGATGCAAAGACACACACACACACACACACACACACACACACACATATATATATATATATATATATATATATATATATATATAGTTAAAGCTATAGAGGCGGGCTTTTTCTTTGGGCTTTGGATCTGCATGCTGAATGATTGTTTTTGACAGGCGTTCATGTTTTCGGCTCTTTCTTTTTTTATACCTTTTTTTCCTTCGATATTGATTTGATCATTTGCAAATCAAGAAACCGACGGTTTTCCGAAACGAGTGTAGTTACTTATATTTATAAGATTACTACTACTACTACTAATATATATATATATATATATATATATACATATATATATATATATATATATATATATATATATATATATATATATGTATATATATATATATATATATACATATATCTTTAGGAACCAATCCTTCTTCCATGGACATTTCATTCAATACGACAGACAAGGGGCTTTGATTTATTTTTTTTATACAATTTCTCATACAATCTAATAATGTTTTTTTCTTTTCAGATGATATATTATATAAAAACTGTCGGAATGTTCTTTTTATTCGAGCGCTTTCGGCTATACATTTAGTCATTTAAAAGGATTAAATATGTTAACTGTTAAATAAGAAATAGTTTGTTGCATGTATGTATTTATATAATGTTTTTATTTTTCAAAACACGGTCAAGATATTGCGTCCATCTTCTTAGTTAATATTATTAAGTGTTGTTTTTTCATGCTTTTGTTAATAAGGCTTCTATTATTTTTAGCCTCTTATATATATAAACATACCCATTTAATTAAAAATAATTCAATAAATCTATAAATAAAAAATACATCCTTGATAAGAGCGAACAGAAAGCCCCCGGATATATAGAAGGCGGTTTTTACAGAGATTTTGTCCAGAATCACGGTCCCTTGTCAGTCGTTGTTAACGAAACTTGTCTAAAAAGTGATTGCTCTCCAAATGCACAATACCCAATACACACACACACACACACACACACACACACACACACACACACACACACACACACACACATACATATATATATATATATATATATATATATATATATTAGCGTAAAGGCCACCCAATCGGGAGATATTTAAACTAGCTCCTGTGGAGGGCTCTTGGTGGGGCATTCGGCTTGTTCAGTAATTTGAGAATTCCTACGTAGTCGTATGTTCCCAGCATTGAAATCTCTCCTGGCTGCCGTTTGATCGGGATTTTTATTTGCACTGGACTTTCTTTACCCCGATGCAGCCTTGGCTCTTGATTGCAATCTGTTTCTCGGTTGGAGGAGATTTCTTTTTGCCAAGCATACTACTGCCGTATGTGATAGGCAACATTAAACTACAGAACTCAAAATTGATCTCTTTAATGAAAATTTGATGAACGTAGCTCCTTACTTTTCGTACAAACAAAACGTTCACGGTAATGAAATCCAAATTTTCAGGAGTGCAAGACCGGATCCGATTTAAATTTTCTTCCTGGCAAAGATTGCAGATATTACTATGATTGTAGTAAGGTATGGATTCTTTTTAATATTTCCCAGTTTACAATCGTATCTTTGCTATTTTTCCTTTGAATTTCCACAGATGGCTGGCTAGTCTGGTAGAATTCTTAAATCTTTCTAGCTTGAAAGATGACTTGTGATTATACCATCTCTCTTTATAGCTACCCTCAGTACACCCCACGTAATATTTTACTCTTGCGATTTATATCTTTTACTTCTGCTTTGGAAATTACTCCTTCCGTTTTGCAAACTCCATCTGCGGATATCTGTGGACATCTGCTTTTACTTCTACAGTTACATGTTTCACCGTTAACAATGTTTCGCTGAAACGTTATTTTTGACATTCTTGGTGTTTTGTCTTTTTATTGTGGTTTCTAACTTATACAACTATAGCTTAATTTAACGGTGTTTTTATTAAAGATCTTGTGTAATATATATAAATTTCTAAAAATAGAAGGTGACCCATATGAATTTCTAATAGAGTATATCTGTAAAAGGACAATGTGAAAAACAAAAACAAAGGGAAAATATAAGGATTTTATTTTGTGAAAAATATTTGCATACAAGAGAAAAAATGTTACTGGTTTCTCAAAATTGTTGGTACAGAAGTGCTTATGAACATTCAGCAGGTTAGCGGAAAAGTCGGGCAGGTTCCTGGACGTCAGGTGATAAAGTTCAATGCCTAATAAACGAAAGTGAATACGAGCCATTATATATATATATATATATATATATATATATATATATATATATATATATATATATATATATATATATATTATTATTATTATTATTATTATTATGTAAATTACTATTTAAATTTTTTTTGATTTTCATTGGTTTATATGTTATATGTTTTGAATAACAGGAGGTTATTGGGAAGAATCCGGTGCGCAGAATAATACTTAGATAAAATTCGAGAGCGTTGCGTTCGAGAATTTTCCTTCTAAATAAGTTACTTTCTTTTTTAACAAGTCTGGCATTCGCTATGTCGAAGTTATGGGCGAATTTATTTCTATGTATTACTAATGCATTTGATAAATTATTGTGTATAAGGTCTCTTTTATGTTCATAGATACTTTTTTTTAAATTTCTGCAAGTTTCCCCAACTTATTGTGAGGAATAGTTTGGGCAATTCATGCTTCTTAATTATTATTGTTGTGTATATTCTTGGTTCTAATCATATGCATGATTTTTTGGGATGAGAGTTCACTAATATTCAAATTATTAATCAGTAGATTCAGAATATATAAATTTCAAAGGAATGCGAAAAAGCCTCAATATATATATATATATATATATATATATATATATATATATATATATATATATATATATAATAATAATATTTTTAGTTTTTAAAAATATGATTCCTCCGCTACATAAGAGTTCTCATGTTTCAAAAGCGAGAGCCGAGACCCCTAACATAATTTTTTAAGTTATGTAGAGTTAAGGTGTCTGGTCCCGCTTCCTTGTCAAGCGAGAATTTGGGAATAAGCCCAATAATATAAGCTCTACTTCTGTATGGAGCACTGTCCTTTTGAAAATAAAGCTAAATACTAAGGAACACCGGATTATCTACCTAACGTGTTCTTTCCTATTTCACTGCACACCTGCATATATATATATATATATATATATATATATATATATATATATATATATATATATATAAAGGCTTGAACACTAATATTCCATGGTCATAATTTATTCCATTGGAATCGTAAATACGATCCAATTCATCACACCTACAAATTCAAAAAGCTGTTTTCTTTTTGAATTTGTAGGTCTGATGAATTGGATCGTATTTACGATTCCAATGGAATAAATTATGACCATGGAATATTAGTGTTTAAGCCTTTTTATTATATCCTTACTCTGTCCTGGACATTGAGTTCTACCTGGATTTTATATATATATATATATATATATATATATATATATATATATATATATATATATATATATATATATATATATATATCTTTTATAATAAAGGAAAGATATATAATCCGGTGTTCTTATTACTATTTTTATTTTTTACAAAACAATGATTAATGCAAATTATCAAGCATAAATATTATAAATTAACTGATTTAAAAATATGGTTCCATCGCTACATAGGAATTACAATGTTTCAAAAACTCAAACTAGAAACTCAAGAAACTAAAACTTCAAATTCAATTATCTAATTAAATTAAAATTCTCTAGTTTTGTTTCATTTTTAAGCGAATTTTGGAATAACTTATTTTGAAATTTACTGAGTTTAATAAGCACATACATTCTAATATTTGTTTCAAAGAATACGGAGAAATTCAATCATTTTGACAAGGGGCTGTAGCGTGTTCATTTATACTGACAACTATTATATCAAATATGAGCTAATTTCGAAAAGAGGTTAGGTTTAGTTAGGGTTGGGGTGCCTTATTCAACGAATTATGACATCCGTTCAACGCATGTCGTCTGGTATTTATCACCGACAAAAAGCTTTTCGGCATTTTTTTCTGTTAAATTTGCATTTGTATATATAAAAATTCTTTCTAAAAGGGTTGTTTGGATTAGAATACGTTGTACTGAACTACAATTTTAAAATAATATTTTTAATTTTAATTACTAATAAACTATACTTCTTTTTAAATGAAATAAATGTAATAGATTTACTTGAATTATTTAAAAATTATTATTAAATATCAAATATTTTTTTAAACATTATTTAATGAAAAATTTTGACAATGTCGGCAAAGAATAGCTATTTCATTTCTTTGATTCAGTAATTTTTTATAAACCTAGTAATATATAGTTTCTCACATCTATCTATATCTATCTATCTATCTATCTATATATATATATATATATATATATATATATATATTTAAAGACATTTATATTATGTTTAACGTTCTTTTTATAGATACAAGTATTTAAGCAAATGTATCTATAAAAAGAACGTTAAACATAATATAAATGTCTTTAAATAAATTGTCGGACAATGTCCAATTCTAAATATATATATATATATATATATATATATATATATATATATATATATATATATATATATATATATATATTGTCATCCACAGACAGACTGTTTCGCTGTATCACAGCTCATCAGTGAGACTAGACGTCCGGTTGCCTCTGGCTAGAATCGAAAACCGGCTGAATTCGCGTCAGTCGGAAATTTTACCCTGAAGCCGTTGGCGCACGGCAGAGAAGAAGGTGAATTTAAGCATATTTATTTTTAGATAAACACACAGTGACTGAGAGAACTCGATTCGATTTACCGAAGAGTCTTGCATTATTAGCCGTAATAGTCACTGTTTACAAACCAACACATCCTCCCCAGAGAGCTCAACCGAAATAAATTTTTCACGAGCATATATATTGTCATCCACAGGCAGACTGTTTCGCTGTATCACAGCTCATCAGTGTGGCTAGACGTGCGGTTGCCTCTGGCTAGAATTGAAAACCGGCTGAATTCGCGTCAGTCGGAAATTTTACCTTGAAGCCGTTGGCGGACGGCAGAGAAGAAGGTGAATTTAAGCGTATTTATTTTTAGATAAACACACAGTGACTGAGAGAACTCGATTCGATTTACCGAAGAGTCTTGCATTATTAGCCGTAATAGTCACTGTTT
>OZ038497.1:54077497-54084997 GCA_964036315.1 Acanthosepion esculentum | reverse complement strand
CCTTTAATTGCTTTTACAAATAAGATATTTTAAGGTCAATACTGTTTTAAAAAAAAGTTTTTTCGATATATAATAAATTTTTACTAGAATGTTAAATAGAATAACTAAATTAAAATATAAGTTTTAAATAATTTAAAATTATTACTCACCACAGGGCTTTACGACTGCTTCGTCTCACAGTGTCCGCTGACCTGAGATGGAACAATTACATTGAATAAATACCTTCATCCACCGCAAGGAAAGTTGGGTCCCTGTGTCGTGACAAAAAGTTTTTCTCGACTGAGTCTATACTTCAAATCTACAAATCAATCATTCACCCTTGCATGGATTTCTGCTGCCATATATGGTCTGGTGCCCCCGCTGTTCGCCTTAAGGTCCTCGACAAGATCCAGAGACGGATAAGCAATATGGTTAGTCCTAATCTGGCATCTCGTCTTCAGTCTCTCTCTCACAGACGTGCCGTCGCCTCCCTCTGTCTTTTCTACAAATTCTTTCACGGTAGCTGCTCCGACGATCTACTTTCGCTAGTTTCCAGACTGCATGAATTTAAGCGTGCTACTAGGCTGGCATCTCGCCCCCACCCTTTCACTGTCGAAACGGTTAAATGTGGCCGTCTCTTCTACTCCAATAGCTTCCTATCTCGCACCTCTTGTCTGTGGATTTCCCTTCTTATTACTTGTTTCCCTGATAGTTATAATCTCCAACTATTCAAATGTAATGTCAATCGACATCTCCAGACGCCCTGACCTATTACCTGTCCTTCTCTTCATCCTTTCCTCCATCACGCCTCTTTACTCTCGCTCCCACTCTGTAACCCCCTGCGTACTAGTTGCATCCCGCCTTGCTTGGGGTGAAATGCTTAAAAAAAATTCTAGCGTTTCACATGATATTATTATTAAGTAAATCTATATTTAGTAATCATAAATAGAAAAGCTTAGTACAAATAATCGAGTACGAATATTTTTAAAAGAATTTTTCATATGTGCGTAAAGGTACTGTTTTGTAGATACCGGTGCCCACGTACGACATTACCAGAAAATAAGAGCGATAACGATAGTAAATTTAAATCCGAAATTTCTAAAATTCAGTTAACCGTTAGATTAAGGTGAATATAATAATCTTTCTAGTTCTCTTATTACCTTCATGATGTTAAGATGAAATTCATCAAGGAAGCCGCCGTAGTTTTTTCTTACCCAAGTACTTTCGATTTCTTCCGAGATCACCATCAGGTCGGCATCTAAGCGGAGGGCGATTGATTGGGCCTTTATCACAATAGGTTTGCAGGTTGGATGCGATAGACAACAGTAAACTACAGAACTCAAAACTGAAAGCTGCATTTAAGTATTGCATTAATATTTAAGCTTAACTTTTAAAAGTTCAACGATAATTGTTCTATCACCACTTGATTTAAAGACAATTTGATATACGTAGGTCATTATTTTCCGTACAAACAAATATTTGTATTTCATGGGTGACTTTCGCTGGATTTCGCAATTAATTTTGATTATTCCCAAATTTATTCCCAAGTTATAATAATTGTTATTGTACGAAAAAATTTGTCACGAAAAATTAAGTATAATAATCGCCAAAAACAAAACTTCGGAATTCAAAATTTCGAGATTGCGGGTCTGGATCCAGCCCGGAATTTTTTTAATTTGCTCACGGAGTCGGCGTGATTCCAAAATGGCATGATATGTTGGACTACACCCTTTAGGCGTAAAGTTGAAAAAACGGACGATTTTATTTAG
The DNA here is from genome assembly GCA_964036315.1 of Acanthosepion esculentum. Lineage (NCBI taxonomy): Eukaryota > Metazoa > Mollusca > Cephalopoda > Sepiida > Sepiidae > Acanthosepion > Acanthosepion esculentum. Next base: position 54,083,249 of record OZ038497.1, on the reverse strand, counting down.
AAACACTGTAATTTGAGAACAGTAATTTTTTCATTTGAACTTGAGCTATTGAAAGTTACAGAATTGTGTCTCTTTCATTGTTTTTATTAGTAAAAGACAAGATGGCAGAATCCGAAAACAATCGCAGTAATGAAAACTTGGGAATTCAAAATGTCAGGGTTGCGGGTCCGGATCCGGCCCGGTGTATTTTTAATTTGCTCACGGAGTCGGCCTGATTCCAAAATGTTATGATATATGTGGGCTACGGCCTCTAGGAGTAAAGTTGAAAATACGGATACTTTTATTATGAAACACTGTAATTTGAGAACAATACTTTTTTTTCATTGGAACTTATGCAATTGAAAGTTAGAATTGCAGGATAATTTGCTTTCATCAGTAATCTGTGTCTCTAAACCGACAAATGCATTGAAATTCAAAGAAACTATCTTAAGTCATTCTCCCCTAGGAAAAATCCACTGCTATTGAAGAGACATATAGATGCCAGGTTGAAATTCGTTCGTGAACATATGAATATGGAAAAATCGTATTGGGAAAGAGTATTATGGACAGACGAAACAAAAATGGAGTTGTTTGGACGTAATTCTAGAAATCATATATCGAGTCAAAATAGCGATGCCTTCAAACAAAGGAACACAGTTCTAACAATGAAATTTGGTGGTGGCAGCATCATGGTTTGGGGATGTTTTTTTCTGCAGAAGATACTGGCAATATATCAATAATAAATGGTAGAATGAATACCGCAGACTATCAAAATATTTTGAAAACAAATTTAATGATTTTGTTTGAAAAGCTTGAACTTCTTCCTGATTCGATCTTCCGATAAAATAATGATCCTAAGCGCACTGCAAAATCTACGAAGAAATAGCTTGTTGAAAATAATATAAATATCCTGAAATGGCCAAGTCAGTCCCCATAATTTAAACTCAATCAAGAATCTGTGGTGATATTTGAATCCAATCGAGAGCTCCAACAAACATCACGGATCTGATGACGATATGCAAAGAAAAATGGAACAAAATACCAACTAAAATTTGCAAATCATTAATTGGGAACAACATGAAAATGTTGGTTGCTATAGAAGTAAATAATGGCTATTCTACAAAGTATTAAATGAAGATTATGTATTCTATTTGCATTTTACGAATACTTTTTCACACATTAAAATAGATAAATGGGATTTACTTCTATTAAATCAATTTTTTCTGTTTTCTATGCATATTTAATAATTATGCATCTGTACACAGTTAATTATATGGAAATTATGTTTATTCATTAGTTGGAAATACAATAAATTAGAAATTTGTATGTCTACAAATACTTGTTTCCCCCTACTCTATATAGGGTCTATCAACAATACTTTTATAAACTTTGGGGCGGCTCCTCACACCAAAACAAGGAAAACTGTCCTATAAACATGGAACCGGTCCTCGCATACCTATCCGTCTTTCATGGTAGATGTATGTCAGTGCATCGCGAATAATAAGAGTAAAATGTGCAGAAGTTACATCATGCATGATCCACATGCTTCGTCGTATTAGCAGGGATACATCCTCTAGCAGGTATGGTAGTGTGTTCGAAATGAAGTCCTTGTAGACAGCTCCTAAGACGTGGCGGAACATATGGATCTACAAAACAGTCACCTACAATTCCGGTCCACACATTAATTGTAACTGATGCTGGTGTCTAGCCTGCATTGTACCATGGGGACTGAGTTTCGACTGTAAATTCGGATCTTACCATAAATTTGCTATTCCGTCTCTTCCAAATGTTGCCTCATACGTAAACAAGACTGAAGAGACAAAACAACGGATCGGTAGTTTGTACAATAAGAAAACTTTCCTGGTGAGGGCCGAATACGTTGCACACGTTGCAAATGATATGGAAACAGGAGCTGCTCATGAAGTACCCTCCATGCGATACTATGTGATATACAGCATGCTAGAGCAACCTGATGTGTGGTAAAACCTGCATAATCTCCAAGAGCCTGCAGTTTGTGTTCTTTGTGGTCAGGCGTACGAGCTGATTTCGATCTTTCTCGAACCATAGTTTCTGGTGCAACGTATCCTGTCTCAGCAAAGCGACGATGAACAGCAACAAAGTTTGAACGATTCGACTCCCTTCGGTCTGGAAACGCAATCTGATACAGCCATGCAGCCTCGCGTCCATTACCGTTTGCGCGGCCGTATATAAAAATCATATCTGCCTGCTCACGATATGAATATCCTGTCATTGATAAACGGAACACTACTCATTTAACTCACTACTACACACGCTAAACTTTGAAGAGAGACTATCCTCAAATGTACACGAATGACAAATGTAACGTAGTCTACATGTCAAAACAAAGCTCCATCTACCGTAAAGTTACATTAAACCTATAATTAAAAAACGAAGGATTAGGGGACATATGTTTATATGGACTTTTCATCTTGATTTGGTGTAAGGAACCCGCCCCCAAAGTTTCTAAATGTATTTTTTTATACACCATATATATATATATATATATATATATATATATATATATATATATATATATATGGAAAAGCTTACTAATTTCCATGACCCCAAGTATTTTAAAAATAATCTTGAATAATGTGTACAAGTGTATGTGGGTGTGTCTGTAAACGTCCCGATTTTTCTAAATATGGATGTCTATACACGGCATTATCATAAAATATGTGTGGTAACTATATTAAATTTCAAATTTATTGTCAATTATTTACATCTCAGGCAAACCTTAAAAAATTAAAATCTTACCGAAAAAAATTAAACGGATATTGAACACACACACACACACACACACACACACACACACACACACACACACACACACATACATATATATATATATATATATATATATATATATATATATATATATATGTATATGTGTGTGGTGTATGTGTGTGTGTGTGTGTGCAAAAAGAATTAAGAGATTTTGGATTTATAATCAAGCATTAATTCTTACTGCTGTTTTAGTATATACCCATGTTTGATTATGTATCTTGGATCTTTAAACAGTACATGCGTCGCCTACCAAATCCAAAGTCTACAATTACATTGAATTAAACCAAACAAAAACTATTTCTAAACAAACACATATATCCACCAAAATACAACGTATATAATAATAATAATACATACATACATACATATGCACGCTCACAAACGCACGCGCGCGCACACACATACACACACACACACACACACACATACATATATATATATATATATATATATATATATATATATATATATATATATATATATCGAGAGAAAGAGAGAGAGAGAGAGTGGAGACTGACAAGATTAGTTTTTTATTCAATTTTTCTTTCATTCGTACCCCTCTTTTTCATTGAGCGCTTTCCCCTATTCTGGTCGCCTTTATCATGGATTTTGTTTTCATTTTTAACTGAATATCTACATTTTTTGTATATGTCTGTCGATATTGATGGTAATTGTTTTTATTTTTCAAACACGCTCAGCATGTTGCGGCCGCGTTCCTAGTTGATATTATTGAATGTTGACTTTTTCCTTTTTTTATTAAAGTTTCCATGATTTGTAACTGTTTTTTATGTGGATGAGGTTATTATAAGCCTATGTTGCAGACGGAGTTTGGTAGGTTTCTGTGTGTTAAAATGGTGAGTGTTCTTGATAAGCATGTAGTGGTGTTTCCAATATAGTTAATCCTGAAATCCGTGTAGGATAAAAGTTCGAATCCTGTCGAGGACATATATTTTCTAGGAAATTTCTCTGTCGTTCAGGCGGACAAATGTTGTTAATATTGTTTATTATAAACAGAGCATTTACTTAAATATTTGTATCTATAAAAATAAGGTATAAACAGATAATATGTTAAAATAATTTCCGGACTTTGTCCATTTCACATTTCATTACATATATATATATATATATATATATATATATATATATATATATATATATATATATATATATATATATATATATATATATATATATATATATATGTATATATATATATATATATAAATAGAGATAGATAGATAGATAGCGTGTGAGAGAGAGAGAGAGAGGAGAGATACACACACGAAGACGTGAACAGCGGTTAGTATGCAGTTTCTTCGGTGCATGAAGTAATATTTTTTGTCACTTTGCTCTTATTTATTTCTTTGTAGCCATCTCACCTATCTGTCGTTCATCATATCAGCGTCATTTCCCGCCTGTTTTAACACCGCATCCGCGAACGTCCTGATAACGAGGCTAGTGTTGAGATTTTTACCGACATTTTTTTCATGACAGTGACGACAAACAACCCAGTCTAATTTGGGAGTTGCGAAACTCGACGCCTTCTTTTTCAGGAATTTCACTTTTAACTAAAAATGATTCCAAGTGCTTTGGGTTGAAAAATATCCAACCTCTTAATCTTTGGACGGTTTTTCAAAACACAAGTTTCGGTGTACACATTGGAGAATTGCAGAATTTTAACTATGTGGGAATTATTTTAGTTGATTTTGGAAAATGCGACACCATAATCCGGAGTCGCTTTGGCATAGCAATAATCTTCCAGTATCTAAACAAATTATAGGGTGTTCCAATAACTTGGACACCCTTGGAAAAATTAACAATCAAACAACGTGTCAAATTTATTGAAGACTGTTGCAAAAATGGACGTTCAAACGGAAATGCATTTCGCGCAATCCGCGATTTTTTGGTCAACATAACCGACCAACCGAGAGTGCCATTGGAAAAATTGTTTGTAAATTCAAACAATCTGGGTCGGTGGTAGATGTGTAACACCATTGCGTTCTCGTTTACGCCGTTCAGTTGCAAACTTTGCTGCAGTGCATGAGAATGTGGCCGAAAATCCAGAAACCTTTATTCGTCATCGCGTGCAGGGATTGAACCTCTCCACAACAAGGTTACATCGAATTTTGACAAAAGATTTGTCTCTACATGCTTACAAAATTCAATTGACAAGAACTGAAATATGCTGGCCATTTGGAGCGCCGTACATTCGTCAATTCGGTGCCCGAGCAAAGACAAACCGATGAAGATTTTTCACAAAAAATTCTCTTTGGTGATGAAGCCCATTTTCATCTTGGTGGATTCGTTAATAAGTAGAATTGTCGCATTTGAACTGATGAAAATCCAAGGAAGCCACTGCACCCACAAAAGGTTACAGTTTCGTGTGCATTTTTTGCTAACAGAATCATTGAGCCTTATATTTATATATTTGAACGTCCATTTTCGTAATAGGCTTCGATAAGTTTAACACGTTGTTTGCTTGTTAATCTTTCAAGTTTGAAATTGCCAAAGACTTAAGTTGTTAAATCTAAAAGAAAAAAATATTAGACGCTTAAACTTAATTCACATACATTTAAAATCGGTCCAACTTAGGAAACACCCTATATTAAGGAACAGCAAAATATATGTCTATATATCTGAAATGATGTATTGAAACTATTTACACGATTTATATTGTTTGAACTGTTGTCCTCATCTTTGTTGTTATATTCACGACGTTTCGACCGGTGTACACTCCGGCTTTCTTCAGGTGATTGGAAATTCGAACCGAATCCTTTACTTCCTTCACTGAGGTAGATTGTCACATGGCACAGTGGATTGGTTAAAAAATTAAATGACTTAACCCAAAGAGCTGTCAGCTCAATACTATTAGTAGTTATAGTAGTATTAGTAGTTGTATTGTTATAGATTATTCTTTTCTTTTTTCTTTTCTCCTTATTTTACAAATATTACTAATAATACTATT
>OZ038497.1:54034997-54069997 GCA_964036315.1 Acanthosepion esculentum | reverse complement strand
ACTTCATTTTCTTCTTCTTCTACTGTGTACCGCGTCCCTTCAAGACGTTGAGGATTCTTTGTAGCGCTTAATATATTTTGTCATTTTGTTATCTCTCCTAAAATCTACTCCGCCATCAATTTACTCAAGTTCGCTAGGCAGGTTATGCATTGTTTTTCTCTGAACTTCTTACGTTCAGTCTCTCTTGAGAGTATTAAATTTTCCAAGCCATCTTTCCTCGTTATGTACCTTCGAAATTTCAATGGTCTGTTCCTGATATTAAGATTTAACTTGTTTTTGTTTGCATTTTTCTAAAACGTCGTCGTTGCTCTCATGTTCTGTCCATAGTTTTCCCAGCATCCTACTGTAGAACCAAGTTCCACTTGCTTCAAGTCTCTTCTTTATCTGTGAAGAGACTGTGCAACCATCACTGCCTTATACGAGGATTGATATTACATTGTATTTCAGTACGCTTTTCTTTGCTTCTAATGAAATATTCTCAGAAGTACCAGCAAACACCCAAAATATTCTTTTTTTTCTAGACGCAGCGGCTTACAAGGTGTGAAAGAGAACGAGAAGACTTTACTGATGAGAAGTGAGGAGAAAAGACAATAAAGAAACATAATTTACAAAGACAGAAAATGAACATTGGCGTTTCATTTAAATCTTTGGAGATTTTGGGAAGCGAAAAACTGGAATAGATTTCCACAGGCTAGAAGTGGTAGAAAAGAAACTATTAGAATAAAATTACGGTTACATCTAACTAGTTCAGAAACGAAACGGTGTGACCTAGTTACCAATCTAGTAGAACGCTTAAATTCATGCAGTGAAGGCACAAAGAAAAAATGCTAATAAAAAAACTGCCATTAAAATAGTTGTAGAAAAGACAGAGGGAAGCCACGTTACGTCGTTGGTAAAGTGACTGAAGTCGAGCTTTCAGGTCAGGATCGATTGCATTACAGAGTGTTTGTTTTAGTTTTATCAATTTTATCAAGAATTCCGATACACACACACACACACACACACACACACACACACACACAGATATATATATATATATATATATATATATATATATATATATATATATATATATATATATATTGAGAGAGAATCGCAACACCAGATCATGTATGGCAAAGGTATTCTATGAACGGAAGAATTTATAAATGTGCAAGATGTTATGTGTACTGGGATGTTTGAGAAATGATTAATCAACTATGAGTCTCCTTGATATTCGGTTCTGTATCGACTTAATCTCTCCCTATATCTCGAGTTGAACAAGAGACCAACAAATCTCCATGTAAAACCAAAGATGTACTGAAGGCAAGGTTTATAACAGCATTCATCAACTTAAACAAGGAGACCGCTCAGAACAGTTGCAAGAGATTCTGAAGTCGCCTGAGTCCGTGTATGAAGCCAATGGCGATTTTATTAAATAAATTTACATCTGTTAAAATGAGATGCCGGTGTTATTTCAATCATTGCGTCATTTAGACGACAATTTGTCCATCGCACACTCAATACGTGTGGAAGCCCATTTTTATTTTTCATACAGAATGTAAATTGGTTTCAAATGGATTTACTAGAGAACCTCATTGAAAATCTGGAGGTCTCATACTGACAGAAAAATCGAGCGCTATAAATCTAAATAAATTCGCATCATATAAATATGATGCGAATGTATTACTAATTATTTTAGACGGAAATAGAGAGCGATTATAACCGTTTTTGTAGGAGGAGTTCACGAAGGTCGCGACCAGCCACTGTGTAGACGGCAAGGAAAACTCAATGTGGTAGCCCGCGGTGGTACGGAGAACGAAGGGAAACGACGCGGTCGAAATAAGGAATATGAAAGACATCATTTAAGCGGACCGTATACCGCCAGGAAATAAGACCCCCAATTTGTTACCCTTTCATACGGCTTCCTTTTAATTAAATGTCGGGGTATGTAAATGGGCTTGTGGCCGAGTTATTAGAACGTTAGCGTTCTGACAATACGAATTTCAACATGGTCGATTCATAAAGACTTCTAGAAGATAATTCTTGGGAAGATAATAACGCTTAGTATATCACGATAAACTAATGCCTAATATGGGCTTTGGAGAGTGACGGTTACCAATACAGTTATTATATTTTCGTAAGCCGCCCATTAGGTTTATTCTAGGAGGATCGAAAAGATTTATTATGGCAATGCGTTGGACAGGGTTATACTATAAAATTATTGAATGTTATGAAAATTGTTTTATTTATTAATAATTAATGTTTGCCTTAATGACAGATTAGTGATATTCTTATATGAAATAATGATTTTACTAATGAGTTTGCAGTTGAAATACATTGTTAAAATTTCTGTGATATAGATATACTGAAAACGAGAACACAATAAAGGCTATCTAATACTCAAGGATAAGGGATATTTTCAAAATCAGAGTGAATTAATTTTTACTTATGTTAGTTAATGTAGGGCGTTGCGAGTAATGTAATGTTTAGCGGTTCGGAATAAGAACCCCGACACACTGATTTCAAAATCAAGTCGAGTTCGTTTCATTCACTTTTACTCAAATATTCACCCCGTCCCGTGCACGGTATAGTTTAGCTATAACTATAAATATTTGGTAGAACACGCTCCCCTGCCTTCGTTAGCAACCAGACTAGAGGGGAAAACTTCATAGCATCCCGTGGACAAATCGATTACATGCAAGTTATGCGTATTATACAAAGGTACCAAGAAGATACTTCTTATTAATGAAAGTATTTGTTTTGTTACACCCAATATTTTTCTCGCGTATTAATCTTTGTTTTTCTTAATGTTCTTTGTACTTTATTTTGACAGATAGACTGAAATTATTTAACATCAGGTTTCCCGTTGATCGTGTCAATAAACAAAATATTATGCATCAAAAAACTAGTGCATTTTGTTTTCAAATTAAAATTTCTTGACTGTAACATTATCAGTGTGACGGCTATCATGATAGTAACAGGAAATTAAAAAAATAGAAAATAACCAACTTTGAATATTCTAACCCTGGTAGATGGTATGGGAACACGTGGTCATCTGAAGGCAGGAAAACCCTGACAGAAAAGCGTCCCGTGTATGACGATAAACTAGCCTCTGGTCGGGAAGTTTTGAGGAGCTGAGAACCACTTCTCAATTGCTGTTGTCCCTATGTCCATCGTGAACTGGGGGGAGCACCTGTTAGGAGGTCTCATCTAATAGTGAACACCAAATCTGGGCTCAAAACACTATAAAATTATAAAAATAGATATTTACAGTGAAATACCAGCAATACATTTTTAATATATATATATATATATATATATATATATATATATATATATATATATATATATATATATATATATTTATTTATTATAATTTTACCATATAGACAAAACCATTTTACTCACTACAAAGATGCAACTTGGTTTCAGTGCATTTGAACTGCACATCGACGGGTGAGGGTCGAAAATGGTTATGAACAATCCTGTTTGTAGGCAAGCCGGATGTGAAACGTCACTTCCTTTTTTCCATTTGTTTGAGAAGAAAATGTACATACAAAATATATATAAAGTATCTGAGTGAAACAATAGTGGTTGTTGATAGCAGTTTGCTGATGGGTGGACCGGGTGTTTAATGTTGATTGGTCTGTGGAAATTTTTTCGCTGATAAACATCGGTCAAGAGTTTAGGCATATCATTTCATGTATATATATATATATATATATATATATATTGCCAACAATTCATTTTTGTAAGAGCAATTTCGGCATTAAAAGGAGTTGAATTGGCGCTAATCACACAAACGAATCTATTCTAAAATTATTGCCTGCAATAAATGACCCATTAATGTTGATATGCCGTGAAACAAAATAAACCAAAACACAACCTGACAGAAAATCAAACATTCCTCAGACTTCAGTGGGATCATAGCATCCCGTGGACAAATCGATTACATGCAAGTTATGCGTATTATACAAAGGTACCAAGAAGATACTTCTTATTAATGAAAGTATTTGTTTTGTTACACCCAATATTTTTCTCGCGTATTAATCTTTGTTTTTCTTAATGTTCTTTGTACTTTATTTTGACAGATAGACTGAAATTATTTAACATCAGGTTTCCCGTTGATCGTGTCAATAAACAAAAGATTATGCATCAAAAAACTAGTGCATTTTGTTTTCAAATTAAAATTTCTTGACTGTAACATTATCAGTGTGACGGCTATCATGATAGTAACAGGAAATTAAAAAAATAGAAAATAACCAACTCGTCTTTCACTGGTTAGAAAACAATTTATTCACTACGAAGATGCAACCTTGTTTCGGTGCATCTAGTTGCACCTCGGCTGGTGAGATCCGAAATAGTTATGAACAAGCAGACCGCTCGTGGAACGTCAAGTTCTTTTCTCTATTTGTTTGGGAAAATATTTTAAGTGATGACGTATAAGGGTAAAGTAAAGATAGAAAAGGCAAAAGTGTGACAGAGTAAGCAATAGTGCTTATTGATAGCAGTTTGGTGAAGGATTGTTGAGGTATTAAGGTGATGGCCTGCTTACAAACAGATTTGTTCATAACCATTTTTGGTTGTCACCAGTCGAGGTACAACTAAATGCACCGAAACACGGTTGCATCTTTGTAGTGAGTAAATTGTTTTTTCTGTATGAAAAAAATTATACAATATATATATATATATATATACATATATATATATATATATATAGAGAGAGAGAGAGAGAAATAGAGAGACAAAAGTGGAAGAAAGAGAACATCAGAATAAGATTGATAAATGTACATAAAAACACAGATATGTAGTGAAATATATATATATATATACATACATATATATATATATATATATATATATATACGGAAAGATAAAAAAAGAATGAAATGAACAGAATCACACACACACACTCACGCATATATATATATATATATATATATATATATATATATATATATGAATATATTCCTTATCTGTTCAGGAATATTATTTTTGTGGTGGAAATATCTTGTTATGAATGTCGGTAGTAGCCTGTCAAAAAGGCATCTCAATATCTTCTCGAATGTCAAGCCTGCTGGCTACGGGTCAGTCGTTCAATCTTGCCGACCTCCATTCGCCTCGGAAAATGACATTAATTGTAAAACAGAGACAGCAAAATACATAAATGGCAAGAGAAAAATAAAATAAATATATTCCGGAAGATAACATATACGTAAAAATCGTATAAGATGCGTAAATTAATCCCTAAAAGAATATCAGATATTTTTTTACTGTCTTCTATTTTCACTTTATTTTATTTTACGTTGTCGTCTGCTAAATAGGATTTGATCTTTTTCACTCGGTTTACCTAAATGACTTTATGGCTGTGATTTAAGTAATTATTAAAAATTCCAGTTTATTCCTATATTATTTATCTCAATCTATTTATATTTAAGTCTCTTCACATATATTAGTATAGATCTAGTATTAAGTGGGTACACGTGTTTGAGTAGACAACACTGTATATTTTAAATAGATAAACGTATGTCTACCAGAATAGACATGAAAAAATGTTTTACTAACAAAAATGTGCCTTCCGACAAAAATTTAACCTGTAATTAAACTGAATTCAATTAAAATTTAAATTAAAATTTACTAACAAAAACGTGCATTCCGACAAAAATTGAACCTGTAATTAAACTGAATTCAATTAAAATTAAAATTAAAATTTACTAACAAAAATGTGCCTGTAAAAAAAATTGAACCTGTAATTAAATTGAGCACGTAAGTGAATTTCAGTGCCATGAGTGATACACGCTTAGGCGATCATGTATCTTTCGATACATGACCGACGAAGTAGAATTTTCCCGCAGTAGGTTGCCATTTCTTTCTGCGGTAGACCAGTTGCCATCCAAGGCTATAGAACCCGGTTTGCTATTTACCCATAGCTGGGGAGGAGAAGAAGAGGTTTCATACCTTTCCCAAGGTTATTAGCACTTAAGTGAATTTCAGTCAGTTATGTGCCATGCGTGATAAACGCTTAAGCAATCATTTATCTTTCGATATATGACTGACGAAGCAGATTTTTTCCCGCGGTAAGTTGCCATTTCTTACAGTGGTAGACCAATTGCCATCCAACGCTATAGAACCTGGTCTGTCCTGCTATTTACCCATAGCTGGGAGGGAGAAGAAGAGGATTCATACGGTACCCAAGGGTATTAGCACGTAAATGCCTGGCAGAGATCCACAAAAATGAGAAAAGACCTAGAAGAGTTGCCAAGCAAGACAACCCGTCATTTCGTATTTTGATAAGAAATATGAATCAGTTAAAAAAATTAATCCAAAAATATTTTTTCCAGTTTGTGAAGAACAGAATGCCAAACCCGATCAAATACGTTCGAGATGTCCCGAGCTTCACCATTCTTAGGTAAATCTTGACTCTATGAGTAATAATGTTAAAATATCAGCAGTTGATTTAGAAAAGCGAAAAGCCATATTGATTATCTGAAAGAAGACACTGAGATGTAAGATGCTTAACCAATTCAGACTTGATTGGAGATTCTAGTACTTTGTGGGGTATTCACTCACATCATAGTGTTAGGACTTTTAGGCTTGATTTCACGAGATAAAAACAGGAAAGTAAATATACACAATACAGAAAAACCATAGTAAATTACATGTTATTTTCATATAATTATATTTATGTATTTGTGTGTATTGGCGTGTGTATTTTTTAATCTTACAATTGTCTTAATGTACATGCTATAAATGGGAGTCATTTACTCCGTAATATTACAAGTCATATCACAGGAATGGGCAGTGAATCCCCAAAACACTATAAAAGTATGAAAATTCCTTTCTAATAGTAACATTACCTACAATACATTTTCATAGTTAAAAATTACTAGGAATACACTTTCGCCCCAGCCCCTCAAACTCCGACGTCTTACACTCTGGGTTGAAGTGTCTACTCGGTTTTAACCGAACTTAAGGGAGTGGCCGTAGGTCCGCTGAGCATCCGTAGATCATTCGACCAGTCCACTGGTTTAATCCTGCTTCCTGCCCACGTTGTGTTTGGCTTGATCCAGAAAGCAGAAGTGATGTTCATCCGTTCACGGTCGACTGAAGATGTAGACACGGCTGGAGAGTTTGTGCTAAGAAATTTAGAATGCACCAAATATATATATATATATATATATATATATATATATATATATATATATATATATATGCAGAAAGTCGGACAAACAACTATTCAATGGTTGAATTGTTAATGTCTTTTATATAGCAGAAAAGAATAGTATTGAAAAGAAACGTGTTACAGAAAAGAAAAGTAATTGAAGTAAGAACTCATACACTGGATTCTAGACACACAGAGAGAGTGCGTTGTGATTAGCTTGTTGTTAAATCGTCTCAGAACGATATACAACTCTTGCGATTGAGAGATAAAGATTTCTGTGCGCGGCTTAAAGTTTATAGTTGCATTTCACCTCGGCAGTAGTAACAGTAGTAGTAATATTCGTGGTAGCAGAAATAGCGGTACTTATATTAACATTACATGTTAGCAGACGCTTCGTTCCAATCTCTAACCCCACTTCCCCTCATCCTCAAGTCTTCAACTCGACTCGCAGTAGTAACAGTAGTAGTAATCTTCGTGGTAGCAGAAGCACCGGTATTTATATCAACAATACATGTTAGCGGACGCTTCGTTCCAATCTCTGACGTCACCTCCCCCCTCGACTCTCCAACTCGACTCTCCACTGTCTCTCTCTTTCTCAAGGAGATGGATAGAATAATTCGTCTTGCTCGGGCCAAATTCTCTCTATTTCCTCTCCAAGAATTATCTCCAGTCTCTCGTATATGAACGATGATCAACAAAACAAAAGAAAATACTTCGTGTAATTTCGTTAAAGGAGAGGGGTAGCTTGTTCGACGTTTCCGTTCCCAGTGGTAGTAATAATAGTAGAAGAAGTAGTCTTAGATGTTGGAGGAGTAATTCGCTTCTTCGTTCTTATATCAACAGCACATGTTAGCGGGAGTTTTGTTCCAATCTCTGACGTCGCTTTCGTACTTCTTCGAGCCTTCAATTCAACTCAGCTCACTTTCAATCTCCGACATCCCTCCAGCCAGCTCGACTTGACTCGAAGACAGACAAGCCAAAAACTACCACTTTTATATAATCGACCCTTAGCCCTACTACTTCGCATGCAATTATCAAGAGTTCTGGCTACTTTCAACCAAAATCATGTTAATGCCAAAGTTCCTCATAGCTTGCTATGTTCTATTTATAATTTAAACCGATATAAATTATTTCGACACTTACATTGTCTTCTAATGACCCAAATTTCATTGGGTCCAACTTTTGCCCTAGATCAGATTTCCCATCAGTAAACAAAATGCTCTGATCTAATTTCGTTACTCAGATCCACTCCAATTTCAATAAAAAATATACTTGTGTGTGTGTGTGTGTGTGTGTGTGTGTATGTGTGTGTTTCCCCGACTCACTTCTCTGTAACAGTACTAATGCTCCCAAGCAAATTAACTTTCGGTATTAAATGACCCACAAGAAGTTGATATACCGCTAAAGAAACGATATTTATTTTTTAAATACTACCAATCAAGAAACGTTTTCAAAATACTGATTCCTGAGAAAAATTAAACTGATTTAAAAAATATAACCATAACAAACTTCAGTGTTATTATTTCAAATAAAATTTTTGATTTTTCATAACTAATTATTGTAACTGAGTTCTCAATCTAGCCTGTGAGTCTTAGATTTTCCGAGCCCTCTTTTCTCATCATTTGCCGTAGACATTTCAACTACCTCTTTCATTTTTTTAAGTATAAATTTCATTTTTCTTTCCATTTTCTCTAAAACTTCGTCGTTTCTCACATATTCGGTTCATGGTATCCCCAGCATCCTTCGGTATAACCACATTTTTGCTGCTTCAAGTTTCCTCTTCATCCTTGAGGAGATTGTCCAACATTGACTACCATACAGGAGGGCTGATATTACCTGACCATTCAGTACTCTTTTCTTTGTTTCAATGCAGCCCGTTAATAATGTTTTCATTTTTTTATTCTATTTACTTTCAATGCTGATATGATTGGAAATGGATTTATTCTTCAAATTAGAGAATTTAAAATATGTTTGATATAACGGTTGACGTGATAATTAATAAAGAGACAGACTTTTTTTTTTCTTTTTAAGCATTTCACCCCAAGGCTAGAGTGCCACTAGCACGCAAGGGGTTACAGAGGGTGAGAGCTAGAGTAAAGAGGGTTGTTTGAGGAAAGCAGATAGAGAATGACGAGGATCAGGATCAAGGCATCAGAAGATGTCGATTGACATTACATTTGAATATTTGAAGATTATAGCTATCAGGGAAACAAGTACGAGGACGGGGGATCCACCGTCGGAAAGTGCGAGAGAAGAAGGTGTAGAAGAGGTGGTTAACTATTTCGACAGTGAAAGGGTGGGACCGACATGCCAACATAGTAGCACGCTTAAATTCATGTAGTTGGGCTACCAGTGAAAGTAAATCGTCAGAGCAGTTACAATTTGTGGAAAAGACACAGGGAAGCCACAGCACGTCTGTAAGAAAGTGACTAATTGGATGCAATGCTAAAAAACACTTTATTTATACGTTTATAAAGCGTGGAAATGAATCGTATAACTGAGCGCGAGTTGTAGTTAAGTAACTCTATTTGACTTCCTAGGGGATACTTAGCAGTATTACTATAGCAAAACTCATGCTACTATGTGGCGTTTTTACTGTGTTCCAGTCATAAACAAACACGCCGTTATAGAATGTGTTTTTATGGTCTGGTAGATACCATGAATGTGTATGCATATATATGTATGTATACACATATGTATGCGTTATTATCGGATCGGTATCGTACTGGATCGGGTTGATCCCAGGATGTGGCACATTTGGAAAACGCCTAAAAACGATATCATGGGTTGACTCAAGCCTTGTTATTGAAATTGGGTAGTTTGAACTCTTGGGGGCTGTCGATAGCTGTGCTAGTAAGATTCCACAAACCACAGTGGCCCAGGGCGTGAGCGTACTGGCTTTGTTCAAATTGTTGATCACGCTAGATAACACGTTCTCTCCCAGAAACGTTAACTGAGGTTTGTTCAGCATAGTTGCAGTATAAACCATAGAACGAGCGTCTGCAATAGTGATTCGCTAGCCGCCCTAGTAGACGGGTATCCTCGAATACGAGTGGCCAGCTATTAATTTATGTATATATGTATGTATATGGGCTAGTGGCCAAGTGGTTAGAACGTTCGCTTTCTGGACATGAGGTTCGAGTTGGAATTTCATGGTCAGTTATTTGGTTATATTGGCCTGGGTAAGCAATCCCACACCTCGGTACCTCCCCCCAGAAAATATCTGAAAACCATGCCACAATTTTAACCGAAGAGTGAGTGAAAATGGGTAGACGTAATTGTTCGGAAGTCGTCCATGATCTATGTCAGTCAGTCTACCTAAATACGTCACAAGTCATCGTGACCGAGGGTTTAAGCGTGCTAGCCTTGGTCAAAAAAATTGTTCATGCTCATTTCTCTCAGAAACTGTAACCAATGGCTATTCAATATTGTTCAAGTATAAACCACAGATGAACTCTTTGGATAGAGCGGGCATCTGTTATGGGGATTTTCTAACCACTCTGGCAGACGAGTGTGATAGTAAACGAGTATCCGATCATTTTTATGTATCTATTTTTGTATAGATGAATGAATATATGTATGTATGGCTGTTGAAAGAATGTTACTATGCGTAGCTTAGGATGGAACAAGGTCAAAGCTGTTGAGATTTCTTTGATTGATTGATTGATTCGTTTTCTACGGTTTATGGAGGTTATTTAACATATTTTTAGATTGTAAGAATATTTTTTGATATGTCTTACTAATTAACCCATATATGGGGAGAGAAGAGGTGGATTCATACTTTTCGCAAGTAATGTAACGAATCCGACTGAAATTATAACTCTGCTCACCGATCAAAAATTCCGAGCTATTATACCACCCGCACTTCCAAGCTTACAACTGATGATATTCCCAAGTGGTTACCCATCTAGATACTAACCAGGATGGACGTTGCTTAACTTCGGCGATCGTAATGGAAACGTTGTTACGACGTGATATGTCCGCAAACAGCTGCTGAGTTGGTATTAATCTGTTTTCTTTTCTTTTTTACACTAAGATTCACTCTTTACAAGGCACGGTGTGTCGTGTCACTCGAGGTAGAGGGTTACGTTTGGAGGCAATTTGTGTGGATAGGAGTGTTAGCCCTAATCTTGAACAGGTTAAGATTGTAGGGATCGGGGAAACATCCTCTTAGGGGTCGGTTGGAATTAGTCTGCAAGCTACGCTTAAAAATTAATTACGAATTGCAGATTTTTATTTTATCATTGATCCTAAGTAGCAAATGTTCTACAACGAAACAAATGGTATCGGCATGACGCGTTCAATTTCTAGCGTAGACTGTTGCATTTAGAAAGAAATGAATCCGATTCTACCCTCAACTACGGGTTAAATATCAAGACGGACTGAGTTCTATAGCAGGAGTCGACAACATACATCACGCGTGCCACATATGGCACGCCAAGCAATTTCCAATGGCACGCAGCCGCAAATGACATCACAAAGTCCGAACTAATAACTACTATGACGCAAAGATGATATTTAGCTGTTTCAATTTTGATATATACTAAAGTATATATGCTATATATTACTATATAAAATATATTGTAGAACAGGTATATTGATATTGGCTTGTATAAAAATACGTATGCTGTTGGCGCATTGAATGATTTTAAAATCATAAGTCGGCACATAGCACAAGGTTGCCGATCCCTGCTCTGTAGCTTTAGGCGATATTTAATCTAGAAGCCTTTTTTCTGTGTGCTGGGTACTTTCAGGAATTAGCGATCATGACTCTCTACAATTTCCTGTCTTTTGTAGCTCTTAATAAATTTTGTCATTTTGCCATCTCTCCAAACCATGTTCCACGTCCTGGGTATGACGATAAACTACATCCGCGTCCTGGGTAAGACGATAAACTACGTCCATCAGCAAGGCCTCTGATCAGGAGGTTTGAGGAGCGTGAACCACCTCTTAATTGCTAGTGTTCCCAGGTCCACCCTGACCCGGGGTCGTAGCACCTGTTAAGGTACCAGCTATGGTCAAATACTTAACCCCAAACTGAGGTCAAACCACTATGAAAGTGTAAAAATTGGTTTTAATATCAGAAATATTGTAAAAAAAAAGTTATTATCAGCAATAAGTTTTTGAAGAAAAATTTATTACCAACAATACATTTTTGAAAAAAGAAATATTACCAGCAATAAAAATCTTGTCGGTATTAAATAACCCATTGTGGTCGATATGCCGTAAAAAACAAAAAAAAAAAAACAAAACAAAAAGCAAACCATGTCCCGCCAACCATTTACACAATCTTGCTAGGTAGATTGTGCATTTTTTCCTCTGTCTCACTTTCAGTCCGTTCTGTGAGTATCAAATTTTCCAAGCACCCATTCCTCATTATCTGCCCTACAAACTTCAACTAGATGTTTCGCATACGTGTCCTTTTTATTTGCCATTTATTATTTTCACATCTTATTCTGTCTCCGAAGCCATTCCTCACCCTCAGACGGATAATTTTCTTTCTTTTCATTGTTCGTCTTTCTTCAATCAGTTTTTTCCATTTTTGTTCCTTATATTTTTATTTTTATTACCTCTTCTTATTCGAATACATATTCCTTGATCTCTTCTTATTCGAATACATATTCCTTGATCTCTTCTTATTCGAATACATATTCCTTGATCTCTTCTTATTCGGATACATATTCCTTGATCTCTTCTTATTCGAATACATATTCCTTGATCTCTTCTTATTCGGATACATATTCCTTGATCTCTTCTTATTCGAATACATATTCCTTGATCTCTTCTTATTCGAATACATATTCCTTGATCTCTTCTTATTCGAATACATATTCCTTGATCTCTTCTTATTCGAATACATATTCCTTGATCTCTTCTTATTCGGATACATATTCCTTGATCTCTTCTTATTCGGATACATATTCCTTGATCTCTTCTTATTCGAATACATATTCCTTGATCTCTTCTTATTCGAATACATATTCCTTGATCTCTTCTTATTCGAATACATATTCCTTGATCTCTTCTTATTCGAATACATATTCCTTGATCTCTTCTTATTCGGATACATATTCCTTGATCTCTTCTTATTCGAATACATATTCCTTGATCTCTTCTTATTCGAATACATATTCCTTGATCTCTTCTTATTCGAATACATATTCCTTGATCTCTTCTTATTCGGATACATATTCCTTGATCTCTTCTTATTCGAATACATATTCCTTGATCTCTTCTTATTCGAATACATATTCCTTGATCTCTTCTTATTCGAATACATATTCCTTGATCTCTTCTTATTCGGATACATATTCCTTGATCTCTTCTTATTCGAAAACATATTCCTTGATCTCTTCTTATTCGAATACATATTCCTTGATCTCTTCTTATTCGAATACATATTCCTTGATCTCTTCTTATTCGGATACATATTCCTTGATCTCTTCTTATTCGAATACATATTCCTTGATCTCTTCTTATTCGGATACATATTCCTTGATCTCTTCTTATTCGGATACATATTCCTTGATCTCTTCTTATTCGAATACATATTCCTTGATCTCTTCTTATTCGAATACATATTCCTTGATCTCTTCTTATTCGAATACATATTCCTTGATCTCTTCTTATTCGGATACATATTCCTTGATCTCTTCTTATTCGAATACATATTCCTTGATCTCTTCTTATTCGGATACATATTCATTGAACTCTTCTTGTTCGGATCCATATTACTTACCTCCTCTATAGAACTTCATCGTTGCTCACATGTTCAGTCCATGATATTCTCGGCAGCTTTCTATAGAACCACATTTCTGCTGCTTTCAAATATCTTCTTCTGGTACTATCACATAAAAGTGCTGATACTACATCACAGTTCAGTATTATTTCCTTTGTTTCTAGCGATATTTTTCTATTTCCTAATAGATTTGGATGTTATCATTCGCTGCCACAATGCGCCTTCGTAGTTCCGTCTCACGCATTCCGTCCTCTGTTAATACGCTTCTTAGATATCTAAATTTTGTACCAAAATAGAGGGGAATAGGCACCAGGTAAATCACCCCATCATCTTTCAAACTAAGTCATGTCAATTCACCGATAATAAAGGAAAGTAATGTGTGGATAATAATGATCGCCAACGTCCCGAAATGACCTGATCATAATAATAATAATAATAATAATAATATAGTCAGTAGAGAGCACCAAACTTCTGGTCAGGCTACACACCCAAAGCTAAAACTACGTCATCAATGAGGCCACAAATGCCGCCATTTTACCTAGACCATTCATGACAAATTACAATCGCTACAGTTCCCAGATGGATTGCAACAAAATAGATTAGAAATTAAATATTTAAATCGCTTCTGCCTTTTCTAATTTGTTTTCTTTGCAAGGAGACAATTTTCATCTTAGCGTCTATTTTCGTTCTCATTCCGCCATTGCTAACTTTTATTAAATTCCCCTTTTTCTTGGCCGTTTTTTCCTCTTTTCTTTTTACCGCTATTTCTTTCTTGAAGTCATTTCACTTTTCGTTCTTTGGTCTCTCTCTTTCCTTCAGAATTAATTCGTCATATGCCACCCTTTTGATGCTCTTTCGACGCATGCAATCTTTCTTTATTTTCACATCCTTATTCTGTCTCCGAAGCCATTCTTCATCCTTCAGACGAATAATTTTCTTTCTTTTCATTTTTCGTCTTTCTTCAATCAGTTTTTCCATTTTTGTTCCCTATATTTTTATTTTTATT
This sequence comes from Acanthosepion esculentum, assembly GCA_964036315.1. Classification (NCBI taxonomy): domain Eukaryota; kingdom Metazoa; phylum Mollusca; class Cephalopoda; order Sepiida; family Sepiidae; genus Acanthosepion; species Acanthosepion esculentum. The sequence goes on along the minus strand of OZ038497.1, from coordinate 54,055,108 downwards.
ACCTCTTCTTATTCGGATACATATTCCTTACCCCTTCTTGTTCGGATCCATATTACTTACCTCTTCTTATTCGGATACATATTCCTTACCTCTTCTTGTTCGGATCCATATTACTTACCTCTTCTTGTTCTGATACATATTCCTTACCTCTTCTTATTCGGATCCATATTTCTTACCTCTTCTTGTTCTGATACATATTCCTTACCTCTTCTTGTTCGGATCCATATTTCTTACCCCTTTTTGTTCGGATCCATATTTGTTACCTCTTCTTATTCGGATAAATATTTCTTACCTCTTCTAATTCGGAACCATATTTCTTACCTCTTCTTGTTCGGATCCATATTTCTTACCTCTTCTAATTCGGATACATATTTCTTCGTACTTTCTATTTCTGCATTTCAATTTTCCTGCATAAAAATATGTAGGAAAACTGAAATGCAGAAATAGAATATATGAAAATTATTTTTTCACGTATTCTTTTCTTCCGACCGTTTTTAATCTTAGTCTTCCTATTTGTTTACCTATTTGCCTCATTACTTTTGTTCGTCCCTTAATAGATTCTCATTCTCAGTTTTAATGGCGTACGTGATACACGCTTGGGCGATCATATCTCTTTCGAGTGACGACTGAGATAGCAGAAGATTTTCCCGCAGTTGGTTGCCTGTTCTGTCTGTGATAGACCGAGTAAAAACCAGGTCTAAATGACCCAGTCTGTCCTGATATTCAAACCATAGCTGTTGGGAAAGAAGAGATGGATTTACCGGGTGTAACCGCAAGATTGTCCAAATCGTGTAACAGCAAAATTGTCCAATTGTTAGATTAAGCTATGAACTCTTGTATGTTAGAAATGATTAAAGAATCTTACTGGAATTTTCCAAGGTTTTTGTAAAACTATTGGACTCTACTTTGAGCAATAAGAATGTATAATTACTCTCCAAGCTGAACAGAAGAATCGTGATGAAATCGATCATAAACGAAAATGACATGTTCATCATTAATTAATCATAGCTAAGGACCAGAAGCTCATGAAGGATTGATATAAATTATATATATATGTATATATATATATATATATATATATATATATATATATATATATATATATAATTCCAGGGTCATTTTGAAACTTATTCGAAATGATATTCGCCCTCTCTAACCTTCTAACTTTCTGCCCGGCAGCCACAATTTGCCTCCTAGGTTTCAAGTCTTTTTTTCTCACTGCTCTTTGGACTGTCATAGCTGAAATTCCACTCTCACAAGCCAAACGTCTTATGAACTGAGATGGATCTTTTCTAGTTGAAATGTAATGATGATCCCTCTTGCTGTTGTGACCTCCTTATCTAATTTCCGTCTTTACTGTTCCGTCTTTTTTAAACTTATTCACTATTCTCTTGATGCTTCTTGAATGCACTTTGAACATGGAAACCAGAGTATGAATATTGGTACCATTACTGAAGGCTTAAATGATCTTTTTCCTCTCACCATTGCTCATTTGGGAAGAGAGTGGGTCTGGAGCAAAATAATTTTAACCTGCTCTCTTTCTAGCTCTTTTCAGTGATTCTTACAATAAATGGCATCAAGATGGCTAACCGTCTCATCTTTAAACCTGAAAAAAAGAAACTCAATTAGCTTAGTGTTTTTTTTAGATATTAAACATTTTATACAAAGGGTAATTATGCTGTAATAAGAGTTGGACAATTTCGCTGTTACACCCGGTATATATTATGCTTCGTTGTATATATGTCTATAGTATAATGAATCGTGTGTAATTGCTATTGCATACTATACTGAAGTAGACATTTTTTTTAATTTCCTCATGTGGCGTGTTCATAGTGAAAGTGTTCATAACTGACCTTATTAAGTGTTGGTTTATTGTAATATGATTATAACCAAGGGAAGGTTACTGAATAGAATAATCACACGAAGGTTGGTAACGAACGATAATATTTAGGACAAGAACAACACATATAAGATTCGCCAGCAGCGCGTAGATGTAGTAGTCAACTGCTAGAATTGAGTCAAGTGAATTCCAAAATGAACCTCCTCTGCAGGATATTAACCAACTGCCCCACGCGGTCAGATATGGAGCAAGGCCGAATTTAATGTGTGTTATCCGAACGCGTAGTCTCGACCAAAAATTCCCCGTAGATCCCGTATAAAACTGTGTCGGATAGCTGTTTCCCGAGACGAAACTCTGCCCTTCGACATAGCCTTGTCTGTGGATCTTCTCTCCACGTAGGCAGAGAGTTTGACCAGCACAGCTGGAGACGAATCTCCAACTGCAGACCAACATACAGTATTTACTACTGTTTTTATGTGAATGTATACATACACATTATCGTCCATAGCTATGCTGCAACAAATAAGTAGACAAATCTTGTCTAAATTATTCAATGAAACATTGAAGCATATCTCAATATATATATATATATATATATATATATATATATATATATATATATATATTAAAGACATTTTTGATATGTTTAACGTTCTTTTTATAGATACAAGTATTTAAGCAAATGCTCTGTTTATAATAAACAGTATTAAATAACATTTACCGGCCTGAATGTCCGAGTTATTTAATACTGTTTATTATAAATATCTTGGAAAATAAGGAAAAAATCATCAGCCTAGAACAACCTATCAAAAACTTGCAATCTTTGCTTGGAGGAAAAAATAGCTATCATTACCTTCCCAGACCAAAATAAATTATTAAATAAAAGGTCCGAGATAATCTAAAAATGCAGACATGAAAACAAATTTTTACTACGTAACTTAAAAATCGACAAAGGAAAAAATAAATAAATACATAAACAAACAAAATGACAATAAGTAAGCAAAATAAATTAATCCAAACAAATTACCAAATCACACCTGTTAGAATAGACGACATAGAATAAAAAATAAGGAACAAAATCAATAAATAAAGTAAATAATAAACAAAATATTAGACTATAAAAATTCAAAACAAAAAATCGGACGAAAAATAGTTATAATTGTTATATAACGATAAAAAAATGAATAAAAAATAATATACTGCGTTACTTAAAAATCGAAAACCAAAAAGAAAAATTATACAGTGTAATAAATAAATAACGACAAGTATAATAAATTGATCTAAATACACCCCAAAATATAAATTAACTAACAACCGATACCGATAAACTAGCCGTTCAGAAAAAAATAAATAAAGATAATCAATCCAAATAAATAAATTAAAAACTGTTCCCGCCAAAATAATAGTCAGAACAAACTACAACAATCAACCCCAATTTTCAACAAATAGCTTTATCTTCCCAAACAAAAACAAAACTGTTAGATAAGCTATATATAAACAATTTTTATTACGTTAATAAAAACACCGATGAAAATAAAAATAATTAATAAATAATATATAAGATAAAAAATAAAAATAAATAAAAACAAGCAAAATAATTTGACCCAAATAAATAAATAAATAAACGACTTCCGGTAAAATAGCCGCCATAATAGACTACCCACAATAAGTTATACAACAAATTTTTAATACGTTAATAAAAACACCGATCAAAATAAAATAAAAATAAATAAATAAAAATAAAATAAATATAAAAGATAAAAAACTAAAATAAAATTAAATAAAAACAAGCAAAATAATTTGACACAAATAAATAAACGACTTCCGGTAAAATATCTGCCAAAAATGACTACCCACAATGCACCACTGACCCGTATATATAAATAGCCGAGAAAAATAACAGAACTCGTGGCCCGATGATTGCATCTAGCATGAAACAGACTGTCGCCTCTAAGTGTTGACTTCTATGTTCACTTTTTTATATATATATATATAGTATTTACATTAGTCGGACTATTGTCCTCATTTTTGTCGCCATATTTGTCACAACGTTTCGGCCATTGTACGCTCCGGCCTTCTTCAGGTGGTTGGAATTTCGAACCGAACCCTTTATTTCGATCACTGGGGTAGACTGTTCTAGTTCCACGAGCCATGTTTGATGGAGCGTACAACGGCCGAAACGTTGTGACAAATATGGCGACAAAGATGAGGACAATAGTTCGACTAATGTAAATACTGTACATAATACCTCATCTCAGAAATATATATATATATATATATATATATATATATATATATATATATATATATATATATATATAATTTATTTTAGGATACATATATATATATATATATATATATATATATATATATATATATATATATATATATGTATATATATATATATATATATATATATGAATGCATAACCTTTTGTAATTAGTATTGATAAAACCTTTTACCTCTGAATTTTGCTAGTTTTATCATTCTCAAAAACCTACTGGCGATTAATTCTTGGGTCATCTTAAAGTGTATACTCTAGAAGAATAGATCTTTTTTTCTTCTTCACCACAAGCGGATTGAAAGTATTGTGCGCAAAAATTATGAATCTATTCTTTGCAATAATGGCAATTCAGTTTGGTTGTTCGTATTTCTCTATCTCATTCACTTCATATCTCTCTCAGTTTGTTCCTATAAATTTATTATAGTATAAATAGTACAAATTGTAGCTCAGCACGGCATGTTCGTATACAAACAAACCTTTTAGAACAACAATCTTTATGTATACAAATACAAATTTACGGCGTAATGAAAAGTGCCAAAAACTCTCTGTCGTTGAATTAGACCAGGCGATATGCGTTAAACGGATGTCATCATTCGTTTGAAAATAAGCACCCCGACCTTACCTTAACTTAACTTTCTAAAGTAACTAATATGTTGATGCAATATTTGTCAGTGAAAATGTAAACCCTACCGCCCCTTATTAAAATGACTGGTTTTCTCCGTTTCCACAGAAATTAATATTACGGATGTATATGCTTATAAATCTCCATAAATTTCAAAATTTGTTATTTCAAAATTCGATTGAGAATGAGACAGAACTAGGTACTTTAATTTAATTTAATTTAATTTCTATAATTAAATTTAAGTTTTTTAGCTTCTGTTTTTGAAATACGATAACTCTTATGTAGCGATAGAATCATATTTTTTTTAAATAATTATAATTATATATATATATATGCTTATATATCACGCACCCACACACACAGACATATAAAATACACACACAAACACACACACAGTCATACATATATATATATATATATATATATATATATATATATATATATATATATATATATATGCATTCATGCATATACCTATATATAGGCCAATATATCTATATCTCTATATCTATCTATCTATCTATATATATGTGTATATATATATATATATATATATATATATATATATATATATATATATATATATATATATATATATGTATATACACACACGCACACATGCATACATATATGTGCCGAGACACCGTGGTCGTTGTATGACCAGCATAAATATTATTTTTCCTTTGGAGATACAATCTCCCAAAGGACATTTAAATTTATATACAATGTTTCTTTTCCACAACACATTGTTTGATGGGGAAATTTCGTTACGAATGCTTAAACTGGATATACTGGATTTAGTGTAGTATATAATTAATTTAATTTCCTTACTCTCGTCTGTGGTGGATATATTGGTATTTATTTATATCCTTCTCACAACATGTCTGTCAGTTTATCTTTCCCACAATGACTCACATGACAATTGATAGACAACTTTCTCGTAATTAATACTTTCCCGCTGACAAACATTTTTACAAATTCATAAAAGTGCAAGAAAACTTTTTATTTAGATCATGAAGCAAAGGGTCATTACCTCAAACGCAAATCAGTCAGTCGAATTCTTGTAATATTCGTTGTATCTGGAAGTCATTAATATATGCCGTGCATACGCGCAGAGAAAAGTCTTATCGGAAAGAATAAAGAATTCCCTATGATTTCTATTCTGTTTCCGTTTTGCCGCCACTGATCATAGTCCCCTGACGTCAAAGTCACGGACCCTAATGTCTTTTGATTGAAATGGTCGGGACAATTTAATCATTGCACTCCCCCGATGCCGACCGAGTGAAGCAGTTATCGCCTTTCCATGTGATAAGCAGCTACTGGAATCGAGAGAGAGAACGATTTGGTGCCTTCTTGAAGAGGATTGGCTACTCGACGTAAACAATATTTCTTGTAAAAAGAAAATTGCGAACGTCACGCGATATCATAAACAGTACCAACAAAGACAAGTTTGGTAAAAGGACAATATTTTCTGTTGATGAAACACTATGTTCGTTTGTAAGTTTTATCTTTGCTAAAAAAAAAAAAAACAATTCCTCCGCAAGAGAAGATATAGAATGTCCACGGCTGCAAATCGGCTTTTCCCGATTCATTTTTACAACGAATGCAACGATGTCTGCAATATCGCACCCGTTACCGTGTTTACGTCGTGTCTCTTTCGTCTACTGATCATTTAATATATTTCATTCCCATTGGGCACTGCCATTTTGCTCTATCTATTATCTTTTCTTCCTGATGTTTCCACCGACTTCTATGTTTTTTACTGAATCACTCCTAATAAAAATCTCTTATATTGTTCCATTTCTGCATCCATGTCCCCCTTTTAACATCTTTTAAGAGTTATCCTTAAAATATTTTCTATTTTGTTCATTCCAAATAATTTCCTTCTTTACTCTCTTCAAGTATATTAACTGACATTTTTTTCTGCTATACTTTCTTTTATTTACTAATATTCACCTCCAAAAGGCCCAAGAGCCACTCAAATTAGAGGGTCATTGTGTGGAGTTGTATTAGCGTAAGAAAAGGCAAGATAACAGGAAAGATCGCTACTTCTAGACTTGAAGAGGTCAAGATTTAATTAACGAATACAATTTTAGAGTTCACGAAGAAACGTTAGAAGTATAGAGTTGAAGCAGACTTTAGAAGGGATCAGAATCCCAATCAAAAACAGGATAACAACAGATGAACCCCGATTACTGTTCAAAAGAGCGGGGTGTTGTGTGAATCGGATGATAGGTAAAACTATCTACTATTGGGGGAGGAACATAAAATAATAATTATTGAATAAAATTTCAGATTTTCTGAGGCGACGTCAGAAAGACAGAGTGAAGGAATCGGAAACTCAATCCGAAATTGGAAACAAGAAATAAACCTTTCGGCCTTTCTATTTGGTTTAATATTGTATTCTATTATAGGTCAAACATTCATTCGAGATATGTCATAACCTTTGCTTCTCCTTGTGAGTTCTTGAATCTCTCATAGCCACACACTTCCTATATACCCTTCAAGAGATATTTTGATCTACGTGCTAAAGCATAAAAAGTTCATTAACAGTACTTAACAAATAGAAGACAACTTAGCGATCAGTAGCAACATTCAAATTTTCAATTTTACCATAACACTCTATTTACACTAGCGTTTGTTTTCCTCTTTTAAGTTTCATATGCCTTGTTCTTTCAGAACGTGGCTGATCATGGCTCTCCAGAACAATCTGTAATTTGTAGTTCTAAACAACATTTAAATATTCACCATCCCATTTCGTCTTTGCAATACCATCCATTCTGCAACCTCATTAGTTTTCGTTACTCGCTATTTCATTAACATCGTACAATCAATATGTCTTATGAGTATTAAATTTTCCAAACTCTCTGTCCTCATTTTAACTGTCGCTTTCTAATTTTAAGTATAAGTGTCCTTCTAGTTCCGTTATTCTTTAGATCGTCTTCATTCTTCACATGTAGAGTCCATTGTATCCCCAGCATCTCTTTGTAGAAGGCACATTTCTGTCACTTTAAGTGTCCCAGGAAATTGTCCATCATTCGGTACCATCGGAATTTTGTATACCTTAATATTTGTCTATATTTCTGAGATGATGCATTATGTACATTATTTACATTATTCGGACTATTTTCCTCATCTTTGTCGCCATATTTATTACGACGTTTCGCTGGTTGTACGCTCCGGCCTTCTTCAGGTGGTTGGAATGTCGAACTGAACCCTTTATTTCGCTCACTGGGATAGACTGTTCTAGGTCCACGTGCCATGTTTAATGGATATCAGTTATCAGTTATCGCCTGTTAATTTCCCTCTGAAAGTTCTCCACTGCCTTAACCGGGTATTGAACTCAAACTCTTTCGGTCTTGTCACTGAATCTAACTAACGCCTTTATCCACTGTGCCATGTGTCCTTGAGGAGGAGATAACTGATAACTGACATCTATTAAACATGGCACGTGGAACTAGTACAGTCTATCCCGGTGAGCGAAATAAAGGGTTCAGTTCGACATTCCAACCACCTGAATAAGGCCGGAGCATACAACGGCTGAAACGTTGTAATAAATATGGCGACAAAGTTGAGGACGATAATCCGAATAATGTAAATAATGTACCTTAATATTTAACTTCTTGAAAATGTCTTTCCCAATTCCTTTGCATGTTCAGTCATTGTTAGCACGCTACCCAGATAGTCATATTTTGTACCTGTTTAGTTTTGATGTTTCCAATTCGTAGCTCACAACTTTGGCAGCCCTTCTTACTGACAACCATAAATTCTCTCATCATATATTTAATAGTTAATCCTTTCTTCTTGCCATCCTTCGCTACTGAGTACGGAAAACCTTTGTAGTTTTTCTTCTAAGTCCACCGACAGGACATTATCATTCGCTTATCAAATATTAAGAGTATGTCTACTGATAATAAATCCGATTAGGTCTTCCATTCTTGCTAGTGATATTATTAAAGCGAGGTAAATCTGGAAATTTAACGGTCTTGTCTGTCACAAGACGAGGAGAAATAAGAAAATTGTGCTTCGTCACTATTTTATTTTTTTACATATCATAGATATCAACACTTGCCACCTTATCATTCTATCAGGATTTGAAGAGTGACAGTAAGAGAAAAACAATGACATAGGGAACATCTCAAATCCTCGAATTTCACGCCTCTTATTTTGCCAGCTTTCCGAAAGAAGAGTGTCCCTTGTTATATTTCGTACACTAAAATGGAGTAATGCTAAGAAGCAATTACCGTATTTGACGGCATAAAAGTCACACGAGCATATGAATCGTACAATCATTCCAGCAGAGCATATGCAGGAAATTATCTTTAAGTTTATTTATACATCTGATATGTAAAGCAGTGTCACTGGACCACGCAAACCTCTCAACCATAAAAAGGAGTAGCCATCAGAGGTACGCACATAGAAACATAACCGCATAAACGTACATATATATATATATATATATATATATATATATATATATATATATATATATATATATATATATATATATATATATATATATATATATATATATATTTACCCTGGAATGTCGGAGTAAACAGTTTGTCATCAAATGCCATAGAGAGTTCTAAATTCTTGGCAGGGCCCCCTTTATCGGTAAATATTGAAAACGAGGACCTAGACTAACAATTTTGTTGTTATACCCGGTATATGAGAACTATTTTTGAGAATTTCACCAGTTCAGAAAATTACCGTGCGACAACTTTAATTTTGCCGCGTTCCTGAGAGGATACAAAAACTGTTTGCGTGTAGAAACCTCACAACGTGATCGCTACATAGGAACATTGCAAATAAGTTGTCTTGCAACGTTACATTAAGTGAAAATGGATAATAAATTGCAGAAAGATATTAGTACGAGCATTCTCCATCGAAATTATTGATTCTCAAAGAAAATATGAAAAGAAATTTTATGTATCTTTTGCCAATATATTATTAAGTGAACAAAAATTATTTTGATGTTATTTTAGGCTTGCGGCCAAATCACGTTGAGACAAAAGCTCTCGTGTGAAAAACAAATTTAAGCAAGGTCGAGCCTGGTCAGTAATTAGATGGGTGACCGCTTGGAAATACTACGTACTGTAAGCTTGGATGTTTGCGTGGCATAATGTATGACGACTCGGAATTTGAGATCGGATAAAATGGATCGCGCAAATATCTTTTGGAACGTTATAAATACACCTCTTCCCCCACCAGATACACGTTAGTTAGTAGCACTTGTATTAGTTATGTGCCATGCGTGATATACGCTTAGTAGATCATGTATAGTTAAATCTATAAGCCCAGTAGTGAGATGCTCTCTGTATGTCGATGACTTTCTAATAATGTACACATCTCGATATATCCAATAATGCCTCAATAAAACACAAAAATGGGCCACAGAAAATGGGTTTACCTTTTCCAAAATGAAAGACAAATGCATAGATTTCCAATTAAGGAAATTGCACATTGACCCACTTGTTGTATTCCGTGCTAATACGGATATATACTCGACAAACACGGGGGATGAAATAAGTAAAGGTTTATTGTAAAAACCAGTACAATAAGAAATAAGGCAACAGTTATGCACACGATCGTCGCAAGTCAATCCAGCAGTGAGTGATATTATTGTAGTCTGAGTCGTACTCAACAAATCCCAGTTAGGATATCTAGCTACCCCCACGAGGGTTACATGTGTCACAAAGCCTGGTTTAATGTGGGTTTGCCGAGCCCGTAGGCTCGGCCAAAAATATTCCCTATTGGAACCCGTAAAAACGGGTTCAGGGTAAGTCTACCTGCCCGAACGAGACTCTGCCCTTCGGCGGAGCCTCGTCCGGGTTCCTCTCTGCACAGAGGCAGAGAGTTCGACTGTTTAGCTGGAACAGATCGCTGTTAGACTCCGTAGTCCGTTGACATACCGATCCTTATAGTGTAGTTACTACCTATATTGTAGTTACTAATGGGGGTGGTAGGTTATTCCATTACATCACCCCTGTTTAAAATTAGACACAGCAAGAATCCCAGGAATTGGACAACACAAGTTCCTCAGCATAATCTTTGGCAAAATATTTTCATTTCTCATCTGAAATATTTAAAAATAAAATGTAGTAACGTCCTCCAACTTCAGTAAGTGGTGGCCGATATTGAATAGGGAACATCAACAAACATTAATTAAATTATACAGATCTTCACTCATAACTGGATTATCAGTCAGTCAGTTATGAGCTATGCGTGATACACGCTTAGACGATCATGTATCTTTCGATACACGACTGACGTGTCAGATTTTTCCCGCAGTAGGTTGCCATTTCTTTCTGTGGTAGACCAGTTGCCATCCAAGGCTATAGAATCCTGTCTGTCTTGCTATTTACCCATAGCTGGAGGGAGAAGAATTAGATTCATAACTTTTCCAATCAGTAAATCATTATTATCTCCAAAAATGTCTTAGAATCGAAAATATTTCTGGCTTTAAATAAGATGCAAAAGGTTGATAAACCGTAAAAATCTAATCAATTAATCAAACGTTACTTTATGACACCGTTAGGGATGTACGGTCAGTTTAGAATCAATAAAGTTGTTATAATAGGGTCTACAAAACCGTACATATACCCCAAATCAAATGCAATGTGTTCGCAATGTTCCAACAACGTGTTAGTTAGGTACAAACCTAAAAGATAATCTGGCTTGAGATTTTCCCCATGTCTGAAGATCGTCTTTCGATCATCAGAAGAGAATAACTTTTCTGTTTTCAAACGTAAGTTTCTGGTAGGATTTCCAGATATTTTGATTATCTTCGATATATTTTGACTACCTATTTGTGTAAGTAAAAGAAAAAGCGTGGCACGAAGCAGTCAGCCATGCTTGCTCGTATTACAAGCTGTCCATATAGAAAATCGGGAACCGCTGCCATATATGGTCGGGAGCCGGCCAGTCTTCAATTTCGTCTCACAATAGAGTCCAAAAGCGTCTCCGCCTCCTTGTTGTGGGCGACGAAATACTTTCCACTCTGCAACACCTTTCTCACAGACGAGACGTCGCAAGTCTCTCGCTGACATATCGCTATTTCTGTAGTGAGTGTTCAAATGAACTGCACTCTTTACACCAGTTCTAACCTTTACAGCTAAGAGCCGCCTTGTTACGCAGATTTTAGCGAATCACTCCTTTCATATTCCCCTTTTCACGAATGGCTGCCGTGTGGAACCGACTCCCAAGAGGTTGCTTCCCCAATCGCTAAAATCTTAACGGTTCACTCTAGACTTGAACAGGTTATCTTCCATACATATCCGCATAAGCTGAACCTCTTACTCTGTGGACCTCTACATCGAAAGGCCCAAGGTCGTCTTAGAGGGTGAACACCCCTGTAAACGAAAGTAGCCTAAACGGATTACGAAACACGGCAACCGACAGCGAATAAAGCAAAACATAGAACTGGGAACATTCAATGTTTTTTTTTGTTTTTTTTTACTATAAGAATTAATACGTATCGCTTCTTCACTTTACGCCATTTTGAAATGTAAGCTTGTGTAGCCCATTCGTAAAAGCAAAGTGGCGCCAAGCGAATGTTCGAAAAGTGAAGAAGATCTGTACCTACATAACATTAGGTTGAGATGAAAACCTCATCTTTTCCGCCACTTGAGTTTCTTTTACGTTTTCTCTCTCTCTTTCCTATGAATCACATGTATACATTTCATATACTTTCAGCTATTCTCACGGGGATATTATACTTACCATTTCAACACCACTGTTCTCAGTCCGTCCAATCCGGCCATTTGAGTCGCGCGAGTATGTACTTGATTGCTGTGGCCTGGGGCCGCTAATTGTCTGTCCGGCATTTCAGCGCCAGTGACCCGGTCAGCCTACCTAGAAGTCATGGAGATTTTCACCGGTCGTGATCAGGAAAGCGATCGATGTGGTAAACACCTGACTGGGATTTTAGAGACGCAGCCGAGCTTGATATTCTTAAAATTCCTATTCGCCGCTACTCGTTTCAGTGTTGCTGTGCATTCTCCAAACACCTGCGGGTGTAACCTAGTGGTTGGAGCATTTATTCATGAGGTTACGAAAGGTCGGGGGAAACTAATTTTCGGAACAGATGGGCATAATACGTGAAGAATTGTTGGCCTCAGAGTCGAGAAAGCATAAAATGAAAATCGGCTGGAAAGGATATGGAAAAGCCAGCGTGCGATACAGCTACCGAGCTTCATTTAATATACGCAATACCTCAAGGCAACTGGCGTAAAAATATTCGAGACAAAATCCTGTTTAGCAAACTATCGCAACTGAGTTTAACGATCGCTCGTAAGCGAACCATTTTGTACTAGATTTAGACTAACGCTAGTAAATGATATGCAATGTGATAGGGCCTGACATGGCATTTCGACTACAGTCACTTTCTCACAGACGTGATGTGGCTTCCTTCTTTTTTTTCTGCAAATATTTTCATGGCGACTGCTGTGACGGGCTACTTTCGCTGGTACTCCAACTGCATGAATTTAAACGTGCTACTAGGTTGGCATCTCGGTCCCATCCTTTCACTGTCCAAACAGTTAAATGTAACCGCCTCTTCTACTCCAACAGCTTCTTTTCTTCGCTTCCCAACAGTGGAAATCCCTTCCTCTTACTTGCTTCCCTGGTAGCTATAATCTTCAAATCTTCAAATGTAATGTCAATCAACATCTTCTAATGCTTTGATCTTGATCCCAGTCCTTCTCTTTATCCTTTTCTCAAACACCACTCTTTACTCTTGCTCTCAATCTCTGTAACCCCTTGCGTGTCAGTGGCACTCCCGACTTGCTTGGAGTGAAATGCTTAAAAAAATATCGACTTGGTATACTTGATCTCGTACCAAACCACATTAAATTAGTAATTATTTATCTATATTTTTTTTCATTTAATTTGTATTAAAGTTCACTAAGTTATGGCTCGAGAGGCACTCAAGGCAGGGGATCACTGAATGAATATTGTGATATGAATGCAAGAGTAGTAAGCGATGGTTATGAGGATAAAGGGTATAAACAAAGTTTGAGTATATTTTTGATGGGGTTAAGAAACTAAAATATAACATTCTTGAGTAAATGTGTTAAATATATTTTCAAATTTTAGAGCACTTTACTCCAAAGTACACTTGTACATATTTTAAAACTATCTATTATTCCACATTATTATTATTATTATTATTATTATTATTATTATTATTATTATTATTATCATCATCATTATTATTATTATTATTATTATTATCATTATTATCATTATTATTATTATTATTATCATTATTATTATTATTATTATTATTATTATCATTATTATTATTATCATTATTATTATTATTATTATTAGTATCATTATTATTATTTTCATTATTATCATTATTATTATTATTATCATTATTATTATTATCATTATTATCATTATTATTATTATCATTATTATTATTATTATCATTATTATTATTATCATTATTATTGTCATTATTATTATTATCATTATTATTATTATTATCATTATTATTATTATTATCATTAGTATTATCATTATTATTATTATTATTATTATCATTATTATTATTATTATCATTATTATTATTATTATCATTATTATTATTATCATTATTATTGTCATTATTATTATTATCATTATCATTATTATTATTATTATTATTATCATTATTATTATCATTATTATTATTGTTCTACTACTACTGCTATTATTATTATTATTATTATTATTATTATTATTATTATTATTATTATTATTATATTTCCTTTGGTTTCTGGTGTATACTCATTTCTTTCGTAAGGTTAGAAATGGCGTCATGACATTTTCCACTGCTCAGTTTTGAAAAAAAAAACGAACACATCTTTTACATAGATAAAGCCCTTCGTGAGATTTGGGTTGTACTTGTGAATACAATATTTTGTATTTACTTATTTATTTATCATCTATTTATTTATTATTATTATTATTATTATTATTATTATTATTATTATTATTATTACTATTATTATTATTATTATTATTATTATTATTATTTGTGTACGTTATCTTTCCTGCTTTGTATCCTGTAGAGCCGGGTCCAAACTATGCTCCTTAGGCCCTATAGGAGAATCGTTATTTAATTGAGAGCACTTTTCTTAGGATATGGCATGTTCCTAGTAGGGAGATTTTCTGGGCAACTTGCATGTTGCTGTTATCAAGGACACTTTTAATACAGTTGTCTATTCCTTTTCTCGTGAGGTCAAGAGCTTCAATTACCATTGGTACAGTCTCAGTCTTCATTCCCTACATTCTTTTAATCTCGATCTCCAGGTCTTTGTATTTGGACAATTTCTCGATAATTTTCATGGAGGGTTTTCTCTCAGATGGTACTGCATACATTTCTTGAATTTCTTGTCTTTCATAATAATATCAGATCTGTTGGCTTTTATTTCCCTGTCAGTTTGAATTGGCATCTCCCAGAGGATAGTTACATCGTTATTTTGGGTAACTGTATCAGGTTGGTGCTCATACCATCTTTCAGTGGTTTCGATTTTGTGCTTCTTGCGCATCCTCCATTGCACTTATATCGCTACCTTGTTATGTCTGTGGGTATATTTATTATTGTTATTTTAATTTGATTTCTGGTATATACTCATTTCTTTCCGGATGCCAACCAGAGACCTCAGGTTAGAAATGGCATCATGACATTTTTCACTGAACAATTTTGAAATAAAAGTCACACATATTTTACGTAGAAAAATTCCTTCGTAAATTGTGGGCTGTACTCGTCAGAACAATTTTTTGTATCTCTTTGAGGCATGGACTTCCAGGGATCCCTTCAATCAGCCTACTGGAATATTTTCCAACCAGTCCAAGGGCTCCAACTACAACAGGGATTGTTGATGTTCCCATGTGCCACATTTTTTAGATTTCTATTTCAAGGTCCTTGTATTTTGACAGTTTTTCGAATATCTTCAAAGATACATTGCAGTCTGCAGGGACTGCCACATCAATAAGGAGGCACTTATTTTGTTTGTGGTCTTTAATAACAATGTCTGGGCGGTTGGCTTTGATTGTTCTGTCAGTGTGTATTGTGTAGTCCCATAGAATTGTAAGATTATTATTATTATTATTATTATTATTATTATTATTATTATTATTTATTTGGGTGTATGAAAAGTATTTTCATATTTTTACAGCCTTTTGCTTTAAAGCTCATTTCATTTGCGTATATATATCTGACTTCAATAATATTGATTTTAATATTATAAATAATTTTGTTTTTCTTAATAACGTTCACCCAATACAAGGCTGGAGAGATACTCGAGCTAGAGTTTTCCGGATTGAGTTGTGTGATATGTATGTAAGAGAAGGTGGGGAAAAGTGAAGATTATGGGGTTAAGGAGGGTAGATAACGATTGACTCTTGAATTGAAGTGGTTCAGATAATTGTTTTCAGCGAAGAATCCAAGGAGATGTCTGTCCCATATAATAGAAGTTTGTGTGTAAAGAAAACTGGCTGAGGTGTATCAATTATTTTCGATTTTTAAAGACCTTTATTCTGAAGCTTATTTAATGTACACGTCTTAGAGATCTTTGTCGTCAATATATTGCTTTTTTTTTTTTTACTAAAGTTCAGTGTAAGGTTCAAGTTAACACAAGAGTAATTTATCAATTATTTTGATATTTGTACCTAAGGAGTTATTGGTAGAAGGGTCCGTTTACCCAACATGAAAATAAGTAGTGTGGCAATATGCATTGATTGTAGCCGTAAACAGAACTGATTTCGGTGCGATTCGAACCTCGCATTAACCAGTTGCATCTGAGTTATCCGCGTGGAATGAACGCAAAATAGACAAACCAGGATGTTGACGGAGTGACACAATTTGAATAGGCATATGCGGATTTAATCCAAATACCAGGATCGAGTATTTTGTGAGAGAATAAATGAACGAACAAGATTAACACGGAGAGTTCGGGAGAATGGCTTTCTTAACGGTGTTTCTCAGGACAGACAGGGCGGACAAGAAACTGAGGCGAGCGACCGTATTTCTTTCTTTTTGTCATTTATTTCACTTACTTTTTACTTCAATATTTAAAAAAAAATCTTTATTTTTAAAACGCTAGAGACTCTAAGCACATGTTCGTCGATTTTTAAGTCAAGTATTTGTCATTTGACATTTTAAAGTGGATGCTAAACTCCTTAATCTTTAAGAAGGAGTTGATAATCCTTTCCCTTTTGCCTTCCTGATTTAAATCAATATTTATTTGCCGACTTTAAATCTCTTTAAATGAAAACGTTACCGCTAATCCTCTTTGGGAATGCTAAACTTTTGTATTTTCAAATTTCATGACTAAATTTTCCTTATGAAAACCGAAAGTACGCCCCAGAGATTTAGTTATTCTAGAAATGCGCCCTGATGTAACAAAAAGTAAAATATTTACGATATTATATTGTCAGACAACGATCTTAACAATATAAGATGTGCAGATGACACATTGTTGATAGCAGACACGGAAAGGAAACTACAAATGCTCCTACAGAAGGTAGCGAAGGAAAGGGAGAAGAAAGGACTAAGTACAAACTACAAGAAAACAGAAAGTATGGTTATCAGCAAAAAGGGCAACCCAAAATAAAAATTACAAATCGGGGATACTAAAATCAAACAAATACAGAAATTTAAATATCTGGGAAGTGTTCTAACAGAGGACGGAAAGTGCGACACTGAGATCCGAAGACCGGTTGGGATGGCCAAAGTTGCATTCCAAAAGCTAAGCAGAGTATTAACAGACAGCAGAATTTCGTTAGAAAGAAAGAAAAGAGTATGGGACTTTGACGGGATATCTGTCTTCCTGTATGGCAGGGAATGCCGGACAATCTCCTCAAAGATGAAGAAGAGACTTGAAACAACAGAAATGTGGTTCTACAGAAAGATGCTGATGATACCATGGACCGAGCATTTGAACAAGAACGAGGTTTTAGAGAGAATGGGACCAAAAAGGAAACATATTAACATCGAGAAGCCGTTAAAATTTCTGGGGCATATAATCAGGAAGTAGGGCCTGGAAAATCTGATACTCACAGGACAGATTGAGGGATAGAGGGAGAGAAGAAACCAGCGAGTAAGATACTTGATTGGTTTGAGCAAATGGATGGTAGAACAAGTTTTGGGTGAAATAACAAAAAGACAAACCTTATTAAGATCTACAAAGGACAGGATAATGAAGGGATACGGCACATAAAAGAAGAATGCGATAGCGAAATGTAAATGCAAATTTCTACGAATGGGTTAGTGACTGTAACTAGCTAGATTTGAAGGCTGAAGAACAACATTCCCTGGCCTCTTTTAAGGGTCATTTTATCCCCAAGGAATTAATTTAATTCTGTTTTTATCTTTAGAAAGACCCAAGTCGTATTATACCCAAGTCGTCTTATACCCAAGTCGTCTTATACCCAAGTCGTCTTATACATAATAAAACACGGCAGTAATTGTGTACAATCCCTGGGCTGGGTAGGTATACTTAGGCTCAGGGGAAATGGCTTGTACTAAAATGGAAAAGACGAGATATCTATCCATCGATATGGAACAATATTGATTGCGATCGATCGCGAATCCCGTGACTCATCAGTATCATAGATACACTACATGTACTGCAGAAGTGGTGTTTCTCGGTGTTTCTTCCGGAGCCCAAACATCTCCTGGCCGTTTTTTTTAACTCCAGATATGCCTTCTCCTAGTCCAGTTGCCACCTATAGCTGGGGGTAGGGAGAAGAAGAGGATTCATACCTTTCATAATGATATTAGCATGGATCCGACTGGAATTCGAACTCGGATCTTCCGTTCCTCACTCTGAGCCGACATACACTGTTCTTCCTTAGATAATATCTTATGAGCCGAATCCCTTCAGAAGGAAGGCGATCATGGCTCTCCACTTCGCCCTATTCCTTGTAGCTCTCAATAAATTTTGTTCCTCTGCTACCTCTCCTAGACCATTTTCTTTCATTCACTTGCTGAAGCCTGCTAGGTATGTCCCGCATTGCTTTACCTTGTGTCTTTGCCCTCTATTCGCCTTTTGAGTGTCAGATTCTCCAAGCCCTCAATTCTCATTACGTGTCCCAGAAATTTCAGCTGCCTCTTCGTGATGTTAAGTATAAGCTTCTTCCTTGTCTGCATCCTCTCCAAAACCTCATCGTTCCCCAACACACTTGATCGATGATATCGTTAGCATTACGTAGGTTATAATAAAGGTTTTATTTCGAAATTGTCTGGAAGTTACTCGGATCGACAGACACTTGAAAAAGCCTGGAAGTCACAACAATCGAAACGCTGTGATAATACCAACAGAAATTAGTCTGAATGTAAGTAATAGTTTTTAACAATACCGTGGAATATCGATTGGGTTGCTTTTTTTCCTGCCTACTTCAGCGGTTCTGTCCTATAAATAAAATTTTGGGCCTTGACATTTAATGTATGTCACATGTCTATAGAGTTGTATCTGCAACTGGCCTCTCGTATCGCTGCCTAGAATTTTAATCTAATTGCTCGGCCAGGAACCGTTTTGAATTGGTCAACTCCGTTTATCTAGTGACTGGCTTAGAAATTTACGACTTTACGTTAAATTAAATTCATATTAAGTTTCTAAATTCGTCTAGACAATCAACCAGCATCTAGGACGATTATTTTTAGGATCATCGCTAGGCTATGTCCAAAGGCTGACATTTAAAGAATACTGCTTTTATGCGATAAGTTTGTGGAAGAGCAACAGACGGGCGGTTTCTGTCAAATAAGAACCTGTTTGGTAGAATAAATATCAAAGTAATATCGACAGTTGGAACTTGTATTGTTGAATACATTATTACGAGCCTTAGCCAATTATATTATATAATATTATATATTATAATAATATACGCATATGGAGTTGGTGTGTTTACGAGGTAATATTAAAAGGACAGTATATGGCTGTAGATTAAATAAACGGTTCAATACTGAATTCCCTGTAGGGTACACAGATTGATATACAGCTGAGATCACAACGGCCGAAACGTTGTGATTTTACTTATTAATTAATTATAGAGCCAAAAGAACGAAAGGGGTTACAGGCTGTCGAAGAATTAGGAAGAGAGACATTAATAATGAGCAGAAAGAGAAATGTTTAATCAAGAGAACGGTAGATAGCGATTGACACTGCATTTAACATTTTTGCAGATTAATGTTCATGGGAATCATAGAGCTGGAAGTGACTTCTACAAGCGAAAAAAATGGGGTCACAAAAAAATCCTTTTTTCAATGTTTGTTTAAATTAATCAATTAATAGCTTAAAATCTTCACTTGTTTGTTGAGAAACTACATTTTCTAATTAAATGTAAATGTTTCGAAAATATGTTTTGAT
>OZ038497.1:54024997-54029997 GCA_964036315.1 Acanthosepion esculentum | reverse complement strand
GCTGTACGGTTGGTTGAGCCATATAATATTTCTCTTCCTGTTGGCTTTTTTTTTGTATTTTGTGGGCAGTATGTTAGCGGGCAGTATGTTAGCGGGAATCCACTATCTTTTCTGGCTGTTTAGTAGTCTTTTTTTAGCTTCGTTAAATATGGTTTCATAAGAAGAAATGTCGGAAAGCCTGCGGTTAATTGATTTTGGTATCTGTTTGATTATAGATGGCAGGTGATTAGAAGATGTGTGCATATACAGTGGTTTATCATTGGGTTTTCTGTATGGTTTATAGATACCTTTTCTTAAGTTGAAGGTAACATCTAGAAAGTCTTCTTCGTTTAGGTTAGTTTTATGTCTATGTCGTAGAAAAACGTAGGAAAAATATTCTTCCATATATATGTGTTCGTGCAAGAACCGGTGTTGACCTCAGTGTCCAGTTTTATATTTCCTGATATTGACCTTTATTAACCTATAAATATAACATGTCTTAAAACTGTTTATCACAGAGGCGAGCCGAATTACTCCCGCGTTCATGCGTGACACACATTTTTATGAGAAAATGATTGATTTTAAATCATTGTTATAATTTGTGGAGAACAATCATGAATTTCAATATTAATCAATTATTTTGCCGGTGTAACCTCCATCTTCTGGCTTTCTCTTTCTATATTTTGAATAGAAGTCATTCCCTTGTTCAAATTTAAACTTAATTTAAATCAAACAGAAATAAATTCAGTGGGTGTTTGTATCCGCCGGTGGATTGTCATTGATCAAAATGAAAAAAACCTATTCAAGTACATTAGAAGTCAATTTTCCTTCAAAATTTAATTTAATTTATATCAAAGCGAAAAAAAATACAGTTGAAGAGTGGGCGGGAACCGCCTTGGATCAAAATGAAATAAACTTCAACAAGTACTCAAATGTAGCTTCAGATATATGTGGATATTAGGGTCTGTCTTGACATCCCTAGGAGGATTTCGCCAAAATCAAACAGAGATAGAGAGAGAGATATATATATATATAAAGAGAGAGAGAGAGAGAGTCTACAACTTTATATATATAGTTATATATACGGATTTATTTCAATTAAATCAATTTCTTTTTTTCTGTTTTCTCTACATCTGTGTACAGTTAATTATATGAAAAGTTTATACATTAGTTGGAAATAAGATAAATTAAAAAATTGTAGGAGTACGTATATTTGTTTTCCTCATATATATATATATATATATATATATATATATATATATATATATATATATGCAATTTTTTATATATATTATTTATATATTATATATGCGCGGTACTTATTGGAAAGCGCTCAGTGTCAGTGATAGCTCTAACATATTTAGTTGGATTGGTGTGAGTTTATGACCCTGGGTTTCACGCTATTTGCTATCGTCAGGGCCACAAACTCACAACAATCCAACTATGTATATATATATATATATATATATATATATATATATATATATATATATATATATATATGAAGGCAGAAAAACTGGACACTCTGGGTTAGGAAGCGGGCGTTGGGGAGGGCTTATCTCTCTCGACTGTTATTCGTGTCTTGTCCCGAATTAGTTAGGTTCGTGACCAGCTTTACTGCAGATTAGCCGTCCAACTAGGTCATCAAATTTTGACTCCTATTGATTTTTCAATGATGGATTATGTTGCTAAGCTTACAGCCTGAACATTAAGCATCGGAAAAGTGATCGAATGGTCACGATCCAAAAACACCTGGTTTCAAGATGTAAACCAGGCCAGGTGTCACGCTAGTAAAATTCAAGATTATTTGATCTCGATATTAACATCGAATTTCGGTATGTAAGCGATTTAATTATATTTATCAACGGCACAAGGCGAATATCTGCTTACAGTCCCTATAGCACTACGGAGAGCTGTCATGCATTTTGTGTACTATCGTTCACACAATACAAGGCCCAAGTGTAACTCAAGGTTACTGAATTAATTTGTTGTAGAGATGTAATTGCATATGATTAGGATATGTAGGATAGATACTTTTAACCCTAGACTAGGAAATGTTAAAATTCACAGTGATCGGGAATGCATCGTCTCGGAAGTATGTTCCACAAAGCAGCAACAGTTGGGGAGAAACAGTCTAGGGGGAAACATCTTCCTTATTAATGGAATAGGAAAGGAATTTGGATGATTCGAACCTGTGTACGTGGCATGGCGGGTCCTAACTCTAAAGGTCTGAACTAGAGGAACCATGAAATTTAGCTCGTTTGAACATTTACCATGGAAATACCGATTAAGTAGAACCGTGGTTTTCAAGTGTTTCTTGCCCAATGCAACCTTTTCAGGATAACTTGTGCACTCCAAATAATACGCATATATTATTATTATTATGGATATATTATTATTACGCATATATTATTGTTACGCATATATTACGCATATATTATTATTGCGCATATGTTACGCATATATTATTATTACGCATATATTACACATATATTATTATTGCGCATAAGTTACGCATATATTAATATTGCGCATAAGTTACGCATATATTATTATTACACATATATTACCCATATATTATTATTACGCATATATTACGCATATATTATTATTACGCATATGTTACGCATATACTATTATTACGCATATATTACACATATATTATTATTGCGCATATGTTACGCATATATTATTATTACGCATATATTACGCATAAATTATTATTACACATATATTACGCATATATTATTATTGCGCATATATTACGCATATATTATTGTTACGCATATATTACGCATATATAATTATTACCATGGAAATAGCGATTAAGTAGAGCCGTGGTTCACAACGTTTCTTGCCTTTTCATGTCAAAATGTCATTCCCAACTTTCTAAGATTGCTAATTTCAAACTGTGCACTCCATATAATACGCATATATTATTGAAAATCTTCATTCTTTTCCATATTAGGATATATATATTTACATTATTTTTATAGAGTTTTGCGATAGAAAATGTTGATGGATTTTTAAACTTGAATCATTGTAGTCGTCTTTATGTCGTATCCAAGAATTTAATTTCGTCTTTATTGATCGCTTATTTTCTGATAATGGCGTTGAGGAATCGATTTGCCGCCAACGTGCAGGTTCAAGACTAGAAAATCCGAGTTTCACCAAAACCTGCTCGCGTCATCCATTCCCTATCACCGTTTCACTTTGTAAGATTTGGTTGGAGGTGAAAGAAAATACCAGTCGAAGAAAAATGCTGATGGCATGAATTTGTTCAAGTCGGGCGTCAACTTGCCAGGAAGTGACTCACACTCTTGATTTCATGATCTTCCCATGTGGCACATATGGAATGAATGCGGTTCTACAGAAAGATGCTGAGGATCCCATTGACCGAACATGCGAGCAAAGAAAATGTTTTGAAGAAAATAGAAAAAAAGGAAACTTATACTCTCTAGAGTACATAATGAAGAAAGGGGGCTTGGAAAACTTGATACCCACAGAACAGATTGAGAGAAGGAGGGACAGAGGAAAACAGAGCGTAAAATACTTGATAAGCTTGAGTAAATAGATGGTAGAACAGAGAAAAAAACAAAAGGCAAAGCTTATTAAGAGCGACAATGGACAAGAAGACGTGGACGGCCATGATAGCCTACGTCCTTTGGGGTACGGTAGGTAAATGAAGACGTAGATAAATGATCATATTTCTTTCTCTTAATTTCATGAAAATCGCCACGTTTTGGTTGTGATTATCGTTTTTAATCTTATATTACTCGCAGAACTTTATTAAACTATATTTCTGAGATGAGGTATTTTAATTATTTACATTATTTTCACTGATCGGACTGTCGTCCTCATCTTTATTGTCATATCCCTGACGTTTCGGCCGTTGTACGCTCCGGCCTTCTTCAGGTGATTGGATATTTCGCCCACCAGGAGAGATTTTTCTAGTTCCACGTGCCACGACTCATCCGTATGTCTCAGTTATCTCCATTTAACTCTCCACGTTTTTGTTCAACACTACAGTAGAGAGGTATTGAACTCACAACTCTTTGGGTTAAGTCTCTTGATCCAACCATCCACGCCTGTCCCAGTGAATAAAAGCGTTAGTTTGATCCAATGACTTGACCGAAAAAGTTGAAAGTTCAGTACTTGGCTACGTTGCGAATATGACAATAAAGATGATGACAACAGCTAGAATAATGTAAATAATTTATTAAACTTGTATGTGTTGTGGATTCCGGGATGAAATCCGGTAGCAAATAATAACAAACGCCAAGAAATGTATATAGGAAATAAATGTATTAACGTAATAATACAAACTGGTAATACGGGTTAGTAGTTCCAGGAATGCGGGGTTAGTAGACAAATATATATATATAGTCTTTGATATCGACGTATCCCTGTATGACTTCTTACTGAGTCTACGTGCTTGTTAGTGTGACTCTTGTGCTACCCTCCTCTATTACTACTCGACCGACTCTACGTTCTCTACTGTTCTACTACTGTCCGACTTGACTGAACGTACTTTTACTGCCTGTCCTGGTACTCACTGGTAGTAGTATATGTATACCTTGGGTGAGTCCATTTGTGCAAAAAGGGGAGACCCCTCAATAGTATGGCACAAGGTAAAAATAATGAGACTTCCTGACTATTACTAACCTGGAATGGCGCCAAATACAAACTTTCAAAATAACGGTGGGATTCGACCTGCATTGATCGAGCAAGGAGTATTGTAGTGTTGCGACAGAGAAAAGTTATCTCCCTTTGACTAACCCTTTAAAAAAAACTAAAAATAGATATATAGATAGTCACGTGAACTGCCCGAAGGATCGTTAGGCGCGAATGTCAAACATCCTCTTTGGTTCCTGGCAGTCAAACTAGAAAGACGTACTTATTCAGGCTCGTGACAATCAAGTACTAAAGATTACTTTTTTTTCCAGATATCAAATCTCTTACAAAAACACATACACACCTTGTATGAACATTTCTGATATATATATATATATATATATATA